>MU227795.1:794685-836771 GCA_018584345.1 Thuja plicata
TGTCCCCAATATTGATAACCAGAGCACCAGGGATGGGTTGAACAGGAACCCATTTGCCATCCTTACAGATCTGTAGCCCAACCGTTTCATCATCCTGCAGCAATACTGTCAAACTAGTTGCATCTGAATGAGAACTTATGCCAAAAACCAGATCTGGTCTTGGGCAGGGTGGATAGTAATTCATTCGCATTGTCTGTGACATTTTTCCAAACATGTCAATGAAACAGTCTGGTTTTAGCCCAAGATTCTCTGATAAAAGGCAAAGAACTGTATTGCCAAGCTTTTGAATTTCAACAGCATATTGATCTACCGTTTCTCTGCAACAAATGGGTAGTGAAGTCAGATTGAAAATGAAAATTATATAAGTCGGTTAGGAACATGCTACCATACCATGGAATTATTCTTAAATTGGATTGGAAACAGGGAATCGAAAAGGTATATATTCTTTACATATCTACAGCCATCAAGAGACTTCACGTAAGATCAATCCAATGGCATATTATCAACATGAGATCAACCAAATGATTAACCACATTGCTTGAGCTTAAGCTTTTATTCATTCTACTTAAAGAGGGAAAATTTGAGCATGAAACTAATGTATTGTCTTAACGAGCTAAGAAGCCAAAAAAAATAGAGCACTGGAAGACATATGCCTATCTATCATATTATTCGCAAATCCTACTCTGTACTTGTAGAACTTTTCTCTATGCATTCTAATCTAATGGAAGTATTTACAGTCACCATATTCCTACTGTTCAAATAACCAGTGAAAGTGTCTAAGAGATAGCTGCCATCACTAGTAATGTAGATCAGTAGATGCTAAATTAGTAGTAAATTGTTCAGCCAGATCTCAGTAGATAAAGCCTCAAGTTGTGCAGCCTTATCTTGGTTGGTAAATCCCTAATCCATGACATGATTAGTGGAGTGTATTTTTGCATACATCTGCTTTATATGCGACAAATCACTTGAATAGAAAAAGGACATGTCCTCATCTTTTTATTTGTTCTCTGTTCTGTTTGCATTTCGTCATTGGGATGCAGGGTCATGTTTTAAGTAGGGTATCAGAGCTAAGTTTCCAACTTCCCAGTCAAGAGAGCTAGGCCATGGATTAGAATAACTGTTACGCTTAAACAAAGGTTTTATCAAGTAGGGAGATTCAGATATTTTTTTTAAAATGGCTTGCCAATTAGGTGAAGAAATCAAGATTTCGAAAAGTTTAATGGAGAAAACTGTTGCAACACCCTGACAGACAATAAACTAGGCAAGAGGAACCAGTAGCCCAATCGATAGAACACTCCAATAGCAAATGGCTCCATCTGTAGAAGGTGAAGATGAACATACAGCACTTTGGAGCAGAGCTATGGACTGAATTGAAATCTGCTAGTGGAGATAGGAGAAACCATGTGGGAGTAGAGAAGGAAAAACAATAGCCACAACTTGCTTAACCTGTGATAACTGTGCACAACTGTTGCAGGTAAGCGGAATGATAACTGTGGAGGAAATTCTTTAACTACGAATGGCTGATTAAGAACCAGTGTCATCAAACATCAACAACTTCAAACCTCTGTTGATCAGTTGAATCAGTTGGCTGCAATTGGTTCTCCAATCTCAGAAAAGGTAGCGTTATGACTCTTATGGAGTTGGTGGTAGTTAAACAAGCTAGTGACAAACTCCAAAAAATAATTGAGTTATTACTGCAGGAGAAGTTGAGAAGAAAAAACATAGGGGAGAAGTCAAAAGCCGTCATTGCCTCGTATGCCTCGTATGATGGAAAGAAAATCCACCGGAAGAAAAGCACCTAGCCACCATTGATGATGGAAGTTCAAAGAAAAAAAAATATTAAAATGTCACTGTTGCAAAAAGGAAGGTTACTATCTAATGTAACTGAAGATTCTCCTGACTGGCATTTCCAAGTTTGTGATTTCCTATTTTGAGTTATTTTTGTTGTCTCTTTTCTACGATGTCACTTTTTGGGGGTAGTGGTGTTATGTGAGAACTGTGGTATTCTCTTTTATATAGGAAGATAAAGCTCTGTTTTAGGTAGGTATAGAGGGACCGTGCATCTTCACTGTATTCTTTTCAATCAGTTTCTATTTTCTATTAAATGAAGTACAGAGCAGAAGTTTGTTTGATAACATGGGACTATTATATTACTTTTTTGTTTCTATGTATAAAATTAGTTCTTTTAGTTCTCTGTTAGAGCTGATCTTGCAGGCACAGAGGCATTTGTCTATATCAGACTTTCACAGAAGAGGTTTATAAATTGAACTGAAATTAATAAGTTCACAAACATGAACTAAGAAGTATAATGAAATTTAAAAAAAAAGTCTAGTACAGTAAACCAAGAGGAGGTCTTTCAAAAATCTCTTAACAAAATAAGAACCTCTTAACACTAGTTCGATACTTTGGCATTTGATAGTTTCCATCAACATTAGATGCTAAGTTTTCAAAAATATCATATTGTAAGCTAAAAGTGTCATGTTACATAGGACCAATTAACTATTAATCACTACAAATTTTCCATTGTGCCACTATTTTGAAAGTGTAAAGGTAGTTTTTGGGTGACCCAATTGAACATTTCCATTATAGGGTTTCAACTACTTCACCCCAACTATAACACCCTAAATGCAAACATTGTTTAAGTTTGCCTATTAAACTATGCTTGGCATAATTGAGAGTAAAACTAATTATCATATATAATTGCAATAATGATTATTACCATTTTGTGCAATATACTGTAGATGATCTTAAAGAATTCAAAACCATCTGAATTAACAAAGATTTAGGTACCTGAAATCCTCAGGTTTTGTTGGCCAAAATTTCATTTTTCTATTCTCTGAAGGTAAAATGGTCAAGAACAATCTGTCTACCCAGTCCAGTTTTTGGTCATCTGAGGCTATGAAGGCCTGCCCATAGCCGTCACGCTCTTCCACTTCATACTTAAGTTTTTCTTCCAATGGTAGTTGAATGAATTCTCTCGTAATTCCCTTCATTCTGTCCAGCAGAGACAGAGGAATTCCATGATTCACAGCCTATTGCAGAAACATTCATACCATTTCAGCAACTAAAATGGAATCAAATTAACATATTAACAGAGAATTGAAATTTTTCAAGCCTGTTTCAAATTGACAAATCTCTTGACATTTTTCTCACAACCATCAAGTGTATTATATAATTTACAATCAATTTCGTCCTACCCACCTGAAAAAATCCCCATCGTTGACATGAAATTCCAAGCTTTTCCAATTCCTTTTGCCTGCAGAAATCTGATTCCCCCAAAAACATGTCCATATCAATTACAGGGATATCCGAATTACTAGTAGGATATGCACTTGGGCGCTCTTTCTCCGATCTGATATATCTTTGAGGAAGGCTGTGAATGTTCTGAGATGCCAATTCCTGAACAACAGGAACTGAAAATCTTTTTGTAGTTCCATCCGAGCGATTAAATACCGCAGCTGAATTAAACATGATGCTTTTCAATCTAAACAAATGCCTGTTTCCTTCTAGGAATGTAAGGGATCCTCCAGCAGTAATCCTGATTCCTGAATCAAATGCATACAGATTTCAGGTTTATAAAAATGCTTTTGAAATCTGTTTCTCCTCGTCCATATAGAAAATACGAGATACGCAGTGAATCAGTCAAATTGAAAAACTATGTTAATTTTTTTTATGAAATGACTAGCCGTTGAAATAATTCAGGGACACCACTATTGCACCATCAAATGACTTTCATGAAAAGAAAAATTTTATGTGTCAGGACCCTTGATGTTTTGAAATAAAAAATACTATATAAAACTGATTGTTCGTTCAGAAATCAATGAGATCTTATCAACAAAAGATTCCCATATCTATTTCATTCAGAATATTTCAACCTCTTCAAATTGTCAACATACAATTTCTGATCCAATTATCGAAGACACAACAAAACATTTGTAATTGATTTCAAGTTGTATATAAAATAATATTTTCTTAAGATTAATTGAGGTTAATTAGAAAATGAATTAATGTAAATTAATTCATTAACTTTACAATGATAAGAGTGTAAATTAAAGTGTTATTTTTAGAAATTAAATGTGAAGGATAGTGAATATAAGTTGTAGAACATAAAATATAAAATTACTTAGTGTTGAATTCCACTTCCTTTGAAATTGGAAAATAACACTCTGTATTCACAAATTTCCTTGAAATCAAATTAATCTTTCATATCTTTGTAGGTTGAGTCCATGCTCATCTAAAATTGATCTCACTCATAGCGAGGATGAACTACCATACAGAAGTGATCTATAAACCATAGATGAACCCACTAATGGTGGGTATATATGACATGTTTCATCATTATTGATGCCCTCTCTAATTGTAAAGGACTACTAGTATTACAAGGGCCAAATTTTCATAACTCACCCTCCTTGATTGGATTGGCTTAACAATCATGGAAATGATTGAGGCAATCTTCTATCATGCAAATGTCCTAGAATGATTGTTGTAGAGTTAGGTTACTTTCAATACTCCAAAGAGAATTGTTCCTAGAAAAAATCTCATTTCAATGGTAGGAATTTTGGATATTAAATGTATATATTCTTAGGTGTATAAATGATCACATTGAATGCCTTTAAATACTAAGAAATAACAACTAATCATATGAAATGTGCACCAAGTTGACTCACAATAACTAGTAGAATAGATGGAAGTTTAACAAATATCTGATTTTTTTTTAAAATTATTTGTGGCATGAGACTAATCATGCATGTTATTGGAGGAGAATGAATGTATAAGAATAAGGACAAATCAAGGTGTAATAGATGCATTATGTATATGAATATGCGCAAATATGAATAATATATGCTTGAATGTGTAGAAATATATGTAGGTGGATGTGTGAAAAATCAGGGAATGAACCCAACTTTGCACAAGAGTGCACCATCTTTTGATATGCAATTGCATTGGTATTCGATCAAAATATGTCCAAAACTAAATGTCAACTAGAATGGTATGCAGATTTCATCATAACATTTCCCTCCTCTTTGAGGTGGATTTGGATCCTAAAATGATCATGTATCTCAAATTTTGTGGGCAATTACAAACATCTGAGTATTTAAAGCAAAACTTTAAAAATAAAATAGAAAGGATATTGGAGTCTATGTAAAATATGATTTCTCACTAGATCTCATTGTGTGTGCCCATTCTTAAGTGTTAGAGTAGTCGAGTATTGCTAATAATTAAATCAGTTAATTATTAGTTCATCTACTCTTTGCTTAAGTTAGACTTAGGAAAGTTTCCATTTCCTAGTAGTTTCTCTTTTAGGGTTTCGGTATCCTTTATAAGGATTCACCGCTTTGTATTTCATACCCGAGATTGTAATTTCATTATTGTTGTTAATAGAAGATTATTTCTTGCAACATGTTTTTTCAGTCTCTGGCCTATTGGCCGCCATAGCTGAATCCTTCTATCTTCTGTCTTTTGCTTCTGTTTATGTAATAGCTATGCATGCAGGTGTTCTTGGGAAGATTTGATGGTTATCAAATTCAACATGGTATCAGAGCCATCTTGCTGCCGGCTGTTCGTATTTTGTTGAAGCTTTCAGACTCCGAGGGTTTCAGAGGGTTTCCCAGTGTTTTTTGTGGTTTTTTAGGGGCAAGCTTTGGTTATGGTCACTTTGGGCTCAAACGGACATTGCCATTGAGCTTAGAGGACCCCAAAACCCTAGAAACGATATAAAATTCGTCCATTTTGGACTACTGGGATCTGAGGCAAAAAAAATTTGGTTCCTGTGTCGTACGGCACAGAAACCGAGGTGAAAAATCAAAAAAAAATTTAAAAAACCATAGTTTTTATATGGTTTTCGGTATTTTTTAACGCGGGCTTTGCTGTTAAAAGGGCGCCGCCCAGCGGCCACCCATGCGCCTCCGGCCGCCCGCGCTCAAACTCCCGCACCGCTCCCTTCACCGCGGCCCCCACCGCCCGCCGCCCTCTGCGGCCCCCTCCTCCAACGCGGCCGTCCGCCGCCCGGACCCATCAGCTCCTCCGGCGCTCTGTTCTCTGCGTTCCGCCGCACCGCCGGTGCACAACTCCGCCCGGCCGCTCTGCCCACCGCTCCGGTGGCGGGTTTTTTGTAGCCCCCGCGGGCTTACCACCATGCGCCGCGGTCATATGTGGACTCAGGAGCCAGGGTTAAGCCCCCAGCGCGTGCCATGCGCCCGGGGGCCCACATTTTTTAGCCCCTGGGGGCATTTTGTAACCCTTTTTGGCATTTTGGGGGTACCTGGGCTTTTTTCGCTCTATAGGGAGCATACGGGGGTATTTTTCTGACTTCCATATACCGTCGGAAAGCTCTTTCTGAGCTCTTTCCGACGATGGGGGTTAGGGTTTTTGGTTCCACCGTTTCAATAGCATTTTTTGCTGTTGAAGTCTGATATCTCTTTTTGCCTTCCGGGAGTCATATCTGGCTCATCCGGACTCCTTTTTCGGCAAACGAGATATCGTCAGAAAACTGATTCAGTGTGCTATTTAGTGGCAGAGGTTATTTTTCCAGATTCTGCTCTGAGTTTTCACTCATCTACGTTTGGCAGTTTATGCCCTCTGGTGGTGTGCTTGGTTCTACAGGTCTGGGGATCTCTTCTTCTGAGTTCATTGCTCACTCTTCTTTCTAACTTCTGAGCTTGCATGCTCCTTCTGTAGCATTTTTGTTTCTGTAAACACACTGAGATAAAGTGCCTTCTTCTTCTTTTCTGGGATCTTGTACATCTTGTTCAGTTTTAGTACTCGCACTGTGTTATAAAGTGCCATGGGGGGTTATGATGCATTTGCCGCTTTAGGCGCATCCACTTTTGTCAAGTGAGCATACCTTCCACAACATTAGACCATGTTGTGTGTCTGTGACACCACCCTTTATCCTGTGTGTGTGCTTCTGTTGCACTGTTGGTGTTCCTGGTTCTTCTTCTACAGTTGTTTCTGGCATCGCATTTCAGTGTTCCTGTCACCTCTCCCGGTTCAGCATTATAGGGGGGGTTCACCTGTTGGTTCTATTGCTTCCTGGTTCGATTGATCAGCTCTTTAGGCACTTGTCTTCTCTACCTGGTCATGCACTTCAGTGGGGGTTCCAGCAGTATCTTCAGACAGATTTTTCAGACATGCTTCGGAGATGCTTCTTGCTCTATTCTTGTTCCTTTCTCTGGGACACCTTTTTTCTCTAGATTGAAGGTTTTCTTCATCTATTTTGCTTTTATGTTTTGGGTACCTGATCAGGCCTAGTTGCCGGGACCCATCTTTCCTGCTTTCTACAGTAGTTTATCTTTTTTTCTTCTCCCTAAGTTACACTTAAGGGGGGGTGTTAGAGTAGTCGAGTATTGCTAATAATTAAATCAGTTAATTATTAGTTCATCTACTCTTTGCTTAAGTTAGACTTAGGAAAGTTTTCATTTCCTAGTAGTTTCCCTTTTAGGGTTTCGGTATCCTTTATAAGGATTCACCGCTTTGTATTTCATACCCGAGATTGTAATTTCATTATTGTTGTTAATATAAGATTATTTCTTGCAACATGCTTTTTCAGTCTCTGGCCTATTGGCCGCCATAGTTGAATCCTTCTATCTTCTGTCTTTTGCTTCTGTTTATGTAATAGCTATGCATGCAGGTGTTCTTGGGAAGATTTGATGGTTATCAAATTCAACATTAAGCACATGTGCTCCACTAGAACCTACAAAATAGAGAAAATATGTGCAATAAGTAGCTTATGTCACACAATTAAATATAAAAAATAAATGGGAGATAGTCATATCTCCTTATATACACCCTATGTAAGCATCTGCAGTGGCTAACCACATGGTCTCCCCATGATGATAGGATATCCTCCTAAAGTAGCCTTAGGGGACAAAATCATAAAATCAGTTGGGTATCCCCATGAGTCCAAGGTGAAAACAAGATCTTCAATAATTACATTTGGTTTGACAGTAGATTTTTCAGCTAACTACATGACAGTAGGAGTTGGTCTCAAACTAGGAAGGTTAAGTTGTTGCATTATATCTTTGGTCATTACATTGATGACAACTACTTTCCCTAGCATTATATCAACTATCTAACCCATTACATGAAATTTTTGTGGGTCTTTCTTCTTCCTCCATTTCTACAAACAAGAATCTCTTATTACCTTACTATAGATAGGTACATCTTTTATTTCTTGAAAATAGGGTATTTTACCCCACACATTTTTGAGTTGATCCATGAAATCAAATGAAGGATCAAGTTTGGATTTTTTTTTTTCCAACCTTTGAGGAAATGATGACACTGCATCAGTACTAGAAATTGGTTGAGGATGTTGTAATGTACCAATCTAATTTGACACTAAATATGTAATGATAGTTGAATTCAAGTTTCACCATACGAAAAAACACACATCGCACGTATGTACTATATGTGTTTCTCACACTCCACACATTGCACACTGCATGACTGCACTTTGCAATGCGCACGTCGCACGACTGCACTCTGCAAACCGCATATTACATCTCACACACTACATGCCCACATGTCATACTTTGCACTCTGCACACTACACACCACACACCATACAATTTCACTTCGCACGTTGCACACTGCATGATCACACACCGCACTTTGCACTCCACACTCCGCACGCAACACTTTGCACTCTGCACACCGCACACTGCACACTACACTTTGTGCTCTGTAATCTCCATGCACTCTGCATTAAGAACCCTGCACCTTTGGCACCCAACCTTCATCACCTTTGACACTCTCATTTAATATGATTTTACTATATGGTTTCCAGATGCCAAATATATTATTGTTAATGAATAAAGCATTAACACATAGCACACACCATCAACTCGATTGAATCACTAAGAAAAAGGAATTTGTGTTTTCACATTATAAAGATATATCTCAGGTTACATCATTTTTTTCTTCAACTAGAAACTTCACAAATTGGCCAAATTAACAAGAAGATGAAATATCTAAGATGATATTTCCTATGGAAGACTAGGGTGAGAAATGAATCCCACTGAAACTGCAAATACAGACTAGGGAATGTCTTCCACCTCAAAAATTGCATACATCCAAACCACCTTCAGCGTCCAGCTTTAAGAAATACATAGTAAAGTTCAAATACATTCTATGATGGTTTACAATACCAAGTTAATCCTTCTAAAGGTCTCCAAGAAGAATCTAGAAAGTAATAATAGGTCACATGCCAACCTTATTTTATTATTTTGGCCCCTTAATTTAATAATTTAATTTTTAATTAATTAATTAAGTCCTTATGATATTATTTAGATTTTAGGACTGAGTAGGTTGCAAAGGGGATTCATTAAGAGGTATAATGTCTTCTTCTTCTAAAGAGACCTTGGTGATAACAAGAGAAGTCAATGCAAGCATGATTGTTCCTAAATATAAGTGTATGCCATGTATGTCTGCAACATAAGCAGGATATTGAGTAGGATCTATTGAATAGGTTGGCTCCTATTGTGGTTTATTATTGGGATTGGGTACAGGTTGAGCTAGCAATTGAGTAGGCCTTGGTGCATTAACATTTGGATTTGGAGGAGACATGATAGTTTGCTGAGCGGGTTGATTCAGAGGCTACAGGTAACTAGTGGGTTGATTTGAGTATTGTTGATTCCCTCTCCATTGAGGGTTAAGTTTCTAGTTACTGGTGCAGGGAACCCTCCTTGCATTTTCTATTTTTGGTTTTTTCATTTCTTTGTGTGAAATATGTTTTGTTGTGTTGTAATAAGGATTTGAAAGCCAGATGGTATGTAAAGAGCCCACTTGGAGTCCCTAGGAGGAGCCAAGAGCTCACTAGGCTTTAAAGATGCAATTGAGTCCTAAAGGATGTAGAAGATGTAGAATGGCCTAGACACATGAAAAGAGGTCTCAAGTTAGTAAAATCCATGTGATAGGAAAGAGAGAACCCCTTAAATTTTTTTGAGACCCTTGGGGGGACCAAGATATCACAATTTCACTCAATATGCACAATATGTAAAAATATTTCTCAAGCAACTTTTGCAACTTTTGAAGGTTGCATTGCAAAAGTGGTTCGATGGGAGAGAGTTGGTTGTAATTGACCTCCTCAGACATATAAAAGGAAAAAACACATCATTTTTGGGTGGTTGAAGATTGGAATGTAAATAAAATTGTGGTGTACAAAAATTCTATTGTTTTTTCCTGAGTTTTCAAGCAAATTTGATTGTTTTGCAGGGAAGTATGGATCTGTACGATTGTCTCAGATAGTAGAACCTACAGGACTTGTAAGTCTATAAACCTACTTTTCCCATATTATATTTCAAGTCTTGGAACTCCCTAGTTGTAGAGATCCACTCCATTTTCCGTCTAGGTCTTAAAACTCTCAAAACTAGGGTTTGTTCAATAAAATATCTCTAGCCTGAGATCCCACAGATGGCTTGCACTAAAACTCCTTGGGATGTTAGGGTAGAGACTATAGATGATGTTAGATTAGGTTTTATGTCTCTACAAACTAGTTTGGAACATATATTATGATGTCTAGGCTGACATCTTGAAGTAGGTGAGCCAGGACAGAGAGAAGATGTGTGGTGTCCACGCACATGGGAATTGGTGAGTACCCTTGAACAGAATAGTTAGAGACTATAGGGAACACTAGTGCTAATCCAACAAACAAAGTTGATGAATGTGTTTCCTGGTGAATTTTTTTGTTAATTTGAACTTAGACTGGTTCAGGAAGCGCTAAAAGCCTAGAAAATAGGCCTGGTATGGTCCACAGGTTGTGCAACGGATTGGAGAGCCAAACTTAGGAATCCTTTGGAACTCTAACAAGGGTACTCCAAAAGGTATAGATTATCCAAGGTTTATTGGGAAGTTTACAAGTTAAAAGGGAATATATCCCAAGAGCAAAGGGGTTTTGAACTTAAGGGAAGAAGTGTTGGGTGGAAGGATAGAACTCTAGAAGATCATAGTCATACCTCGGAGGAAGGCTCAAGAACATATCCTAGGAGTCTTAATAGTTTGAGGGACCTTAACCACACCAAGGGTCATTGGATGGACCTGATAGCCTAGGAGGCTAGGAGAAAGGAAGTTAGTTCACGTTCCAAGATCCCTCTGCACTAGTTACCTTGAGGTGGCTCACTGAGGTGGAGGATTGGGATTTTGGTAAGTTGGCCAAATATTATATGGGTTATTCCATGGATTTTTTGGATAGTTATCAAAATTTTATGGATAGGAAGTTTTCCATTGATAATTAGGAATATAGGAATATGAATAGAGACCAGGATAGGAAAATGGATCTGGAGACATACCGTGTCCTAGAGATCATGGTCACCTTTGTGAAATATAGAAAATATTTCCTTCATAATCCTCTCCTAGTTTGAATTATGGTTTCACTTGTCTGGTATCTATATTGGCTATTGATTTACATCTATAATATCTCTTCTTCAGCCTGCAATGAGGATAGAATTCTGCTAGCATTGCTTCTACCTCTTCATACTTCTTTTTTTCTTGGAGTTTATCTAGTTGAGTGGCCATGTTGTTGATAATATCTTTCTTGAATTCCTTCAACAAATTTGTGATCTCCATTCTTGAAATTCCTCCATTAGTTGACATTCTCACACCAAGTTGGTAATCTCTACTATTTTTCATTGCATCCCTAGAGTATCTTTTACAAATCTTCCTTATGTCATCCCAAATAGATTGAGTTATATATCCTCCTCCCATTAGGTCTAAATTTTTTATCCAATGTTCATTGATTCCCCTGAGGAATATCAACTTTTGAGGATCTTCACTAAGTGTATTATGCTTGGAATTTCTGAAATTGAACAAGAACCTTTCTACATAATCTTCCAAACTCTCTTCCTCCTTTTGTGTTATTCTAAAAATATCATCACCTCTCATATCACTACATCTATAGCAGTCCTTCTATTACTTAACGAATTTCTCTTTCATCTCATCCCAATTATCAATAGTGCTCCTACCTATAATCATAAACCATCTTAATGTAAACTCTTTCATTGTGGTAGGGAATATTTTGAGCCCATCAACATCAATAGTATGGTCATATTTCCTACAAAGCATATCAAAATAAAACATAAATGTGTTTGGGTCCTCTATTACTAGCCCATATAATTTAGGAAGGATTGAGGTAGGAATATTCTCAAGGCTATTAACTTCATTTTGGTTGGTGATGGGGAATGGAAAGGTAGGATGATTAGGTTGGTTTTGGCCAACCCTTCTTTCTTGGTGGAGTATAAGATAAAAATGATTCTCAGTAAATGTTTGGATAGGGGGCTCTTCAAAAAAGGTTTCAAAACTAATCAAATGATAAAATTCATCAACAAAGAGTTTTATCTCTTCTTCTTCTTCTTCTTCTTCTAGTAAATTGCATGGTTAAGCTAATCTATTGTCAGGATGAGGGTCATTAGGAAGAAATATCCCATAAGAATCTCTTCTCGTGGATCTACACATATGGATTTAACTCAATACTAATAAACCTACACAAGAATTGGTGAAAGAATGGTGTTTCATTACTGACTAAAACTTAGGCTTACTAGAAAGAAAAGAAAACAAATGCTCTACACTACTAAAAACTAAAAAGAATCTAATGACTCCAAATAAATTTTTAGTTTGACACCATCCCTGAAAATGACACTGAAAACATTGTCTCCTAACAATATCTAGACCGTTGGGAGTAATACCTCATCTCAGGGATAGGGTTTCCTAACAAGTAAATATCAAATTATATTATCAAGGCTCATTTACTTGTCAACCTAGGGACATATACTTGAAATGGGATAGAACAGTATGTACACTAGGAATCTTGGAAGCCATAGTATTCAATCTCTACCCAAAGAAATAATAAATTTAATGTTGGAAAGGAAATGAATAAAAAACCTACTCTATAGCTTTATATGGAAGACCTAAATCTAAACTCATGCTGAAACAATAATTATTCAACTAGCTAAACTAATTGTGTTTCTCTGTTTTGGTTGCAGGAATAATCGTAGATTTGTGTTTCAATGGTTGCAGGAATAGTCAACTACTACATTAATAGAGACAGAACAATAAGCATCTAGACTAAATTAAACTATAGAAAATAAGTAAAAGGATTCATCACCAAGTGGGGCCCCTTGGATGAATACTCCTGGTTAATAACTATATCCTCAAAAGATAACATCCAAGACATTATCATTCAACCATATTGATAACACATGAGTGATGGAAATTGCTTCTTACTCAGAGATTACAACAAGTACAATAGTTCATTACATCACTCAACCAACAATTTCTGAAGAAAATGTGGGACACTTTATAGAAAATAAAAAAATAGAATGAACTAACTAAGTCAATACCTCAATACCTCAAATCTAGGAAGAGTGCTTTTATTAAAAATTAGAAACTAGGAACATCAAAGAGTGGAAGAGAGTGGACTCTGTCCCACCATAATTTGAATCAAATCTTTTCCTAAATATTTTCTATGATCGGGCATGCAAAATAGTAAAGAAGCTAAATGTTTTTCCAGCCGCTTTGAATAAGTATTCATAAAAGAGACAGCTAGATTGTTGCTCATAACTTTTATTGACCTCTTCCTTGCTCGAAATGCCTTGGTTGCTTCAAAAGATCCACTGAATCTTGATGTCCTTGACTTATTCAAGTAGCCACACTCAGAAGGTTAGTACCACACATATCTTTTGTTCATGCATTAATATCTCAAACACAATAATTACCATAATACTTCATGCCTAAATATATATATTTATATTTCACTCATAAGGATCACAGTTTTCATCACAAAGGATATTATCAAAACAAGATAGGTTATCATCATGGCATATTAAAAGACTTAGCCAAAAGATGCAAAACCACAGTCTAAGAATTTATAAGATCAACACATAGTCTAACCCAACATGAAAGTATGTAATAAAGAAAACATAAATGGGGCTGATCAACCATTACGGACCAATAAAGAGTTGGAGTGATTAAATGTCACTATCCTATGTTACAAGATTCCAAGCATGAAGATTATTTATCACATCCAATGTGGGTGGTTCTCTCTCAACGGTTAGTTTGGGAAATTTGGGAAGTGTAGATCCCTTGCTTTCCCAATTGGACAAAATGGTGGAAGAGAAGTTTGGCCCAAGTAGATAATTTGATGAACATGTGTTAAATGGATGCATGGGTCTGATGTTATTGATAGATAAGGTCACTAAGGTAGTAGATGCTTCAGAGGATACACTTAATAACTTAGAAGATGCACTAAGTGTGGCCAAGTTCAAACTTGAGTGGGTTTATGTACTTAAAGAAGAGACTTTAGATACTTGTTTGGATAATTTAAAAGAATACAAAAAGAAATCCAAACAACCACCCTCTAATTAAATTCATTGTTTCCAAAATTCTTTTATTCATTCAATTTTTATTCTTTTATTTTCAAATAAATTAAAGGGGGATAATCAATTAACTCCAAGTGATGACATGACACTGTACTTCCATCTTCATAGGGGTGCCACCATCTATGTAGCTACCTACATTTATAATATAATATTTCCTCTAGGCACCGACAATTTAGTATTCCTTCTCTTTGCATGCACAAGGGAAAACTTCATCTCAGTGGAGTTCCTTCTAGAAAGGTGTAGTATCAACTCTAAGTTCCCGCACATGCCATCTAATACTTCTCTAATAGTAAACCTTACTTTCCTTTTTGGGGGTCATTAACTCTTAGTCTTTTTGGCCAGTAACTTGCATGTTAATTGGACCACCTAGAATTTAGGGATTTTTTGTGGGAGTTAGTTCTTACTTTCTAGGAGGCTACCTCCTATAAATGTAAACTTTGAGGACATTTTTATGGTTTTTAAATTGATGATTTGAAGTCCTAGATAGTTGCAATAGACAATTTAAATTTTTAGTAATTTAGTTGTTTAGAAGAACATTTTGTGAAGATTATGGATTATATGGTGGTGATTTGCTAGGACATTTTGGAGAATCAATACAATACAACTCTATGATTTATCATCTCATATTTATTCTTGTGAGCGAATGATACTTTTTGTATTTGTATCTTCCTTAATTCGAGATCAATCTAAGTATGTTCACAACATTTTCTTTTACGAATCATTTTGTGCATGCTAATGGTGTTTGAGAATTAAATTGAAAGTGTGAAAAGAAGTTTGTGATATTTTTCATAAATTTTGTATTCATTTCTATATCAACTAATAATCCAATGTGTATAATGCTTTCTCAAATTCCATTGATAATTATTAATTAGATAATGTCAATCATTCATTTTCTTACTACCCTGGTCCATCTTTTGCTATTTACTTTGAATAAAATTATATTTAGAAGCATGCCCCTTTTTTAAAGACAACCTAATGAATACTTATTCATTCCAACACTGTTGTAATTCAACCAAAGAGATTTTGAGAGGTCAATATTTTCATTTCCCTACCTCTTTCAAGAGAATTTAGGTGGTAACACCTAATTAATGTTGAGTGTGTCGAGAGACCAATTAACAATAACCATAGGTTCACCAAACCCTCCAAACAAGATCTTAATATATCAACACCATGAGTGGCTACAATAAGTAACACATTTACACTTTCTTAGGAACAACCATGTTTTGGAGAAGTCTTTGTAAGAATCTTCAAAGATCTAAATTTTATGAAATGGGCGATGTTCCCTTGACCATTCTCTTGTTTCTTCTTCACCTTACTATCATTGGAAATTATTGTCTTAAATCTTTTCAACAATAACTAAAGCATTGGTCCTTGAAGTGTTATTTTTAAGAATTTTTGTCTTTTATAGGAGATGCAGCCAAATCTAAAAGAGAGGAATCTTGGACACATTTCATTGCTAGTTTAGTAGTCCTACCTTTAACCTCATCATTTAGAGTCTCCCCCAAATCCTCACTACACTCTAAAAATAGTTTTCATCTCAAGTGGCTTCAATCTCATGCATTGAAAAATTAGTGAGATTCCCCTTTCACCAGGTAGTGTATGAAGAATCCTTCTTCCTAAAATCCATAGAGGAATCTTAAAAGACAACTACATGATTGCTAAATTTATGAAACAAATTGGGGGACATCCCAAAAAGAATACTTCCCAAAATAAATCATAATCAAGCCATTTATTGAGTACCAAGGAACCTATAACTATATATCACCTCTTGTTGGATAAAACACCAAAATATTAAAGTATTGAAAGAACACATTCAATTTTAACTAGAGGTAGTCACAACTAATCTCAAGAAGAACAAGGAAATTTTGTAAAGTAGAATGATAGAACAAACTAATAAACACAATACTTTAAACAAAAAAAAATTCAAATCTTGATGAGAAATCAAATTCATTTTGCAATCAACGATAATCCTTTAGACATGCTCTAAATTGTTGTGGTCAAGAGCAATTATACAATATTCAAGATCAAGTTGTAGAGTCAAGAATTGCATACCTATTTGTAGTTTTACCTACACTTTTGTATCCATTTTAGTGTACATATACCAAGCATTTTTTTAGTTCCATTTCAACCCTTTCATTATCATTTTCCCTCTCAAGATGCTCAAGGGTCCTTTTTCAGCGTATATCTTTCAACTTCACTTTTGTATTAGCCGTGTGTTGTCTTTATCCCCCATCATTTGTGAGTGTATTTTTATCTACACACTAGTGCTCCCCATGGACATCCATGTGCCACACATGTATTCCACAACATCTTAACATTCAAATGTTGGTTTTGAGTATTTTGACACTTGTCACCTACCTGGGTTGGTGGAAACAAACTGGAATCTTCTAGAACGACTTGAAA
Organism: Thuja plicata; assembly: GCA_018584345.1. Lineage (NCBI taxonomy): Eukaryota > Viridiplantae > Streptophyta > Pinopsida > Cupressales > Cupressaceae > Thuja > Thuja plicata. The sequence goes on from MU227795.1 coordinate 811,458, forward strand.
GCCTCTTTTTCCCTCTTCTCTCTCTCTTTTAAATTGATATTTTAACTACATTCACTCTCTCTTGAATCCTCTCATAAAATCTATAGCAATGTCTTAGATTTACAACTCTATCTCTATCTGTCTTCCTTGCTACACCAATCTCTAATTTTATACAACACTCTCTTACAACAATATCTATAGCTCTCTTGGCTTTCTCAAGCCTCTCTCTCTCATACCTTTGAGAATCTTGTAATTTATCACATCCCCTATCTATTAGATCATTTTTTCTTTTGATCTATCTATCTATCTAGTTTCTATGGAGGTGGAAACACCAAAATAGGGACTTGACTAAGGCTAGTCTGTTGGAATTTGGTTCTTATGTTGAATTTGGCATTCATTTTTTGTCACTGATCTCAACATATGTTTATATGTAGAGAGATATAACTAGTTATTATTGTTGCTTGATGACTGACAGAAGTGTATGGGTACTGTACGGTTGATTTAGAATGCGTGAAGATGGTGATATGTAAAGGGGTATGTTTTGATCTTATACCTAAGTTTTCATGGCTTAATATTATCTATTGGATGAGTTACATATGTTTTAGTGAAGACTGGGTACTGGACACTGATAGTGATCTTTGACAGAGTTAGTCTTTGTGTTTTGAGTATAAGTTGCATTTGATGGGGATTCAGGTTATGCGATCTTAAGGGATGGTAGAAGACATGTTAAGGAAGTTGTTTATGTTTCGTGGGTCATTGGACTCTTGGTGATATCAGTTGTGGAGTGTGTTCTGGAGGAGACCTATTTGGGGCCGACTTCAAAGATGAAGTGTGTATTATAGATTACGAGCGTGGATTGTGGATCTTTGATTATATTTGATGAATTGTAATTAATTTTTACTTGTTATAGGTACTACATGTATCTTAGCAAGGGGTTAAGTTATTATTTGTACATTGGGAAAGCCTAATTGGCTGACCTAATTAAGTATTATAATAGGGTATATATGAGAGAGATTTTCTTGTTAGAAAGTATGGTTGTGGATGAGATAGCGAAGTGTGGAAGCTACGATCTTGTTTGTGCAAAGTCTGTTGGATGTATAGAATAGGTTGTGATTATATTACTTCATTGGAACTGAGCAAGAAAAGATAGTTGCTATCAGATAGTTCACTGGATTGTAAAGCTCTTATACATTTATATTTCAGACTGTAAGTCCTGAGGGTGGATTTAACCTTCTTTAGGCAGTGTGCATGGGCGGTGAGTGCACTGTTACTCTTGACTCTTAATAGGGTATGTCCTATAACATGGACTGTGTACTATAATGCATCAATAAGCTCCTAATAAGGCTAAATCTTTTAACAGGGATACTATACTCTCAGTACATCATTTGTTGTTGCTAATTCCCATTAGGGTTTTACCTTTAACAAGGTTTCCTCAAAAAAAAAGGATTGTGTTAGCATTTACTATTTTATTTTTGGGATTAAATTTTTGATGTATAAAGTTTAATGTTTAATAATCTATCTCACAACTGATTCACCCTCCCCCCTCTCAGTTGTGTTGATGGACTGTTATACCTAACAATTAGTATCAGAGCTACTGGTCCTTAGAGAGAAAGCTTAACAACTTGAGGTGATCTTGAAGATGGCATTCTATAGGAAGGATAGTCCAAAGTTTGATCCTAAAAACTTTGATAGTTGGAAGAACAAGACAAGAACACATTTTATATGCTTGGGAATCCACTACTGGATGATTACAAGGAAGGATGTATAGATGAAGGCTGAGGATGAACTAGATAAATCTACTGATGAAGAAAAGAATATATTTTCATATAGCATGGTCACAAGAGAAGCACTAATTAGTGTGCTCTCTGAAGGTGAATTCACAGAGGTTAAAGATTTGGATTCTGCACATGACATTTGGAAAAGACTTGAAGCACTATATGAAGGAGATAAGTTTACTAAGAAGGCAAAGTTAGAGAACTGGAAGACAAGGGTGGAAAATCTAAAAATGAAAGATGATGAAAATATTACAACATATGTACAAAGAGTTACTGCGGTTGTTATTGGGATTAGAAACTTTGGAGGCACATACAGTGAGGAAGAAGTGATCGCAAAAATTATTAGATCTTTGACACCTGTTTACAAGACAAAAGTGAAAGCTATAGAGGAGATCATACCCTTAATAAAGAACTTTAATAGAGAGATTTTGATTGCAAAATTAACTACTTTTGAGGTTGCAAAGCTGGGAGATTCATTACCTAAAGTTGAGACAACATTCAAGGAAATTGTGCAAAAAAATAAAAAGACTTTATCAGGAACTGCAAGCACCAGCAGTAGTGACTTGAGAGAAGAGCTTGGTGAATATGTTGATGACTAAAAATAGATACAGGAAGAAGAAAGAAAGTTAGATGAAATTGTGGCCATGATCGCTAGAAGAGAAAAGAGAGGTAAGGGTAAGTTAGAAGGAAAGTTACCTCTGAAATCTTTTTCATGCAATAAGATAGGTCATTTTGCATCTAGATGTCCTACAAGGGTTCGAAAGCATAAATTTAAGTTTTATAAACCTAAGTATTCCAAGGATAAGGAATGTTACTATGCTAATGAAGGTGTTTCTGATGATGACGCTATTGATTATGATGAGATTGGATTTATTTCTATCAAGGATGATAAAACTATTCATGAAGAAAGAGCCTTAGTGTCACATGTTGAAAAGAAATCTGAATGGGTCATAGATAGTGGTTGTTCACACCATATGACTAGAGATAGAAATAAATTTGTTAAACTAATAAAGTATGATGGTGTTCAATACTCCTAAGCTTATCATTAGAGTTGGATCTATTTCTCTAGATGGAAAGACCAATACTGACATTGTATTACTTTTTGATAGACTTAAGCATAATTTGTTGAGTGTTGAAAATCTAGTGGACAAAGGTTATCAATTAAAATTCATTGATGGGAAATGCTCTATCAGAAGTAAGTCAAGAGACTTGATCACATCTGGTACTAAATCCAGAGGTAATGTATTTGAATTAAATACATATAAGGCTTCTTTTTTTATTGCGAAGGTAGATGACAGTTGGTTATGGCATAAAACATTTTATCATGTGAATTTTGAGAATATTGTGAAGGTAAGTATGACTAATGCAGTTAGAAATATACCAAAGATTGTGAAACCATCTAACACCATGTGTAGAGAATGTGTAATGGGGAAACAGACTAGAAGTAGTTTTAAAAAAAAATCTTACTCAGTGAAAGGGAAGTTGGATCTAGTGCATACAAATTTGTGTGGTCCTAGAAGAACAAGATCTTACTACGGTGAAATGTATTTTATAATTTTTGTTGATGACTTTTCTAGGATGATGTGGGTTACATATCTAAGAGAGAAATCAGAGGCATTTGACAAATTCAAGATATTCAAAGAAAAAGTTGAGAATGAATCAGGCTTAAAGATAAAATGTTTGAGATCAGATAGAGGTGGAGAGTTTACTTCATATTTGTTCAATACCTATTGTGAAGAGCATGGAATATATAGATAGACATCTACTCCTAGGACACAACAACAGAATGGGATAGAAGAGCGAAGAAATAGAACAATATTAGATGTTTCTAGAACTATGTTGTTGGAAGGAAATGTATCACATGTTCATTGGAGATAAGTTGTTGGTACTGTTGTGTATACTTTGAATATAATTTAGATCAGAGAAGATACAAGTAAGACTCCTTATGAATTATGGTTTAATCATACTCCTACTATGAAATATTTTAGAATATTTGGTAGTAAATTCTATATCAAAAGAGATGATGAGATAGGAAAGTTTGATGCTAGAAGTGATGAAGGGATCTTTCTTGGTTATTTCACTAAAATAAAAGGTTTATAAATGCTTCAATCTAAGATTGAGAAAGATGATTGAAAGTGCTAATGTGAGGATTGATGAAAAGTTCCAGATTCAAGAAAGAATATATGACTGCAACCAAACTACAGAAATCAAGGAGGTTACTACAGATCAAGAAGAACCTTTTGAGATTGACTGTGAGATCAAGGTATGTCAAGATGATTCAAATGATCCTACTGAAATTCCTAAGACTCTGAGGTATGTTAATAAAAACCATCTTGAAGATCAAATTATTGGAGATGCAAATAGAGGAATGATGACAAGATCATGATTAAGAGATGAAATTTGTTTGATTTCTCAAGTTGAACCAAAATATACTGATCAGGAATGTAGAGATGAATCTTGGACTAAGGCTATGTAGGAAGAATTGGAACAGATAAAGAAAAATAACACTTGGTAACTGGTTCCTAGACCTAAAGATAAGAGTGTTATAGGAACTAAGTGGGTTTATAGAAATAAGATGAATGAAGAGTGAATCGTTATAAGAAATAAGGCAAGACTGGAATGTAAAGGATATTCACAACAAGAAGGTATAGACTTTCAAGAAACATTTTCTCATGTTGCTAGGCTTGAGGCTTTTAGATTATCTGTTTCTTATGTTGCACGCAAAGACTTCAAAGTATATCAAATGGATGTGAAATCTACATTTCTGAATGGAGATCTAGAAGAGGAAGGATATATTTAACAACCTAATGGATTTCCATTGACAGAAGATGAGAACATGGTTTGCAAGTTGAAGAAATCTTTGTATGGACTGAACAAGAACCAAGAGCATGGTATGCAAGATTGGATAGGTATCTACTTTTTCTTGGCTTAAGAAAAGGTAATGCAAATAGCAATTTGTACTTAAGAACTGGTGAAGATGGAATTCTAATAGTAGAAGTTTTCGTTGATGATATCATTTTTGGAGGAAATGATGTAATGAGTAAAAATTTCTCTAAAGAAATGGAAAATGAATTTGAGATGTCAATGATTGGTGAGATGAGATTTTTCCTTGGATTGAAAATTAATTAAAACAAGACTGGTATTTTTATTTCTCAGGAAATTTATCTTAAAGAAATATTGAAAAAGTTTGGAATTGAAGATTGTAAACCTGTTGGAACACCTATGGTTACTGGTCACAAGATTACTACTATTGATGAATCTCAGAGTGATTTGCAGACAAAGTATAGATCTATGATTGGAGGCTTACAATATCTTACTCACACCAGACCAGATATTGTCAATGCAGTTGGAATTGTGGAAAGATATCAAGTAGATCCTAAAGAGACACACCTTGCTGCTATGAAAAGAATATTTAGATATCTGAAAGGAACACTAGATTATGGCTTATGGTATAATAAATCTGATGATTCTGATTTACATGCTTATACTGATGCTGATTAGAAAGTAAATATTGATGACATAAAGAGTACAAGTGGTGGTGCATTATTTCTTAGGAAAAGATTGGTTTCTTGGTTAAGAAAAAAGCAGGATTGTATAGCTCAGTCTACTACTGGATCTGAGTATGTTGATGTTGTTATAAATCGCACATAGATTGTTTGGATGAAACAAATGTTGAAGGACATTGGGATAAATTTTGATGAGCCAGTGGTTATCTATTGTGATAACACTAGCAAAGTGAATATGTCAAAGAATCCAATAATGCATTCAAAGACTAAACATATTTCCATTCAGTGTCATTTCTTGAGAGACAAGGTAGAAGAGAAGGATATTAGATTGGATTATATCAACACAAAGGAACATATAGTAGATATATTTAGAAAACCTTTGACAAAGGATTCCTTTGAGTATCTCAGAGGTATGCTTGGGGTACAAGCCCCTCCTTGAGAGAACTAAATTGATGCAAGAATGCATCATTCTAGTGGCTTTCAGAGCTATATCATTTCTAGACTTGATGTATGGATCTACTCCTCAAGAGGAGTGATCACAGGAACATTATAGAACATATTTGGGTGATTTTGCACCTGGTTGTTGGAGAAATGAAGATTTTAAAAAGCTACACCTTACAGAGGAAATAAGAAGAGTTATGGCACCCTTTTCTATTGTTGTCAAAGGGGGAGAGATTATATGATAAAATCCCTACTATTTTAGGGAGAGTTATGATGAGGATATTGAGAAGATTGTATTAAGAGAGTACTTTTGGGTTGATGGATTTTCCCATATGTTTCCATCAATGCCAAAGGGGGATATTGTGGAATTGGGTTATGATTTTGATGTTGGAATTCATGTTTTGTCACTAATGTCAACATATATTTCTATGGAGAGAGATCTGACTGGTTATTACTATTGCTTGATGACTGACAGAAGTGTATGGGTACTGTACAGTTGATTCAGAATAAGCGAAGATGGTGATGTGTACAGGGATATGTTTTGATCTTATTCCTAAGGTCACATGGCTTAATATTGTCTATTGGATGAGTTACATATATTCTAGTGAAGATTGGGTACTGGACGGTGATAGTGATCTTTAACAGAGTTAGTCTCTATGTTTTGAGTATAACGTGCGTGCGACATGGATTCAAGTTATGTGAGCTTAAGGTATGGAAGAAGACATGGTAAGGAAGGTTTTTTATGTTTTGTGGGTCATAGTACTCTTGGTGATGTCAGTTGTGGTATTTTTTTGGAGGAGACCTAATTGGGGTCGACTTCAGAGATGAAGTGTGTATTATGGATTGCGAGCATGGATTACGAACCTTGGATTATATTTGATGAATTTTAATTAATGTTTACTTGTTATAGGTATCGTGTGTATCTTAGCAAGGGCTTAAGTAATTATTTATATAGTGGGAAAGCCTAACTGGCCAACCTAATCAATTATTGTAATAGGGTATATATGAGAGATTTTTTCTTGTTGGAAAGTATGGTTGTGGAGGAGACAACGAAGTGTGAAAGTTGCAAGATTGTTTGTGCAAAGTCTACTAGATGTAGAGAAGAGGTTATGATTATGTTACTTCATTGGAATTAACCAAGAAAAGATAGTTGCTATCAGATAGTTCACTGGATTGTATATCTCTTATACATTTATATTTTGGACTGTAAGTCCTGAGGGTGGATTTAACCTTGTTTAGGCAGTGTGCCTGGGCAGTGAACCCAATGTTACTCTTGAATCCTAACAGGGTATGTCCTTTAATAGGGGTTGTGTACTTTAATGCATCAATAAGCTCCTAACAGGGCTAAATCTTTTAACATGGATACTATACTCTCAGTACATCATTTATGGGTGTTAATTCCTACTAGGGTTTTACATTTAACAAGGTTTCCTCGACAACAAAGGATTGTGTTATTATGTTGGCATTTAATGTGTTATTATTTGGATTAAATTTTTGATGTATAAATTTTAATGTTTAATAATTTTTCTCACAACTGATTCACTCCCCCCCTCTCAGTTGTGTTGGTGGACTGTTATTCCTAACATAGTCTCCAAACAACCCCAAACATTTTTCCACTCCTATGTGTGTGCATGTTTATTGCAAGTAGTCAAACGAATGAGGGTTTTATTATGATTTATCTATTTCAATTTTCTTCTTCTTTATTATTTAATATCTTTTCTTATATTTTAGACTTTTAGATTTTGTAGGTTAATTGAAGAACAAAGTCATTTTTTCTCCACATTTTGATTATTTTGTGTCATGGTCCATACAAGACTACAGTGTAGCATATAGATATATGTGCACTGCACTAGCATTCTCGACCAAGACGTTTAGATCTGGACTAAGAACTACTTGTCATATGTAATTTCCATTTCTATAACTAGCCATTCTTTTTCTTTATCTGTAATTAGATATCTTCACTTGTTTATCTAGTTAGAGGTATTTGAATGTGTGTTATTAATCTTGCTCTCAATAAATATAGTTTCCTTCTTGTAGGGTCATATTTACTCCACTACGCAAGTGGAGTAATTATTTTGTCAAAGATTCTATGTAGGAAAATGAAGATATCATGCACAAGCATCCATAAATTGATCATGAAACTTCTCTAAAATTCCATATAGGTAGTTAAGTTGAATTAGGCATCTAGAACATATAGTTAACTTCCAAATTGTGAACTATGTTTTTGTTATAAACTTTTGGTGGTTTGTCTCCTTGAAGTGAATTAATCTTCTCAATTATTCTCAAATATTTATTGGAACGTACTTCCTATTATATTTTTCACTTAAATGCAAGTCATTTCATTACCTTATATCTTGTCAAATTGGCAATCCTTTGTTTATTTTTTCACAATATTGGTCCTAAGATTTCTTTGATGGATATAATGCATTGTAAACAAGGTGTTAAAGAAAAAGTGACTGAATTTATTGGTAGATTTATGCATTTGCATGCTCAGATTTCTTATCATGTGATTGATATTGATGTGCAACATATTTTCATTGCTAATTTACAAAAGTACATTAGAGATAAGAATATACTTTTTGAATTCTCTTCTTTTACTCAACTATGTGTAGTGCTTCATAATTATCAATTGCAAGTGAGTCAATTTGAGAGCGCCACTCCAATGAATCCAGTTGACAAGAATGATGTCACATCCAACAATGAGAGAGTGCTTTTGGCATCACTTTTAGGACACCACGTCAGAAATTACCCTTCTGGACACTCTGATTAGACCTATGGTTTTATATAGCTCCTTGGTGTGGGGGTCTTATTGGAGTCTAATTGGGCTTCAACTGATTGGGTCTAGATTCTTCTTCAGCGCATCATCACATGCAAGTAATCCACTCTATGTAATATTATTCTTGTGGAGTTTAGGGTCCATCCCTTCAGACTTGGGACCATCTTCGATCTCGTTTGGTTCTTGCACTGCCTTCCAAATTTTGTTGATTCTTGTAAGGGCCGTCATAAGTACCCCTTGTTGGCATTATGATGGATTTTGAAGGTAAAATTATGATTTTAAGTTTTTCATTGATGGTAGCTTATTATCTCTATTAGTTTCGATAAATAGGTTGATGTTTCCAATCGACGAGATGAATAGGTGAAGCAAATATGATAAGTGTTTTAATCGGTGAATAGGAAGATAGTAACAGACAATAACAAGAGTGGGTTTTGAGTTTTTCTCAATATGGTGAGCACATTGGGTAGTGCAATCCTTTTTGATGCATCCCTATGGTCATAATAGTTTAGAAGTACACCCGCGACAGTTAACTCAACAGTGTGTGAAAGTTAGTATTTTTGGTATTTGTTCTATATGAACCAATTGAGCTTCTGATTGGTCCCTGATGATCAGATGGTCAAGGCGGTTAATTAATTTTTGATATTTTGTAATAAAATTTTGTATTACATTTTGGGTTGACATGTTAGGTTTATTTGACACAAATTTTCATGAGGTTGGTCAATGTGTACTGTTGACTTGTGGATTATTTTTTATGTTTTAACTAACGTAAGAACAAATATATAAAGGAATGCTAAATTAATTATTTAGGATTTTTTATCATGTTTTTGGTAGTTGCAATCAGAGATAGAGACAAAGTGTTATGTCAAGAGCTCAGAGATTGAATTGGATCTTGCAAGCAAGCAGTGTCATTAAAGATCAATGATTTGAGTTCATTTCTTAAGGTTAACTCAAAAGGTTAGCAAGGTTAAATCCCTTAATAGGGTGGACTGTAACAATTCTTTTTTGTAAATCCTCTAACAAGGTGACTTTTGTGAAGGAGTTCTAAATCGTGTAGCAAGGTAGATCTTAACAAGTCTCTTTGTAATTCTAACAAGGTACTAGTCATTCCTAACTAGTTAAGCCTATTATAAGCACCTAACAGGGAAACTCTTTTACTGCAGTGAAGAGATTTGTTGGTGTCATACCCACCGTGGTTTTCTCCCTCTTACAAGGTTTTCCACGATAAAAATAATACTATTATATTTTATTCTTTGTGGTTGATTGAATTACTTTACTTTTATTGCATAGTTACAATTGCTTGTTTGGTTTTTTGGAAGTTGTTTGAAGCATAATCAAATTATTGGTTGAATTAGTATATCCATTGTTTACACTAATTCACCCCCCCCCCCTCCTCTTAGTGCTTCTATATATTAACAATTGGTATCAGAGCCTAGTGCCCTTGAGAAGTCTAACATCTTGGGTGAGATCCTTAAGGGAGACATGTAGTTTTATAAAAACAACTTGTTGAGGCTGAGGACATGATTGAGAAAATTAAAGACTAGTTGAAGATATCTAGGGGTAAGAGATAGGATCTTCTCAAATAGATGAATAAAATCCAAGGCGTCATCACACAATTGTTTGAGCAGAATGGATATGATGAATCTAATGTCAAAACTGTAGTCTTGGAGAATGAGCAGCTTGCCAAGGAAAATAAGGATGTGCACAATGTGCTTGACAAGCTTAAGAAAGAAAATAATAACATGCAAAGGGAGTTGTAGGAATTCTCAATAAGAAAGGGTGAAGATTTAGAAGCAAAAGGAGCTGAAAATGAAGCTAAGAAAGTTGTTGAGGATGCCCTAAAAGCCAAAGATGAAACCCTAGCAGCTAAGGTGGATGATCTTTTCAAATCTAAGAAAGAAATTGCTACATTGAAGGAACACCTACATGAAACTAATGAATAAAATGTTAATTCCAGAGGTGATAATGAACATCTAAGAGGTGAGAATTCAAAGCTAAAAGAAGAGTTGAAAAATGTTAATGACTTGTTGGACAAGTTCAACAAGAGTTCTCCTAAACTTGATGAACAAATCTCAAAACAAATGAGAAAAGGTGGTAGACAAGGAATATGTTTTTTCCAAATTTGAATTTGGTGAGTCATTTGGTACTAAGGAGACTCAGAAGAGAAGACTACACCTAAGGTGAAAAACAGCAAAGTTGGTAAGAGGAATTATAGACCGGTATGTTTTAATTGTCACAAGCAAGGACATACTACTAATGTTTGTTGGTCTAAACCTAAGCTATTTGTTTCTATGTTTTCAAATTCATTTGGTAGATCTATTTGTTACAATGCTAGATCTAATGATTTTCAAGGTAATTTTTATCATGATAACAAGTATGGTCATAAGGCTAATGAGTGCAGGACTAGAATCAACTATGAAAGACAACCTGTGAATCGGGGCAGCCCTTACCAAAGGGATAGACAATTCAATGTCACGTATTTTGTTTGTCACAAATTTTTACACACAGTAGTGAATTGCAAGATGAGAACTGGTAGAGGCAATGTTGGACCATGGAGGAAACTCGTATGGTGTGTTTTAATTACAATAAGATTAGATATCTTTCTAAGTCTTGTAGAGAGAAGAAAAATAACACTGGAGGTAAACCAATAAAAAGGCATGATAATAATAAAGATAAGAAGATTGCAGATGTTGAAGGAATCAAGAAGCAGAGAAAGGATGCATGGGTAAAGAAAGGAGAATTGAAGTCTTCTAAAATGACAGAGAACTCCACTACAGCAGGTAATGTGAATACTTCAGCATCTGACTAAATCAAAGCTATTGTATTAGGGGAAGAAAATCAATTAATATCTTTAACCTATCCCCTAAGTTGTGTGTGTGGTAATATTTATCAGCATATATATAAGCCTAATGATGTTATGTAAGAATTTGATGAAGTATGTTGCATTGCATATGATTCTATGCAACCGCATAATTTTTTTGTAAGACATAGTGACTCTTTATGTTTTTAATCATTATGACTGGTTAAGGTTACTATTTGAATATTTGCATTTATTTCTTGGAATTAGGTCATTATTGGAGATATCCCTAATAATTTAGTATTATATCCTCTAGGGCAACCACATGGAGATCTCGATAAACCTATTTTTCCTAATCTAGAAGAGAAAGAAGATTGAGGTTAATTATTTGGAAACTTTAATGATGATAGAAAAAAGCCCATACATACATATCCAAGGAGATGACCAAGTCTTGACTCAGCTTATGTTGAGTAATTATAAATTTGAAGAAGAAGCAAATACTACTTTGGCTTGTTTATCATGTCCATTGCAGATATTTATGCCAAGGTCTTCTCTGTCACCATATCCTATCACTTCCCACTTGCTACACACATTACAACTTCGTGAAATTAAAATGTTAGTTATAAATAAATTATCAATGATTGATCTTATGAAGCAAGTAGAATTATCATCAAGAAAATAATTAAACATCAATAATAGTCTTACCAATTATCAATAATAGTCATTAATGGATTTGTTGCAATCACATAAAGGTGCTTTTGTGAAACTATATTGATATGAAAGGGTTGGATCCAAAGCTCTAGACACATAGAATATACATCAAAGAGGATATCTAGCTTGTTAGAAAATCACAAAGGAGAGTAAATCTTGCCCTCAGGGAGATAGTGAAAGAAGAGTTGCAAAACTTATTAGATATCAGTTTAATGTATCCCATATATCATAGTGAATGGGTATCCCCTTTGGTTATTGTTCATAAAAATGGAGGAAATTGGAGTGTGTTTGGTTTATAGAGAGCTTAATTCAGAAACCAAGAAAGATCGCTTTCCACTTCCCTTCATAGATCAGGTCTTGGATTCTTTAGCAGGAAAGAAGTATTTTTCGTTTCTTGATGGTTTTAGTGGATATAATCATATCAAGATTGCACTAGAGGATCAAGATAAAATTAATTTTACATACCCGTGGGGAACCTATGCATACTATGTTCCTCCATTTGGTTTTTGCAATGCACTAGAAACTTTTTAGAGGGAAATAATTAGCATTTATTCATATATCTCACAATTGCATGGAGATATATATGGATGATTTCACTACATATGGGAAGTCTTTCCAAGAAGAATTGAAAAATCTGAGCAAGGTATTATAGATATGTAAAGACCATAATCTCTCCTTAAAAGGTGAAAAATATTTCCTTATGATGCAAGAAGGAATGGTTATGGGTCATTATATCTCTAACAAGGGAATTCAGGTTGATCCTACCAAAATTAACAAAGACCTTCCAAACAACACAAAACAAAAATATATATGAAGCTTTCTTGGTTGTGTAGGTTATTATAAAAGATTCATCAATAATTTTAGTTAGACAACTGGCCAACTATGCCTTCTTAACAAAAGATGTAGATATCCAACGAACCCTAGCTTGTTAACAAGCATTTCAAGATCTTAAAACTATGTTGACCCAAGCTCCTATTCTTAAGGGACCTCAATGGAATCTGTCATTTCATATCCTTACTGATGCATCAGATCATGTAGTGGGTGTAGTTCTTGGACAAAAATGAGTTGTGGAACATGTTTATTATGTTAGCAAGAATCTTCAAGGGGCAGAACTCACCTACACTGTCATAGAGAAAGAAATGTTAGCAGTAGTTTATGTCTTAAACAATTTCAGACACTACCTTACAAGATGCCAAATATTTTTTCATATTGATCATGTTGTAATTAAATATTTTATGAATAAACATATTGTCTCTTTTAGATGATTACTTTTGATGTCACTATAATAGACAAGCCCGATAAACAAAATGTAGTACAAATTTTTTGTCCAAATTGATAATTCATGTAGAAGAACCTATAATTGATGACTCATTTTGAGATGAACATCGGTTAACTATCAACATTACAATCCTCTGGCATACAGAGATTGCCAATTACTTCATTTCAGGAATGGTTCCTCCACATTCCTCACTGAAGGAAAATAAGATGCTAGTGGAAAAGAGTTTCCCATTCACATGGATATTAGGATGTTTATTTTATATAGGACCTAATAATGTTATGAGAAGGTGTATAAGAGAGGATAAAACATATGACATACTCCATGCCTACCATGATGTCTACTTTGCATAAAGATTCTATCAAGTATACTAGAAAATGTGATAGGCGTCAATAGATGGGGAGGCCCACAAGGTCAGATGAGATGCCATCAAATCTACAAATGGTTGGTACCCATTTTGATAAATTGGGTATGGATTTTATAGGACACATTGATCTACCCTCAAATGTTAAGTCTTACATTATAGTCTGCATTGATTACCTAACAAAATGGGTTGAAGTTAAGGCCATGAAGCATGATAGGGACAATAAGGTTCTTGAGTTCTTGTATGAAGAATTTTTTACTAGATATGGAGTCCCTAGGGAATTAGTAACAGATCAAGGGGCACAATTCACATCAAACCTGGTAGCAATATTGGTAGAGGATTACAACATAAGGCATATAAAATCAACTCCATACAACCCTCGAGAAAATGGTCAAGTTGAGGTAACAAATAGGGAAATTGAAGCAATTATAACTAAAATAGTAGTATTGCATCAAAAATATTGAGCCAACCATTTGTTAGAGGTAGTATGGGATTTTAGAACATGGAAAACTACTACTGGGTTTACACCTTTTGAATTGGTGTATGAAAATACAACAATCATGCCAATAGAATTTGAACATTAAACACTCCACATAGTATATGAATTGGGTTTAAATTTGTCAGAAGAACAATAAGAAAGGATTTTTTTTTTTTAGGCCCAAAAAAGACAACCACAACTGAGAAGGGGGGTGAATCAACTGTACTAATCATAGTTATTAAATTTAATAAAATTAACAACTTACAGATCTGAAAGATAAATAATAATGTAATATCCACAAACACCAGATTGTTCATGAGGAAATCTGGCTAAGGGAAAACACCAATGGGATTTAAACCCATAAGATATATGTACTCTTCTAAAATTACTACCCGATTAAGAGAAAATGAGAATAAAGGTATGCACTTGCATCCACAAGCCCACTGCCTAGAACACACTGCTCACAATACAATGATTTGTTCCTCATTCGGGTTCACCGATCAATCACTGATAATAGTTACAAAGGGTGGAAAAAATATCCGATACAAATGAATTGACTTACAACATCTCTTATGCCAATACAGGTCCAAGTAGGTATAATTTCTACCCCAGTTGTAGAATACATACATCTCTCTCTCTCTTTCTACCACACACTTCACAATCACAAATGATTTCCTATTTATATATATTACAATGAATAATCAATAACAGGGTTGGCTAAGACCAATACAAATAAATTATATGAATAATAAGCTCAAACAAATATGCGATCCAAATCAAGTCAGCTAGGACTTAGATAGGACCCAAAAAATCATCGTTGAACATGCAACAACTTCGTCAAATCCATGCCACAAATTGAAACATGTTACTTTACCAAGTCGGCTAAGACCTAAATGAAGAAACACTAACACGCTAGAAAATCACCAAATGTGATCACCTTGAGTCATCAACACATCCATAACATTATCCAAGAACACCAGCAAGAAACTTGAATAACATCTCAACTTCAAAATCCAACTCATGTTTGTATTGTTCATCATGAACACTGAACACTAAACTTTGTCACACCAAAAAGATAGTTTTTCAAACTCTGAATCATGAACCACACTAGCTAAGGAAACAATATCAAGTATCAAAGAATCCACCAACTTTGCATCCACTAAATCAACCAAAACGATCCATACCAAAGAAAAAAATCAACCTCTAAAACATCCTGAACAACAAGAACACTGAAATAGTGGCACCTAATAAATCAATCATATCTCACTCCAACTGATATGTGAAGCTTTTTAAGTTGTCCATAATTAATTATAGACATATATGAACCATCACTTATGATCATAGCACAAGATCTACAACATATTACCTAAACAACTAAAATCATCTCTACTGAAAAAAAAAAAAAAAACATTGTCTACAACAGCAATAGTATGTTGACATCAATGAAAAAATATTGATGTTAGCACACATGAACAAGGTCTAATCAAAACTCTATGACATTATCAACAATCTCCCCCTTTGGCATTGATAGAAACATATTAAGTGAAAAATTGACCATTACACAAAGACACTAAGAGCTAATATATTCATTTGATCACTCTGAATATCCAGCTTCAAAACTCTCAACACAACCAAATTTTCACAAAATCTTCTCCCCCTTTAGAATCAATGGAAAAGGATCAAAGACATCAAAAAACTAAACTCACCTCAAAATTTTGTTGAAACTTTACAATATCGATCCATAAGATCCTCAAGACTTCTCCCCCTAAGAAGTAGTCCCCAACTTATCAATCTAGAGAATGATATTCTGATAATGTTTTGGATTGATGTCATCCTTAGCACCATTATCTTTGATCAAGAGGGGCTCTCACCCCAAGCTTATCCCTAAGATACTCAATTGTATGCTTTGGTAAAGGATTTGTAAAGATATCAGCAATTTGTTCCTTAGTAGATACATACTCTAGCCTTACTTCCTTTTCATTGACTTTAATATCCCTCAAGAAATGATACTTAATAGAAATGTGTTTTGTCTTTGAATGTTGCACAAGGTTATTTGAAATATTTATAGCACTTTAGTTATCATAGTAAATAACAATAGGTTCATCAATGTTTATCCTCAAATATTTCAATATTTGCTTCATCCAAATAACTTGAGTATAATTAATACCAGCACTAACATACTGAGCCTCAGTATTAGATTGTGAAAAAATATATATCTTCTTACTTTTCCAAGAGGTTAGTCTATTACCCAAGAAGAACACACCACCACTTGTACTTTTCATATCATCAAAATTTCCATCCCAATCCGCATATGTAAATGCACAAAGTGTAAAATCAATTTCCTTACCAAACCACAAGACATGGTCAATTTTTCCCTTTA
Organism: Thuja plicata; assembly: GCA_018584345.1. Classification (NCBI taxonomy): domain Eukaryota; kingdom Viridiplantae; phylum Streptophyta; class Pinopsida; order Cupressales; family Cupressaceae; genus Thuja; species Thuja plicata. The sequence goes on from MU227795.1 coordinate 827,938, forward strand.
AGTATCTGAATATTCTTTTAACAATAATAACATGTGATTCTTTCAAAACTTCTTGAAATCTTGCCACAATACAAATAGCGTTCATTATATCAAGTCTAGTCTGAGTTAAGTATAACAATCCACCAGTCATAGATCTATATCTTGTTTTATTTGCACAAAGGGATTCACCATCTTTAATCAATTTACAACCAGTAACCATAGGTGTTCCAACTAGTTTTGAATCTTCCGTACCAAAATTTTTCAACAACTCTCTGACATACTTGGACTATGTAATGAAAATTTTCTTATCCAACTATGTAACTTGCAATCCAAGCAAGAATTTCATTTGACCTATCATAGACATCTCAAAAAAAAATTTCATTTCATCATCAAATCCTTTATTCAATTCATCTTCACCGCCAAATACAATATCATCAACAAAAACTTCAGCAATCAAGAAATTATCATTAACTACTTTAAAGTACAAATTACTATTAGATGTACCTTTACTGAATCCAATCTTTGTCAAGTGCCTATCCAATTTGGCATACCAAGATCTAGGGGATTGTTTCAATCCATAAAATGCTTTCTACAATTTACAAACCATGTCTTTTTCATTTGTTAGTGGAAATCCATTAGGTTTTTCAATATAAACATTTTCCTCTAACTCACCATTCAAGAATGCAAACTTGACATCCATCTGATAAATTTTAAAATTTATGTAATCTGGATATGCAAGAAGTAATCTAACAACTTCAATTCTAGCTATAGGGGAAAAGTTCTCTTGAAACTCAATACCTTCCATCTGTGAATACCCTTTTCATACAAGCCTAGCTTTTCTCTGAACTGCCTTTCCATCTTCATTCAACTTGTTTATGAACACCCACTTAGTTAAGATCACATTCTTGTTCATAGGTCTAGGAACAAGAGTCCAAGACCTTTTATTCACAATCTAATCTAGCTCTTCTCTCATTTCTTTTATCCAACTCTCATCATTAAAAGCTTATTTTACATCTTTAGGCTCACATTCAGATAAAAAACATGTTTCATCTCTAGAAATTCTTCCTCTAGTTTGAACACCTCTATTCTTTTCACCGATAATAGAATTTTTATAATGATTAATCCTTACATATTGTGGAGTCTTCTCAATAGGCTTTGTAGCAGACCCTTTAGTTTCAATATCCTCCTCATTAGCCATAAGTTCAACATGTTCATTTGATTCATTCTGATCCTGATCTTGATTTTATACTTCCATAATTTGATTATTCTCTTCAGCTATGTCATACCTACAAGTTATTTCTGTTCTCTACATATTCTCATCTACTCTAACATTTGCAGTTTCAATAATATTATTTAGTTTATATAGCATTTATACACTTTTCTCTTTATGGAGTATCCAAGAAAAAATCCTTCATCACTTCTAGGATCAAAACTTTCCAATATCCTCATCTCTCTTAATATAACATTTTCTACCAAATATTCTAAAGAATTTGACTATAGGATCATTGACCATACCAAAGTTCATAAGAAGTCTTACCAAATCCTTGCTTTATCTGCACTTGGTTCAAGGTATAAACTGCAGTGCTCACGACTTCTCTCTGGTAGATCTATGGAATACTTCCTTCAATCATCATAGTCCTAGTTGTGTCTAGGATAGTTTTGTTCCTTTGCTCTGCAACACCATTCTGCTATGGGGTCTACAAAGAAGAAGTCCACCTCTTCATCCTATGTTCTTCACAAAAAGCATAAAATTTACTAGATGTGAATTCTCCTCCTCTATTAAATCTTGCGCACTTCAATCTCTATCCAGACTCTATCTCATCCATCATCTTGAATATATTAAAATATTGAAAGGCTTCTGATTTTTCTCTCAAAAATGCAAACTATATCATTCTTTAATAATCATCAATGAATAACATGAAGTATCTATCCCCATAATAGCTTCTTGTCTTAGTAGGACCACACAAATATGTATGTACAATATCTAGCAATCCATTTGAAGTATAGGTCTTACTCTTCAAATTAGATCTCGTTAATTTTCCCAATTGGCATTCCTTGCACATAATGTTAGGCTTCATCAACTTAAGAAAATCTCTTACAACATTAGTAGTGCTAACCTTCACCATACTAGCAAAGTTTGAGATTCCATCTCCTCAAGTTCTATGTGATCTTGTTCCCTTAATGCAATTACCTTAGCCAGTTGATTAGGGTTATAAATCAATTTTTTATATTCATAAAAGATCATATCATGATTAGTAGCTTCATCCTAGAAAGGCAGTGGAGCAATATTCTCCATCTCATCATATTCTTTTAATCTCTTTCATCTAGTGTTCTCATTGTGTACATAATACATAAAATATCTTAAATGAATATCCCCAATAGATAGTGTTTCATCCTAAAAAGTTAGCACCCATAATTGGATGTCTTTAGGACCTATTAGACCCTATTTTGGTGATTTCAAGGTCCAAATGTCCATTATTCTTGATCAAAACAACCTAAATTTTTCCCCCACTTCTTTTCACCTTCCTCGACATCCCCGTGAAATTTGAGCCTATTTTTCTTGGAAAAAGTTGACTAGCTGACTTATCGATGGGCTTTTGGGTCTAAATATTTTCTGAAGCCCGATGTGGGGGTCTTCTTTTGAGTTTTTCAATTATGGTCAGCATCGATCAAATTTGAATCCCGAACTCACTATAAAAGGACCTCCTATATCCTCATTTTTCAAGTGATTAAGATTTCAAGCAATCAAGAGCAATAGAGGATTTGGATTCAAGATTTGAGGGCAAGCATCCAATTCAAAATCTCCAAGTCTCCATTATTCCAAGATCCATTTAAGAAAATGAAATCTTCTCTAACCGATGCAATTTTCTCTCCCTTGATGGACAAGTAGAGGAATTCTCAATCAAGAAATGGGATTCATTCATCCATCCTTCTCTCTCTTCTTCTTTACATGTGGTTATCAAGCATATCAACATTTAAGATCTAGGAGTGACAATCATACATCCATGCATTTGTGAAAGAAACATTGATTCCACATCTCATTCCAAGGTCAACTCTTTGGATTCCAAGAATATTCAAATATATTCATGGATTTGAGCGATTACTACATCCGTTCATGAGATTTTCATACAAGGTGAATCAACAATTTACCTTTTACATTTCTTTCCTTTATGCAATTTCTATCATATTTCAAAGGTGAATCCTAAATAGGGATTTGACCAAGGAAAACCCCTTTCCACAACCTTTTGCCCCATTTTTTTATGTGTAGGAATAGGTTGTAGAGCTACAATTTCAAATCTAGGTAGTACAGGTGCAGTTGCAGAATTTAGGAAAGTTTCATTAGTTTTTGTTAGGAACAAGTCGAATGGTTGACTTGTTTCCCAAAATTCAACTTGTCCTTACTATTTTTCAGTGACAACTTTAGGATAGACAAATTCAGATACCTAATTTCTAGATCTACAGTTACAGTAGGATCTTAGTTTCCAATGACAGTTAGATTCAGATTTGAATTTTTATCTTCTCCATCTTTTTTTCTAGGTGCACTTATTCTTCATTCTTTTCCATTGTACTTACTTTATTAGATCATATCTATTCTTCATACTTTATCATTCATCCCTTTTAGGAATCCAAAACCCCCTTGGATATAGATCTTGCATCAGCACCCTTCATCCTTTTAGTTGTGCTAATCAAAAAAAATTTAAGGGCAGGTGAATATTCCAATGTATTCAAGATCTTGGTGAGTGATCTACACCTTAGCATTTCTCACCATTTTATTCTATATTTTTTTTTATGAACCTGACTCATTACATTTTCATTATGATTTTGGTGTTAGATTCCCTTTATGTGCTTATAGGTTCACTTATTATACATTTTGGTGAACCTGACTCATGACATTTTCATTCTAATTTTGGTGTTAGATTCCCTTTATGTTCTTATAGGTTCACCTATTGTACATTTTTGTGAACCTTATGCATGAAATTTCATCTTTTGATTTGGCAGTTAGATCTTCTTTGCATGATATGCTTCTTTTAGATCTAGATCTACTTGTCTATGCTTTATGTTACATCTTTGCATTTTTTAATTTGATGTTCTTTTCATAACAACATTATTACGTCTCTTTCAAAAGAATTAGATCTATATCCTTCCATTCATTCCCCTATGCATGAGTGTTATCACTTTGATTCCTATGTATAGCATTCTGGTTACAAGAAGTTGTAGACTTATGGGTTCCTTTGATCCCAAGCCTTCTCTCTTTCCTAGAAATCTCAATGAGACCAACATGCATACTAGTGATATCAATCCTATCACAAGAAAAACTCTTCCCATTTTTCTCATGATGGAGATTGTTGGAATTACTGGAATGATGTACTGAAAGGGGAAGGGTGAATTAGTACCTCTAAAACTTTTATGTGATTAGCCCATTAACCTTTATGTCATCAGATTTGTATATTCACCTATCTATCTGTTCATCTTTCTTTATGTATGTGAAATAATAACATAAGTTCTTTACAAGTGTAAACATTCAAGAAACATACATGAAAGTAAATAACACATAACACAAGATATGATATCGCAGAAAACTCTTGTTAGGAAGTAAAAACTGTGGTGGGGATGTCACCCACAAAACTTCACTATCCGCAGATAAGAAGGGAGCCAGTTAAGGCTTACAATTTGATCACTTCTGATGATCTACCCTGTTAGGAGTATTAGAGTGGACACCTATTAGGATCTACTTTGTTTGAAGCTTTAGCAACATGGTTAGGTGTGCACTCTGTTAAGAGATTTATAAAGAACTGTTAAGTCCACCTTCTACAAAAGGATTTCTGATGTGATGCACTTGTTAGAATGCAACTACATTATAAATGTTGATCTGATAGTATGTGCAATCTCTAATTGCTGATAATAGATCCTATAAAGCTTACAATGTATATGTAATCACCTTGAGTGATTGAATGATACCTTGTCTCTACTCGTCAGAAGCCTTTTCTGTGTTCTTGAGAACTGATATGATCTATTTCTGAACTTTGCATGAATTCACTTCTTCTTCTTAGATGCTCTCCATGGTTAAAATCATTTATCAACTCATTACATATTACAAATGATTGAACATCTATATATACTAGTTTCTAGGTCCATTCTTGATTCATGCTTTTCAAATTAACTCTAGATCCAAGGTTTACAACTTGACCTAATCTTTAGTTAGTTATGTTTTAGATCCATTAGGATTGTTTAAAACATTTACAATATACTTGCTTGACCCTCAAGTAATGATTTAAAACAAATTAAAACTCTATAAATAGAATTACAATGTTTTATCTGACGTGGAAAGTTAGATCCACTATTTTTGGGTTCTGTAACTAACTATCGGTTCTAATGCTCAGACTACTCTGTCATTTCTATCATTTTTCTTTCATTCTTTTCTCTGTTGGGCTTCTGCTCCGTTGGTGTCCCTATATTGAACTGTTCATCGGGTTCCTTGCCTTTTCTTCTTTATCGGTGATGTTCATAAAATTGTATCGTCGGTGATGTCCTTTATGCTTTGTCATTGATTCAACACTTAATAGTGTTCATCGGGAAATTCTATACTTAGTATTTTCATGACAAGCATTGTCATCTCGTCGGGTATGCAGTGTATTTTCTGTCAGGTGTGCCTATACCGATGACCTTTATCATATTTTTCACTTAAGTATACTAATGGAAAAACTTAATGTCATCAATCTCCCCCTTTGACATTAGTATCAAAAACTGATATGTGCAACATACTTAATGTATTAGTATGTACACCTATGTATACTTCATCCTTAGTCATTTTTCCTTTAGTCATGAAATGACTCCCCCTATGCATATGTCGGTAAGTGTAAGTTTATGTACATATGATTGCCTTCCCTTTTTTGATATTTGATATCTTTTTTTTTTTACATATTCATGTTGTACATACAACATACATATCCTTTTCTCTTTCGCTAATGTAGTATATTGTACATATGTACTATTCATTCCGCCTTTTTTGATAATAAAGGCAAAGGTACTTACAACTTGTCAAAAATGTGAGAGTGTGAGGCTTTGATTTCCTCCATCATCTTTTCCCATTTCTCCTTCAAATTTTCTAGAGCCATATGCTCAAGTGATATCCTCACATGCATATCGTAGATGTTGTCTACCGCAAACATCTCTGGGGTCAAGATCAAATTCCTTGCATCTATAAGATGTTGTTGCAGAGTGGTGAGGTTTGGCAATATGTGAGCCTACAGCTCGGTAACCTTATTTCTAAATTGTGTCTCTGCATCCCATATCTCTTGTCTTAACCTTTTTACCTCTGTGATCTTTTCATGATGCAACTTTATTACATTTGCATCAGATGTTAAACTTTGTGCACTTGCTGTCAAATCTGAATCTAGCTGGGACAACTTTTCACTATTCTCTTTTGTGAAATTTTCAAGTGTGCACATCTTTTGAACTAAGGTAATAGCTTTTGCAATCATAGGTTCTAATTGACTTGCTAATTCAGAGAGCTTTACCTTGTTTTCTACCACCTCTTGGCTGATCTTCTCAACTAGTTTTTGTTGATGCTTCATCTCTGCCTATTCTTCCATTGCCTTCTCTGCATCTACATTTTGAGTGGTGATGGCATCGGTAAGAACTGCAATTTTCTCCATGACTGATATGTCATCTTCAACTTTTGTATCAGGAACAAGTTGATGTAGGATATCCCTATCTTTTTCAAGTGCTTGAGCTTCCCTATGTGCCTTTTTCATTTTGTCTTGTATAGCTTTTCTTTGATACATCACTCCAAACTTTTGAAGTGTTTCAGTATCTAAAGTAGATACATCCCACTTGGGTATTTCAATTACCTCATCAAGTGTTACTGCCAGGATGTCTTTCTTCATTACTTTCTTCTTCTTCTTTAGTTGAGAGATAGATTGGTGAACTACCATCTGTAGATCTTGAGATTGGATTGATTTGGTAGGTGAAGGTCAAGAAGATGAAGCTTCTTGTTGCTTCTGTTTAGAGTCCACCTGTTGGTTGTGCGAAGACGTCTCTTCATTGGCCTTGGGTGTATCAACATATTTTTCTTCCTTTTTCTTCGTGCTATCATCTTGCTTAACTTCTTCACTTTTTATTGTCTCTTCATCCTTTCTCAATGTTTCATCTTTGTTAATATCTTCTCCTTTGTCCTTTTCAGTAGACAACTCTTGCTGAGTGTCGGTTGCATCTTTCATCTCTGTGTCTGTATCTTTTTGAGTGTCCGATGCATCTTTATTTTCTTCATTACCCGTGTCCTCAAGTATGTCATCATCTTTCTTAGATGATTTCTCTTGACTTGAATCAATATCAATAGCTTCTATCAATATTTTCATATTTGTCGGTGTATTTACCTCTGCAGTTTCATTGTGTCTTGTCCGTCAGTATTACCTTATGCAACAGTGATATATTCATCTTTTTGCACCTCTTCTACAGGGTTTTTTCCTGTAATGCCATTAATGACATTATCTAACCATGTTTCATCATTGACATCCTCATTTAAGTTACCTTTTATTGTCAATTCTTGTTTTGTAACTTCTGCTTCATCATTCAAATCAATATGAGCTGGGCTTGGTGGAATTTGGCTTTCTTCACTCTGAGTTTTGTCAAGAGTAGTGTCGGGACATACCTCATCTCTAAATTTAGTATGTTTGGCGCCTATTGTATCACTCTCTTCTTTGTCCAATTCCACTGATGAATCATCATGTACATCTTTAATGATGATGTGTTGTTTCTCTGGGCTAGCTTCCTTAGTGGGATTTTTGAGTATTTTGCACCATTTCTTAATGCTTTCTTGGTCTAGCTCAATGAGCTTCCCTTTGAGAAATTTGTATGCTCTCATTTCGGGTGAGAACTCCTTTTCATACTGTTTCATTATTTCATTTTATCTCTTCCTTCTTTGAATCAGAAGGCATAAGAGTAACAAGTACTCTTTCTCTTATCTCTTTTTCTTGGTGAAGTACAAATGTCCATCTTGCAGACAATCTTTTTGTTAGTTACTTGGGTACGTCATATTTTGAGAATTGAAGTGGAACATAATGGTGTTTGCACATTTTATCTATTATAGCTTCTTCAATTTTGTTTTGATCCTCTAGATCAAATTTCAACCATTTCCTAATGTTAGGATCAGAAATAGATGGTGATTCTGAAATGTTCTTACATATTTCATCAATGGTCTTTGGAATCAAGGGTTCTTTCCCTTTTTGTACTTCTATGTCATCTTCATCCATAGTCAAGTCTTATAGATCTTCTCTTTTTCTATTTAACTTCCTCCTTTTGGTCTATTTCCCCTTTGGTGAGACTGGTTTCCTCTTGTAGGTTCTCACTTTTCCTTTCTTCAATGGTGAAGGAGTTTCTTCCTTTGTTGTTTTGCTTCTTGTCCTTGAAGCATCAATTGTTCTTGATTTCTTAGGTGGAGGAGGAGGCAGTGAATCTGACTGTGTGGCCTCTGAATCACTCTTTTCTATATCTCCATCGATGGGTGACTGGCCCTCAATTTCTTCCTCCTTTCCTTTTGTTTCCTCTTCACCTTCTTCAGTAACTACAAATTTATTGGTTAAGTCTTTTACCATTTTTTTCTTCTTGTTTTCAATTTTCTTGACAACAAGATCTGACTTGATTTTTGTCCACCGGTTCATTCAATAGTGCCTAGATGCACTTAGTAGCTTGTCCTATTTTGATCTCATAATCTAGTGGTGACAGTCAAGATTTTCTAGGTACTACTGGTTTGATATAGGTAAAATCAGTATCTACCATAAAACATATGTCATCCTTGTGTTCTTCTATCAAACTCTCAGGTATCCTTGTTCTAGCTTGCATATTTTCCTTAAATC
>MU227795.1:836883-852392 GCA_018584345.1 Thuja plicata
ATATGCACATAATAAGAGAACCAAACTTACAAGTGTTTGTCCTTGATGACCTTATGGTGTTCATGTTCTCCTCAAGTTGAGTTAACAATATTTCTGCAAGATCCATCTTCTTTCCTTCTTTGATGATTTTGTAGGTTGTGCTCATAGCAGTGATTTCTATGTTGTTCATTTTGCTGGCCTAAAATATTTTATATCCTATCACACATGCATGAAACTTAAGTTCCTTGTCAGTGATGGTGTTAACCTTGAGACCTCTTTTGTCTGATTTTGCACCTGTCAACTTTTCTACTTCCTTCAAGGATGGGTGCTTGTGACCTTTTGGCTTGTCGGTTGTGGGATATCCAGTAACCACATGAATAACATCTTTTTTTATTCATTTAGGCTCATCAAGCCACAATGTCTGGTTATGCATTCTGCTAAGAACTATCTGTATCCATTGTCTTAAAAACCCTAGGAAAGTGTAATGCATTTGTCAGACCTTTCACGTCCAGATGCTTGTGCTCTTCTTTCAGGTTTTCAGTTTCATCACATAGTGCCTTATAGGAATTTTCCAGGTCTAGATCTCCTAATTCTGAGATCTTGAAATGTATATAGTACCTTACGTCCTCTACGAGCAAAACACTAGGTGGGATTCTGGAGAATGCTCCAGAATCATCAGGTTGTGATGCAATTTCTGGGTGTAACTTGTATTTAGGTTCAACACAAGTACTATTGCTAATAAGATTAATTGTTTTCTTCTTATCCTCTTTCATTTTTTCTTTTCTTGAAGTAGATACCATCATATTTTGAAATTTAGGGCTTTCCATAACTTAAATAGTGTGGTCAGTGATTGTAGGTACTTACTGAATCTATGTGATCGCTTGTGAATCTTTTGAGTCGTGTTGGAATCTTGTTGAGGTCGCACTTCAATCTGCTCTTCAATCGCTCTGCTTAGCTCTGCTTTCTTGTTTGAAAATCGTGGGTGCAAAATGAGTTCTTCTGTCACGCTTTTATAAATTTTGTGCCCTAAGTTGTCATTAATGCCCAACAACTCATCGATATACAAATACTGAGTTTGTCGATTGAGGCATAAACAACATCGTCGGTGTAGGCACAAAGTTTTGGGGTAGCTAGCAACTTTGGTGATTTCACCGATGATTGTCCGTAAGATGGTGATGACAACCTCTGTCAGCTCAAAGATCACCGATGTCTGTCAGTTACACTTAGCGACTTGGCCTGTGTGTAATGCCCGATACATTTCGGTAAGTAGTGACAACTTTACTGTGTGTGTTCACCAATGCTTATTTGTACCCTTTTACCGATGGAATTTTTTTTAATAACATTACACGTAACAATACAGTGCATCTTCAATAATGCTAATTTTTTCAATATGATCAATGTGTAATGGAACTGATGCATAATATAACTTGTCATAATGCAGTCCCATACTTACTTGTGCAGCTTAGTTGGGAATAGTGATCCCACCAGATCTATTAGATGGGGTGTCATCATTTGCATTGCTTGTTCCAGTACCTTCAGTGTTTTTTTCTTTTATCCACATCTTGTTTCTCATCTTCTTGATGTCATCAATGGTGTTTCCATTGGGATAAGTGCTTGTGTCTGTTAGTCGGTCTTTGCAATCTTTTACCACATGTCCAACCTTATGCCAATGTAAACATGCCATACCTGGATTGGTCCATCCTCTTGGTCTTTTGGTCCATTTTCTCATACAGTTGGAATAAATATGACCATACCTTCCACATGCTATGCAGTTTACCCATGTGTTATAGTCCCAAACATATGAGTTACTGATTCTTGTCAGTTTGTAGCCATTATCAGGTTCTTTTGGCATCCATGCTTTCTTGTTCTTTTTCCAGCACTCCTGATGTGTATGTCCATTCATTTTGCAGGTAGGACATTAATACTTGTCCATGTAGGTTTCCTTCTTTGGATTTGTCACCTTGGATCTGCATTCATGTGCCTTGTGTCCTTTCTTGTGACATTTATAATAATTACCAATGAAAGTAGATTGTGATTGAGGAATACCTTTCATTTTGTTTCTGCAAATGTTTGAGGTGTGGCTTGGTTTTCCACAGTGATTGCATGACATCTTCTTGGTTCTTGGAGTTTCATAAACATTCCTTTGATCTGATTCATTAGATGAATCTCCATTTTCGGTGTACCCTATACCTATGTAGTTGTTGACTCTTCTTTGTCCGTCAAGGAAATCATCCATTCTTTTATTGATATCTTCAACTTTCTTGATTAATTCATTGTGTTGATTCTGAATTCTGACTTCATGCTTTAGCTTCTCATTTTCTTCCCTTAGCTCACTAATGATCTGTACTCTTTCAATGAGTTCAATATTTAATCTGTTTGCTTCTTGACTCATAAGAATAATCTGATTGGTAATCTCATGGTGATGATCAGTAAGTCTTTGAATCTCCGATTCTTTTTCTTGTAGCTTTTCTATAATTTTCCTCCTATCATCAATAGCCAATGTTCTCTCTGATTCATATTTTCTTGAATCATTCATGACATCAATCATTTTTACCATCTGAGTTTCTTGACCGATTTGCAGCATCTTGATTTGCTCTGTCAAATGTAGATTGACTTCTTGTAGACTTGTGATCTCTTCTACTGATGTGTCTGATGCTTTTCTTGTTGTTGATTCAGCTAAGTTGAAGTAATTTGGGATCTCCTCTTCTTGATAATCTTTCTCATTAAGCCTATTTTCCATAATCTTTCTTTCATCAAGCAACTTTCTCATGCTTACTCGCGTCTCTTTATATTGCTCATAGTAAATCTAAATTTGTAACTGCTCATTCTCAATAGTCTTGTCCAGCCTGTACTTTTCCATTGTCTTGATCTTTTCTCTTAATTCTTTAAGCTTTTCAAGAAAGAGACTTAGCTCTGATACCAATTGTTGGAATTACTGGAATGATGTACTGAGAGGGGAGGGGTGAATCAGTACCTCTAAAACTTTTATGTGATTAGCCCATTAACCTTTTTGTCATCAGATTTGTATATTCACCTATCTATCTATTCATGTTTCTTTATGTATGTGAAATCATAACATAATTTATTTACATGTGTAAACATTCAAGAAACATACATGAAATTAAATAACACATAACACAAGATATGATATCACAGAAAACTCCTGTTAGGAAGTAAAAACTGTGGTGGGGATGTCACCCACAAAACTTCACTATCTATAGATAAGAAGGGAGACGGTTAAGGCTTACAATTTGATCACTTCTGATGATCTACCCTGTTAGGAGTATTAGAGTGGACACCTATTAGGATCTACTTCATTTTAAGCTTAGCAACACCGTTAGGTGTGCACTCTGTTAAGAGATTTATAAAGAACTGTTAAGTCCACCTTCTACAAAAGGATTTCTGATGTGATGCACTTGTTAGAATGCAACTACATTATGAATGTTGATCTGATAGTATGTGAAATCTCTAATTGTTGATAACAGATCCTATAAAGCTTACAATGTATATGTAATCACCTTGAGTGATTGAATGATACCTTGTCTCTGCTCGTCGGTAGCCTTGTTTGTGTTCTTGAGAACTGATATGATCTGTTTCTAAAATTTTCATGAATTCACTTCTTCTTCTTAGATTCTCTCCTTGGCTACAATCATTGATCAACTCATTACATATTACAAATGATTGAACATCTATATATACTAGTTTCTAGGTCCATTCTTGATTCACACTTTTCAAATTAACTCTAGATCCGAGGTTTACAACTTGACCTTGATCTTTAGTTAGTTATGTTTTAGATCCGTTAGGATGCTTTAAAAAAATTTACAATATACTTGCTTGACCCTCAAGTAATGATTTAAAACAAATTAAAACTTTATAAATAGAATTACAATGTTTTATCTAACGTGGAAAGTCAGATCCACTTTTTGTGGGTTTTGTAACTGACTGTCAGTTCAGATGGTCAGGCTGCTCTGTCAGTCTGTTGGGTTTCTTTCATTCTTTTCTTTGTCGGTCTTCTGCTCCATCGGTGTCCCTATATTGAAATATTTGTCAGGTTCCTTGCCTTTTCTTCTCTGTCGGCGATGTTCACAAAACTATACCGTCAGTTTAGTGATTTTGGATCTGTCGGCGATGTACCAAAAACTATTTCGTCGATGATGTCTTTTATGCTTTGTCGTTGGTTCAACACTTGACAGTGTTTGTCGGGCAATTCTATACTTAGCATTTTTACGACAAGCATTGTCATCTTTTCAGTTATGTAGTGTGTTGTCTATCGGGTATGCCTATACCGATGACCTTTATCATGTTTTTTTTACGTAAGTACACTAATGGCAAAACTTAATGTCATCAGGAGATGAGGCTTTAAGAGTCCCTCCTATTCAAGTCCAAAATCTTTCCAACAAATTTGAGAAATTTGAACAATGGTTAGGACAAGAAAACCCTAATCATGAGGTCATTTCCATTGTAGAAGGCTTAAGAAAGATAATCCATAATGATGAACATGGTATTAACATATTACATACAAGCTCTCATCTTATTGTTAACAATGTTAAGCCTCTTAGAGATTTTTCTCAATAGTTAGGTTTTGTTCCCTACTACTAGTATTAAGACCTCTATGCATGTTTCTACTACAATTCCTAGTGTCTCCACTTATGCTCCACCTATTTTAAAAAATCACACTCAAAATCTCAATCCTACACATGTGAGCATTCCTAATCACATTTCTCCTTATATACATTCAAGTGGTCCATGGGTTTCATTGCCTTTATCTATTCCCACTTACCATAGTGTGCCCTTTTCATATTCAATTGTTCCTCCCATCTCTCATAATGTTCCTAATATTTCCAACATACCTCCTCCTACCACTCTTTCCAAAGATCCTACCATTAATAGCTTGACTCAAACCATCTATTATTTTCTACAAAAAATTATTTCAATGACTCAATCTAAGTTCAATATTCCTACTTGTGACATTTTTAGTCCTTTTTCTTTGGATATCATCCATGCTATTATCTCACAATACGTGGAGATTCCTCATCTTGAGACCTATAATGAAAAGGGTGATCCTTTGACTCATTTCAAAACCTTTCAAATCTTGTGTAGAGATTTTTATCATGACCATAGGTTAATGGAAAAGTATTTTACTAGAACCTTTTGAGACAAAGCCTTGCAATAGTATTTTTTTTCCTCCTTATTCTATTTATTCCTTCCAAAATATCGGTAATGATTTCATTCAACAATTTGAAAACAATATTGGTCCTAAGATTTCTTTGACGGATGTAATGCATTGTAAACAAGGTGTTAAAGAAAAAGAATGAGTTCATTGGTATATTTATGCATTTTCATGCTCAGATATCTTATCATGTGCTTGATATTGATGTGCAATGTATTTTCATTGCTAATTTACAAAATTACATTAGAGATAAGATTATACTTTATGAATTCTCTTCTTTACTCAATTATGTGCAGTGCTTCATAATTATCAATTGCAAGTGAGTCAATTTGAGAGGACCACTCCAATGACTCTAGTTGAGAAGAATGATGTCACATCTAACAATTTCAACAAATTTTAGAAACCAAAAACCTACATGAGAATCAATAATTCATCCAACAATGTTGATGAGTAAGCGGCAACAATATCCAAAGGTGTGGCTGCTTTGTCATCTATCTTTAGACCTGCTCATAATTTTTCTCATCTTTTTGAATCTTTGCATAATGTGATGTTGAATTTGATTAATTCTAATGCGTTAACACTTCCTCATATTAATCCAATTGATACTTCCAAACCTTTACCCAAAAAATTTGATCACAAATCTTTCTTTCAATACCATCGTCAACTTGGCCATGATACTAAAAATGTTTCCGCTTGAAATCTATTATTCAGGTACTCATTGATTCTAATTTTATATCGGTTGAGGGTTTTAATGATCAATAAAACAATATGTAGCACCTCCCAATCAAAACCTCCAAATTTATACCAATCATTTTCCATCTCATTCAACCAATACCATTGATTCTACCTAACCTTCATCTTTGTCTTTCACTTAGTTTATTAACTACGATTATAAAGTTCATGAATCCAATCATGGTTTCAACCTTACTAATCAAACTGGACCTAAACCTACATCTGAACCTGAGGTTTGCATTACCTTCTACCCTACTGAGATAGTTAAAGAACTTGATGGTACTCTCTATATCATTGTAAAGGTTAATGGCCTTCATTCTCACGGTGTCCTTATTGATCCTACTTGCATGGTGAATGTGATAACTGAAGAGCATCTTTTTAGTAACTATAGAGCATTTTTTATGATAAATTTGATGTCATGATCCAAAATTGCAATGGTTTCCTTTATCCTTCCCATGGTTATATCTCATTTCCTATTGATGTTGGCGGCAAATCTTTAGATGTTACCTTCACTATCATCCCAACTTCTGATCAATTTCAAGTCAAACTTGGTCTTCCTTGGCTCACCTCTATGAAATTCATTGCCTTTCCTATTCATAAATGTTTTAAATTTCCTCATAATGGAGAAATCATGACTGTTAACCATAGCCTCTATCAACCTTCAATGCCTTGAGAGTATATTGATCTTGATTGATTTTGGCCTTCCATGCCTCAACCAACCAAATTTCGTCTTGATAACCTCTTCCAATCATATCAAGCCTACAAGATCCAAAAGATTTGTGAACCTATAAAACCTAAGGATATTCCATCTCTTTTTCTTGGATGCGGAACTCTTCCTACACATCCTATTTATTCTTTAGTTCCACCTCCTATATCTTATAAATGTTTTGTTTATTTAATCTCTCAACCTAGTGTGGTTCTTTCTATTCTTCCTCCACAATAAGAAAAGGACCTGGTGTTGATTGATTTGGAACCAAACCCAATTTCTATAAAAACAAAATATAACTGTCATGCTTGTGATCATCGTCATAAACATTGTGTTAGATCCTACCAGTGTGCTTCCCAAAACATCCCTTCACCCAAAAGACCCACTGATTCTTTGATTCCATGTGATCAACCCATGCTTGAACCCAAGGAGGAAGTTAACTTGAAAAAGATCAAATTGAACAAACATGATAATTTTATCTGTATCTTAGATTTTATTACAATTAATTTGGATGAAGATGATGTTCTTAATGATGGTGCTTTTGATGTTTGTAATGCTACTAAAAATGATATTCATGCTAGTGAGTCTGATGATATGTTTGAGCTTATTTATGTTAATCATGATTTACAAACTATGTTTTCAGTTTAGTTATCTCTTAGTCCTAGTGAAAAACAAAGTGACCCATCTTTACAGCATGGTACTTGTTTGTAACTGGTCAGTGTTCCATCCACCATGCTTGATATTTATCCTCTTGCAAGTTTCCCACCTTCCCTAAACAATACAGACTAAGATGGGGGGTAGGTGATACGCTTGATTAGCTCCTCTTGTGCCATAGATTTTGTGTGCTTGCTTGTTTTTTTTTTATGTTATTCCCCCATGATGTGTTGATTGTTATATGTTTTGTTTAGATTTATTTAAATAAACCGTGTTTCTTTGTTGGTGCAAAGTTAGAAAGGAATCAAAATGGTGTAAACATTCTACTATTTGTATCTCACTTCTTCTATATATTGTTACATGTTAGGCCATTCATGTGACACTATTCATAAATGTCCCTTTGTGTTGTCTGATTGGGGATGATGCAAAATAGTAGCTACCTATTCTTTTGGGTCTGTGTGATGACGACCCAAAAAGAATCTTTTTCATAACACTTACGTGTCATTCTTCCATTGTGATTGTAGTTCTGATACCTTCGGGAAATGATGACATGTCATTTTGATATAATATCTCATATATTATCATCTGATCATACTGACCACAGAGTTAGTAGATCCTTTCAGTGCTCTATTTTTTCATGTGCTTATTTTCCTTGTTTTTTCCTTCTAGGTGAATCTCACAATGGAAACATTTCTTGTGGATTCATGTATGCTATGTTAAATTCATTGCTCCTGTTAAGGTGTTTTCAATCACTTTAATGTGGGGGCATACACTCTACTTTGTGTTTCACACTTTGTAGACACTTACACAATGATTCAATGTAGCCTCTCTTGTGGATGACGAAGGAGACAATGTCTTCCTTGTGTTCATTCTTTTTCATTGGATACATTAATGGAAACAAGGCTTTCCTTAAGGACTGGTCCTTCTCCTTTTTGAACCATAAGGAGACAATGCTTTCATTAGGCCTGATTTCTTTTCTGATCCCTATGGAGACAATGTTTTCCTTAGCCCTGATCACTTTTCTTGATCCCTGTGAAGACAATGCTTTCCTTAGGCCCGATCATTCCTTTGTCGTATCCCTTAATGGAGACAATGCTTTCCTTAAGGATTGATCATGTTTGATGGATCGACTAGTATAACACAACTTGCTAGACCTTCAATGACATCTTTTGCAACATTTTCCTTTTGTGTGGTCCATACTAATAAAATCTCTTACTAGGCTAGTGATCACTCTTTTCTCTCTCTTTCGAGTGATGCCTCTCTTATCTTAGTTTTGGATTTAATGAAGACTTGAGTCACTTGGGGGCCTTGATGTTTATTTGTCTCATTGACCTTGATGAGATCATTCATGTGCACTTGATCTACTTTACCATGAGATTGAATTCGTCTCTTACTCCTGCTAAAGTGGAGGCTAAATCGATCATCCTAAAAAATTAGCACCCATAATTGGATGTCATTAGGACCTATTAGACCCCATTTTTGTGATTTGAAGGTTTGAATGTTCATTATGCTTGATCACAACAACCTGCATTTTCTCCCCGTACTTCTTTTCACCTTCCCCAACATCCCCATGAAATTTGAGCCCATTTTTCCTATAAGGACAAGGCGACTAGCTAACTTGTCCCGGTGGACAAGTCGATTGGCCAACTTGTCCCTAGTCTTTTGGGCCCAAATTTTGCATGGATCCTGATGTGGGGGTCACCTTCCAAGGTTTTAAATTGTGGTCATCCTGGACCAAATTTGAATCCTGAATCCACTATAAAAGAACCTCCTATCTCCTCATTTTGCATATAGATGATAAGACAATCGAGTGCAAGCTACACCATAATCAAGTGATTAAGATTTGAAGAAAGAAAGAGAAATTGAGGATTTGGATTCAATATTTGAATGCAAGCATAGAATTCAACATCTCCAAGTCTCCATTATTCTAAGTTCCATTCAAGAAAAAGCAATCTTCTCTAATTGATGCAAGTTTCTCTCCAATGATGGCCAAGTAGAGGAATTCTCAATAAAGCAAGGGGATTCATTCATCCATCCTTCTCTCTCTTCTTCTTTGCATGTGGTTATCAAGCATATCAACATTCAAGATTTAGGAGTGACAATCATAGATCCATGCATTTGTGAAGGCATCATTGATTCTAAATCTCATTCGAAGGTCAACTCTTTGGATTCCAAGCACATTCAAGCATCCTTATGGATTTGAACGATTAGTACATCTATTCATGAGGGTTTCATACAAGGTGAATCAACAATTTACCTTTCACATTACTTTTGTTTATGCAATTTCTATCATATTTCAAGGTTGATTCCGGTCCTAAACAAGGGTTTGACCAAGGAAAACCCCTTTCCACAACCTTTTTCCCCATTTTTTTGTGTACAGGAACAGGTTGTAGAGTTGCAATTTTGGATCTGGGCAGTATAGGTGCAATTGCACAATCTGGGAAAGTTTCATAAGTTTTCTTGTTCCTAAAAAGTTAACTTGTTCCCAAAAAGTCAAATTTTCCTTGTTATTTTTCAATAAAAAATTTTAGGACAGATAGATTCAGATCCCTATTTTCTAGATCTTCCATTACAACAAGATCCGAGATTCTAGCGACAGTTAGATTCAGATTCAAAGTTCTATCTTCTCCATCTTGTTTCCAAATGCACTTATTCTTCCTTCTTTTCCTTTGCACTTACTTTATTAGATCATATCTATTCTTCATACTTTATCCTTTATCCCTTTTAGGAATCCAAAACCCCCTTCGACATAGATCTTACATTAGCACCCTTCATCCTTTTGGTTATAATAATCAAATTTTGTTTAAGTGCAAGTTTGTATTCCAATGTATGCAAGATCTTAATGAGTGATATACATGTTAACATTGTTCACTATTTTCTATTAAATAGATAGTAATGGATGCCACCTGGAATCAAATGGAACAACATAATTGTGTAGATATAGTTCACACAATAAGTTCTTATGTTGACGTGTAGTAGTTAGGTAGACAAACATAAAATCATCAGCTATGACAAGGGATGAAGGAAGACCTGAGAGTTCTCTTGACGACTTGTAGGAAAGATAAAGTTATTTTAATTTCAGTGCATAGAATTGAGGAGGTGGTCTGCATTCGATAAGATGAGGTACTAAAGTACTTACAGTTTATGTAAACTTATTCAATTTTACTTTTTTTTCATTCTTCTTGTAATTGTTCCTTCTCCTTTTTCCATTCTTGCTCCCTCTCTTCCATAAGTTCCCATAACTTCAATGCAACATAGTACCATGATGAGAATGATGGTGTAAGTACACCTATTTTAACTAAATGTGCCTGTTGCGCTAATCCCTCCTTATTTATTTAATATGTACTACTTTTTCTACTGCTCTTGAAAGATTTTATAAACCACTGGTAGTTGCCTTTGTTATGAAATCTCCTTATCATCTTTTTTTTTTCACTTGTTTATCTCCATCATCTACCTCCTGATTATATGATGAATTACCAAAGTGAGTGGACACCTCTTTTGTGTCTCTTGATTGAATAGCCTCTTTTGCATGATCACTCTTTGTTGTATCATTTGATGTAGAAGAGGTTTGAAACATTGCAGTAGGTCTACTGTCTGTTGTTCACATGTTTACTCTTCCCCTGCATCAGAAATTGTTTTCTCTGATTAGTTGAAATGGGGATATGGTCAACCTTAGTTTCCTTCTTACCTATTGATTTCTTAGGTTTTCCACGAAGCCTGTTACTCCTTGCTTTCTTTATAAGAGACCTCTTAATTTTCTTTTCAACCTTTGTTGGTTTCTTTTCAGGCTTCTTAACCTTCTTAGTGGCTTCAGGCTATTTTTTTGTATCTTTTTGTTTAGGGATCTTAGGGCTCTTAGATTCATATACTTTAGTTTTCCCCTTATTTTTAACAGCTAATTCTTCCTTATCATCTAATTTTCTCTTCTAGTTTACATTTGTGATACATGGGTTTCTACTTTTTGGCCTCCTAAAATTTGAGCTCCAGTCTAAAACCCTTCATTTGGTTCAAATCCTTCATTGTCAGTCTTTTGATCCCACTGGATACCCGATTAATCCGAATTGCTAAGTGTCCATACATAATTTTCATCTAGTTGAAAGTATGGAAAATCGATGACCTTCCTGACCATACAAGCCCTCAGTCACCGACGATTTAGGTAAAACCCCAAATTGCCTTACCTTTATAACTGTTCAAAATATTGGAGCAGTTGTCAATCACCGACAATACAATGTTTGTTGCACCGAATCCTAGATAGTTGGCGAGTTAGAGTAATAATCAAACCTAAGTCCTTCTGATTAGAGGACAAGTTCACACCATCTGTCAACTCTCTAACTAGATTGTGTGGCACATCTTTTAAAGCATAACCTTTTTCAAATCTATGGAAAGTACAACTCTTGAATAACAAGAGTAATGAAGTAAATTGATGAGGTGGTAACATGATTTAATAGATAAAAAGAGGGAAAAGTGAAGTTCATTTGTCAGTTTACATTCTACGAGCTAAGAAGTGAATTTATGAGTGTATGCCAAGAAATTTCATAGCATTTCGAGTGATTGTGAATTGGTGATTGTGATTTTGTGCCTGAAGTGAAGTGGTGTTTGAAGAACTCTTAAAATGAGTTAAAGCGGTATCTTTGTGTTGCGTAGATTTTGTTTTGTGGTGATCATTTTTAACATCATGGACACCCCTGTGTTGGTTGAGATCACTAATGAGCCGAGGCCTGTATTCAAGTTACATCCTTTAAAGGCAACAGAAAATGATCTTGTTGATGCCATATCGTCAATACCTCACAGTGTGTTGTTAATTGAAGATGTTAGATCCGTTATTCATTGCAAGATTGAAGATCTTGGCTACGATGCTATCGCCAATACATGATGAGATAGTTGCAATCATGAAGGAGAAAATGAAAGAACACAAACCTGCAGAAACTACTCAAGAGGAGGTGACAGTAGAAGAACTTGCTTCTACTGAACAAGTAATTGAAGATTTTATAGGTGACCTTTCTTCTGATACACCACAACAAGATCCTAATGTTGAAACTGCAGATGTGTAAAATAAAGATGAAAGACAAAGGGATAAAACTGCAGAGGTGGTGATACTTGTTTCAACTGCTACAGTTGGACAGATTGATGATGAAAATAAAGATGAAGCTGATGTTGTTGAACATTCAATGAAAAGTAAATAAAATCTTGGTGAGAGTTCTAGTTCCAAGATGAAGAGAAAGTCTATTAATGTTCCTGAGGAAGAAACTAAAGTTGATCTTAAGGATGAGGATGTTGAGACCATTCAAAGACCTATTGATATTACTAAGATGAGTCCTGGTGAACTATTGATAATATCTAACATACTCAAGTTGAAAGCAAAAAGGGATCAACTAAGAAGTGAAAGAAGACAAGCTCAAGTACTAGAGTCAACTCGAGATATTCTGTCTGATCTTGTACCTAAAGTTACATTTGATCTAAATGCGCCTACAATTGAACAAATGGATGCTTTGGTCAGTGTTGTTACTGAACAAGTTTCAAGTTTGGAGGATGCGGCTATGAATATAACTAACTTGGATTATGAGAAGAAGAGGACTGAGAAGTTGATGCAAACCATTGCATCGGGTAGAGGACAACTTATAGTTCAAGTCAATAAGGTAAAGGAAACTTTGAAGGAAATTGGTAAATTGTTAGCCAAGGTTTCTAATTTTTCGTTGTTTACACAAGATCTAGAGCTTAAGAGGAATGAAGCTCAGCAGGAGCTTAAAACATTAATTGTTAGTTTTGATCCTATTGTACATTCAGCTACAGCATATGGATCACAAATGAAAGTGATAAATCACAATTTAAAAACATTGCAAGGAGAACAAGACATGAGGATCACAGCATTACTAGAATTATAGACCTATTTGATTCCCACAGTTGATGTGATGAAATAGAATTTTAAAGAAGAAGAGGTAACACCTGGACCTTACCTGATATGAGTACTCTTGAAGCCATGGAAGAGTTAGCTTCTATTTTACATGATCAAATTCAAGCCATCATACACTTACAAAAATCATGGGAGAATTCATTGGTTATTGCAAAAGATAATTTTAGAGAATTTTTTGAAAAGTTGTGAAAGGTAAGTCTTCATTTTTGTTTGAAGATCGGTTTTTTTTCTTACCATTGTCATTGTTGTCAAAGGGGGAGTGATCGGTATGATGCAAATAAATTTGAGGGAGTGATCAGTATACAATGGAGAAGAAGTAATGTATATGTTTTGGTGATCGGTGAAATATGTTTTTCCGTCAATGTCAAAGGGGGAGATTGTTGGCATTATGATGGATTTTGGCAGTACAATGATGAGTTTAAGTTTGGCATTGATGGCAGCTTATTAACTCTATTAGTTTTGGTGAATAGGTTGATGTTTCCAATTGATGGGATGAATAGGTGAAGCAGACATGCTAAGTGTTCTGATCGGTGAACAGAAAGACAGTAACAAGAGTGTGTTTTGAGTTGTGCTCAAGATGGTGAGCACATTGGGCAGTGTGATCATTGTTGATGCATCCCTATGGTCAAAATAGTTCAAAAGTACGACCACGATAGTTAACTCAGCAGTGTGTGAAAGTTATTATTTTTGGTATTTGTTCTATATGAATTGGTTGAGCTACTGATTGGTTCCTGATGATCAGATGGTCAAGGTAGTTAATTAATTGTCAATATTTTGTAATAAAATTTTGTATTACATTTTGGGCCGACATGTTAGGTTTATTTGACGCAGATTTCCATGAGGTTGGTCAATGTGTAGTACCGACTTGTTGATTATTTTTAATGTTTTAACCGGCTTAAGAATAGATATATAAAGAAATGCTAAGTCAGTGATTTAGGGTTGTTGATCATGTTTTTGGTGGTTGCGATCAGAAACAGAGATAGAGTGTTGCATCAAGAGATCGAATATTGAATTGGATCTTGCAGGCAAGCAATCTCATTACAGATCAATGATTTGAGTTCATTGCTCAAGGCTAACTCAAAAGGTTAGCAAGGTTAAATCCCTTAACAGGGTGGACTATAACAAGTCTTTTGTGTAAATCCTCTAACAAGGTGACTTTTGTAAAGGAGTTCTAAATCCTCTAGCAAGGTAGATCTTAACATGTCTCTATGTACTTCTAACAAGGCACTAGTCATTCTTAATCGAGTGAGCCCCTAACATGGTATTGTAAGCTCCTAGAAGAGCAACTCTTTTACTGCAAAGAAGAGATTTGTGGTTGTCATCCCCACCGTAGTTTTCTCCCTCTTACAAGGGTTTCCACGATAAAACTAATGGTGTTATTTTTGTATGCTTTATGGTTGATTGAATTACTTTTCTTCTATTGCATAGTTACAATTGCTTATTTGGTTTTGTGGAAGTCGTTTAAAGCATAATTAGATTATTGGTTGAATTAGTATATCCTTTCTTTACACTGATTCACCCCCCTCTCAGTGCTTCTATATATTACCACCCCTACCTCACCTACTGCTCCTCTGATTCTATTGTGACTTCTGTCTCTTTGGGTCGGGTTTTTGGTTGGTATGCTAAGACTTCGGCCCTTCTTGGGTCAATCGAGATTGAGATGGATTGTCTCCCTCCCTTCCAATTTCTCTTGATGCCCCTCACCATCTCCTCCCTTCTAGACAGTAGTTGAATAATTGTTTCGAAACAGACCTATATAGACAATTCATTCACACCACTTGGGTCAACACCCACCGGGGTCTTTGCCCTAAGATGGTGTTCTACGCATAGAACTTTCTCAAGCTGAAGGGCAGGCTCATTGTCCACCCTTCGTACTTTTTCCACCATTGGTCACATTCCCTCTGGATCTTTCTCGGTTCCTTCAGAGTGGGCTCTCATCAACTCTACATTGAGACAGATAATCAGCTTGACAGAGATAACACGATTTGTCAGTTTTGCAACATTGGAGAGGTTGAGACTAAAGTGCACTTCATCTTCTATTGCCCTATCTACTACAAGATGAGAGGGATATTCTATTGCCTTTTTAGCAGGGTGCAGTCTCTCTCTACCTTTTTTAGGTTTACGGATCCTAGGTGCCTTTACTGTATCTTCAAGAGGTCATTAGGCTTCAAGACCACTTACTCCAGTGACAGCGTCCCGCAAGCCAAAAGTCTTGTTAGCTTCACACCTCCTATGAGCTCTATTCAAGACGTGGTACCAAGTGCCAGCTTGGTCCCCCCTCTAGCCATTCTAGATTTGTGAAGCCTCAAAAGGGTTCTTTTCAGCAACATTTTCCCTCCTCGTGGAACCTTCAAAAG
>MU227795.1:860049-870276 GCA_018584345.1 Thuja plicata
AGGGCGGCCTCCTAGATAGAAGCAAAAAGGCAGTCAAACTTGGTGGCAATGCACTCCAAGGGGCAAAAGAGGGAGTCAAGGGAAAAATTTTGAGGTGGTGGGTAAAATGGTCTTGGTCCTTGTCGTCAAAGAAAAACAAGGTACGAGGGGGAAGGATCGGCGTGGCAGGCGAGGAGGGAGTGGGGTGAGAAGAAGCAAACAGAATGGAGAGACTAAGGAGAGCATGGTCGGCAAGAGTGATGGAGGTGATGGAGAAGTCATGGATGGAAGAAATGAACGATTGGCTAGAAAGAGCCTAATCAACCACACTTGCACTGCAACCATGAGGCTTGCAGGTGAAGAAGCAACAACAAGTGAAGCCAGATAAACCATTTAGAATCACCAGATCCGAAAACTCGTAGAGCTGGAGAAGATGTCGGCCATACTTTGTGAAAGGTTCCAAAGCATCGTCAAAGGATCTTTGAAGCTCCAAGGCAGTAGGATTTGTGTCATCAATGCACATAGCATCTGCAACC
Organism: Thuja plicata; assembly: GCA_018584345.1. NCBI lineage: Eukaryota > Viridiplantae > Streptophyta > Pinopsida > Cupressales > Cupressaceae > Thuja > Thuja plicata. Next base: position 860,565 of record MU227795.1, read on the forward strand.
CAGTTGTGGAGGGGGGTCTGAGCTACCCAGGTCCGTGCATTGAAATCACCGAGAATGAGAATGTCCCCGATGGCAGAGAATTGGGAGATGTTGTCAACTAAGTCGGTGTAGGGATCACAGTCGAGACCATTATGGACAGCATACAAAGAAAATGCTAGAGGGAAGTAACAGACTCCAATGAAAGTGTCTCTAAGGCATGGGACAGCATGGCAAACCCAGACCCACAGGAATCTAGCCGAAGCATCAGATAAGACAATAGAAGTCTGGTCCCGAAGACGGTTGCTTACAAGACAGATAACCCCACCAAAGCCACATACCCCCCCAAAGCTCCTAGCCTCACATAAATAGAAGTAGAAAGCCAGTGAAATCCACTAACACCTGGAAGAGGATGTGCAGAGCTTTCATGAGTCTTAGTGAGGAAGAGAAGATCAGATGAAACCAAAGCATCATGAAGTAAACCCAGCATAGACCAGAAGGTCCCATCACCATTCCAACAATTGACTTGCGAAACTGTATCCTTCTATTCTCCATCAACCAATCGGGGTCATGACCATCATTTAGCGGCAACAGTCGAAGATCGGGATTCCCACCCAGGTGGAGAAGAATCTCTGATAACCACTTTAAGATTTTAAAGCTTGAGTTTCTGGTTTTGATTGTGTATGTTTTTTAGCATCAACGTTTCGGATCACACTCCGTGATCCATCATCAGGATGTAAGAGCAAAGAGCATGAAGGATATGTAAAGGCAATGAGTTCTCTGGAATGTTTTAGTTCAGTGACCTATGATTTGGTGAGATCTTCATCAAGAAAGATATATGTAGGTCACGGAAACAACTTCCTTCTGGCCTTGAGAACACGAAGTCGTTCCACAACAAAAAGTGAAGGAAAAGAGTAGAGTCGTAGTTGACCTAGGCCTTGTCGAGAGTGATGTCATTGATGCCATGCTGGTCACTGAGAAAGGAGGAACGCGCAGATAGGGGATTGGGGGAAATAGAAAGAGGACCATGCACTTTGAGGTTGAGCTCCCACAATCTCTTGGTTTGTTCCTCAACGAGCTTGGAATGGACAAGCTCCTCAATGCCTGTGAGAGGTGGAGTGTTACTGCCACAGACAAAGGCCCACGATTTCAGTTGCTTTTTGGTTTTGCTTTTGAGGGCTTACAGTCGAGCTCGGTTTTCTTATCTTTCAGTTCGTGGATATCTGATACTTGTTCCATGTTTGTGTTGAGGGGCTTCCTGAGATGTTTGTTTTTAGCCACTGCATAGGAAAGCTTATCGGAGATACCCTGTAATGATTGTTTGAGTAATTGGTTTTCTATCTCCAATTGTTCCATGTTTGTGTTGAGGGGCTTCCTGAGATGTTTGTTTTTAGCCACTGCATAGGAAAGCTTATCGGAGATACCCTGTAATGATTGTTTGAGTAATTGGTTTTCTATCTCCAACCTCCTGACTCGCTCAAGCAGCTCCAGATAGAGGTGCCATCAGCAAACTTCTGCTAGTAAGTTTGCAAGGTCATAAGAGATGGCGGGGGATCACCAAATAGACTGGACAAATCCATTGGGAATGAGTTGAGCTCGCGAGGAGCACGCGAGGATGGAAGAGTCACGCACGAGAGGCTCATAGGGAAGGAAAAGCCACATGGGGAAGGAAAAGCCATGCATGAGAGGTGCTTAGGTGGCGCAAGTCACAGGTCGGAGCTCAGGTCAGAGAATCTATCTCTATTTTCATTGTGCTAACAAACCAGACCATACTATTCAAATTAGCACATGCTGAAGAATAGATGAAAATGTCTCAATAATTTATCTCAAAATTATAGAATATTGTCTTGTTTCTTTAATGATCATCTTAGTTAGTCTTTAGTTTATTAGGTAGTTTCTATTTTCCTCTTTCGTTCACGATTTTTTCTTTTAGAAGCGTCATCTTTGTAAATCTATATAAGGAGCTTTCATCTCCTCTGTTTCATAAAACATCGATTTACCATAACATGGTATCAGTGCCAATCGATGGGGATTTTTAGAATTTGGTGAATTTTTTAAAAATTTGTGGCCTCTTGCTTTTGGATGAATTTTTTAATAAAAAAATCGTGGGGTCTTTTTTGTGAAATTTGAGGATCTCTCTGATGTGCAGATTGGAGGGATTTTTTTTAGGGTTTTTACTTCTCTTCAAAATCAAAGGTTTTTTGTGAAGATTGTGGATCTTCTTTTATGTGCATTAGGTCGAGCCGCGACCTAGGGTTTTCAGTTAATTTCATGTGTATCGCAGATTTTGGTGCTAGCTATGGGGTTTCAAACCACATTTTTTAACTGCGCGACGTGATGCTTTTTGGAGCTTTGTTTTCCCGTGCGTCGTCTCTCTACGGTATTCCTCATGCATCAAGGATTCTTAGTTGTATTTTTAACATTTTTTGAGCTATTTTTGTTGGGTTTTTTGTGTGCCCACGCCCATTTTTTTTGTGCAAAACCAGCGTGGTTTTTGGTTGTCTATGTGCTCGCATCCAAGGAGTTTTGGGCCTGCGCGACTTTGTTTGCATAGACGACTTATCTCAAATCCGTTTGCAAATTCTTTTGTCTTTTATGCGAGCTCGTGTTTCTCTGTGTGACGGTTCTAAAGAAATCTTTGAGGGTGTAATATTTTCTACACAACCTTCTTTCTCTATGTGATATGTCACATTCTGTGTGAACCCGTGTCTAGTCGGCTTGCAAAGATTTCTTCCTGTGCAACTTTGTTCTATTTTTTATTTGACTCATGCAAATCCTGCCTAGAGTATGTAGCACGTGAGAAGAGTTTGCTCATGTTTTTGGCTCGTGATCTCCCTTCTGCAAATGTCGACGACTGTGTTCTTTTGTTACGACTAGGGTTTTCCTGAAATGCTTTGTGCTAGTGACTGCAACCCACCATGTCTTCATGTCCCTGCATCAACGTAGCTAGGACACGCAATCTGCCCTTTTGTTTGGCCGCCTAGAGATGTTCTAGTTTGGGTTTTTTAATAATTTTGTCCTTAAAAATTGACTGGTTTTGATTGATTTTTTACCTCAAAAATCATGTTTGGTTTTTTCGATTTTTCTCCTTAAAAATCATTTATGGGTTTTGTAATTCGCAAGATTGCTTGTTTGCCTGGGATTTTGATTGTTGTGTTTTTTTCGTTTTTCCTGAAAAAATGATGCTTTGTAAAAACTTCAGTTTCAAGGTTTTGTCAGTTTTTTCTTCAAAACTCGTGACTTTTTGTAGTCTATTATGGAGAGTCGTGCTCATCTGCAAAAGTTTGGAAGTTTTGCTGTTTTTTCCTCAAAATCATGGCAGTTGTTCTCAGTGTGTGTTTCTAGCTACAAGGAAGGACAGCTTTGTTATCCAACATCAGGTTGGAGGTTTTGTGATGATTTATGGTCAGAAGTTTTGCAGATTCTTGGAGGGTTAGTGGTAGACTCATCTCAGTGGCAGGCTCTTGTCTCTTGTTGCAGAGCCTTCTCTATGTTTTCTGGATGGCTTTTGGGTACTCTTGGGCATTGACATTCTGCAGATCCAAGGAGGGTCTCAGTAGCAGCAGAATGTTTTGAAGAATTTATGACCACCAGGCATGTACAGTCTTTTGTAGGGTAGTTAGACGATAACCATTACGGGAGGGTATTAGAATATTGTAATGTTTCTTTAATGGTCATCTTAGTTAGTCTTTAGTTTATTAGGTAGTTTCTATTTTTGTCTTTAGCTCATAATTGTTTCTTTTAGAAACATTGTCTTCGTAAATCTATATAAGGAGCTTTCATCTCCTTTGTTTAATACACCATCAATTTACCATAACAAAAAGTAACCAAAAGGGCCCGACCTTACATATTCCTTAGCTTGCTCTTTATTTTCAAACTTCTATATAAAGACCACTACGTTTGACTCATCATGACCCCATCATTTTTCACCTCAAACATTTTTTGTGGTATGGTATTATATTATACATTGGATGTTGAATGTTGAAACCAAATATATGCGGGAACACAAGGAACCAAGTACTCATTCTCCAAATTTGAATGCTTGATCTTCCTCCATGGTTTCAATCGCCTCAAAAGCTCTATATTGTACTCTAGCTGGAGAATTAGAGTATTTGCCCCAAATTTTAAATTCAAACCTTACCTGCATTCCAAGCATTCATTAATAAATTCAATTTGCACATGTACAATGAGAAGGCATTCTATCAAACAGTTTGTCTTATCTATGCTTTCACATTTTGAATACTTTACTCAAAGGCTTCCATTTAGCATTGGCTAGGAGTATGCTGGCAAATGTGCACTGGTCAGTTTAGAGACAAGTCAACATACCATTTTATGCATATCTTGGGTTTCAAGGAGATATGTCAAATAGTTCGGGTGTCATGTGTGTGTTTTCATATTTTGTACACATGTTAACCCATTGAGGTACCTTGTCCATGCTCCGATCTAGTGTCCTATATTTCAGAAAACAGTTTACATCCCTTTAACTAACTTCGCATTTTACACAGCTCTCTAACAATTCACAAGTCTTATCTCTACTTCTGTATTTCACATGTATATCTACAAGGACACCTGGAACTGTAACATATGATGATGTTCCCATCCTTCATGCTTCAATGGATGTCTATGTTACACACAATCTGCTATACATTTTTTAGAGATATTTATTAAACAGTTTGCCCATTATCATTGCTGTGCTTCCACACGGTTTACATGTTTTGTCTAAATTTCCAAATTTTACATCTATCTAACACAGTGACTGCAGAAATTATGTCTAAACTTATATCAACTTTTGAGTATGCTTCAATGGACGTCTATATGCTGTTCAAAACCTCCTAATGAGCACAGGCAGGTAAGATGCTAGCAAAAAATTGTTGACTTTGATTTTACACCCACCAGTTGCATTTTCCTAACAGTTTTTGTGTATATCCTGTTCTTGTTTGAGCCATAGCAATTACAGCCATGAAGTTCCATGCAATACTATCTAAAATTGTACTTTCAAGAAGGGAGGTTAGATCCAAATGGCACCAAGGATTCAGTTTGTGTCATTAAAACCATATCAGGTCTACTGTCATCAATCACAACAAGGACGCCACTTTGTGGGACTTCCACAGCTTCATCTTTAACCCAGCCACCGTCAGGTCATAACAATGCATTATCCAGTAGATTGCTTAATGACTGTCTTAATGCAGATTCTTCAATTGCAACACTTGTTGCTGGCTGTAAGCTTTCATGCGACATTATGTTCTCAACTAAGCAGGTCTGCAATCGTTAAGAAATGTGGAGGGGTCTCCAGAGGACCTCCTTATCCTGTATTCAGACCATTTTGTGGGAGCATATCTCTTTTGATTATAAATAACTATCAATGGCGTAACACCTAGTAGAATGCAATAACTGAGAATCCAAATAGGGTATAGGAGCTTCAATGAGATCTCATTTCGTTTGGATCATTTGAAGTTTCCATATCGCATGTAACTTTATAAAAACTGCCAAATTGCATCGTGACTTCTCATCTCTGCAAGCTTACACTTCAATGTCAGACTTTGACTGCCTTCGTAAATTCACAAAATTGCAAAATTACAATATATACCCAATTTCCCACTCACATTAATTTTAGCAGACAAATCTTTGGGCTCCCACATTTGTTTACATTTGTAACCTTTCAACCAGAAAAACTCCACAACAAATTAGAAGAATCATCTTGATTATTGTAATAACCTTTACGATACAACTTACTACACCGAAATTTATAAACAACACACCATATTGAAATATTGTGTTTTATTGACAACATAAAATTGGATTGCATAGACAAGAGCATGATACCATGCAAAATCTGCAACACATGGAATGACCTGCAAACAATTTTCTAAAACTGATTCACTTGTGTACTGCATACAGCAGTTACAGACCGCCAAGCACAAGCCAAAAATGAAGAAAGAGAATATCTTCAGCACAGCTGCAGCCCCCTTATGAGTCTTCCAAAGGGAGCCAAAGGGTATTTATCCTCTAGTTTCAAGATTCAAGAAATTTCATTTTGAAAGTAGCTACAAAACACTAATGCAGAAATATCAAAGCAAAATGGAAGAGACTTCAAATAGTCTAATGCCTCATTTTAATGCAAAAAGGAGGGTCGTAAATTAAGTTCATTCCCACAGTCGCAAATGCTACTCAAATCGAAATACAACCATAACTCAAAGCCCCCACTCTGACAACATAAATGCCCTCTTTGAAAAGTCAATTTGTAATTCCCATTATGCACTACCAAAAACTAACAATATTTGTAATTGCTAGTTTTCCCAAATTGTGACCCCCCTTTAAAGAGATTTTTTTTCCTCCAAACCATCGAAAAAAATAATGGAACGGGCTTATGGGACAGTATAAGATGAATAAATGGAAAGGGAACATTAGACATTTAAATATTTTTGGCCCCTCCCAAGTAGCATCCTCTACATGTGGGCCCTTCCAACATACCAAATACTATGTGATGGTCATATCCTTCAAATTCTTCTCCCACATGTCAATGACAGAATCCAACACCAATATAAGTTTCTCCTAATCATTCAAGGGTGGTTGATTAACTAATTATGAAACATGTTAGCACAATGCCCTTTTGAGGCAATATATGTGGAAAATATTGTGAATCCAATTACCTACACACAACCCCAATTCATAGGCCACTTCACCCAATCTCCTCAAAACATTGTCTGTTCAATAGAAATGAGCTTTGAGCTTTTCATCCCCCAATCAGTTAATGAAGGTCTATTTTAAGGTTGTGGATGCAGATATCTCAAACAGTCTCTTAGTATAGTGTTGGTTTGCACAAAGCTTTTGTTAAGTTTGGGCTTGCTGCAAATGATTTTTAAGTGATCTAAAAATGCCTCATCTCTGTCCCACCAAGTCACTGGATGCTAGTACCTTCTTGTCCATGAACACCAAATCAATGGAAATCAATGTTTCATACCCATATAATGTCATAAATGAAGTCATGCCGATGGACATGTGATGGTTGGTGTTGTAGCAATGTTCTCTAAGGTGCAACCACTTGACCCATGCCACCTGCTGATTTGTGACATAATTTCCTAAATATCCTTCAAACCATTTATTCACTATCTTTAATTAACCATTATGTCTATGGATGACAACTAGTACTAGGAGTGAGCTTAGTATTAGTCAAACAAAACAAATCTTAACAAAAGAAGCTCAGGAATCTCCTATCTCTATCACTGACATTGTTTTTAGGCATGCCATGTAACCTAAACACTTCTATGAAAACTAGATCAGCTACCTACTGTCATCTAAGATCTGCAATAATGGAAAAGAAGTATGCATAATTAGTTAATCTATCCATTATCGCATAATACAAACCTTGATATGCTCTCCAAATTGTGATTTCAATAGGTAATGGCTGCAATAATCCTACAAGAAAAACATGTTCTACCTTGTTTTGTTGATAGGTTATGCACTCCTTGATGTATCAAAATACATCATCTTTAAGGCACTTCCAAGAGAACCTTTCCCTAATCTACTTTTATGTTTTGTAGAATTTAATGTGACCGGCCAAAGGTGAACCATGCTATGCTTTCAAAGTCTTCTCTTTCATCTTAGATTCAAGTATTAAAAAATAGTATGTCCTTGTACAAAATGAGACCCTCTACTATCACATACCTATCATCTTTCGCACTCCCCTCTAAGATTTTAATAGCAAATGTGTTTTTAGCATACTTCGCCACAATAAATACCTTCCGATCAGCAGAAATGATAGAAATAGAACAAAGAGTGGGCATTCTAGAAAGGGAATCAACAATTATACTCTTTCTACCCTTCATATATTATATATCAAAGTTGTAAGCTTAAAGTTTAATCATTTTTTATATCATTCACATCTCGCTAACCTAGGTTAAACTTCAAGTTGTTGTGGCATGTTTTAACCACAAATCTACTACAAACCAGATACCATTTGAACATTGCCAAAGCATGCATAATAGCAAGCATCTCCTTATCGTAAATAGAAAATGTCCTTTTGAACCTTTCAACTTTTTGCTCTCAAATGCTATGGGGTGGCTCATTTGCATTAGAACTCCAACTTCCTCTCCTAAAACATTACATTCTAAAATAAGAGGCTGTGATAAGTTTGGTATGGCAAGCATAGGGTAAGGTTATCAAAAGCTTCTCGTGTTTTATTCATCCATGCAAAAGGTCCTTACCTTGTCATGTTAATCGAGAGTGTTGATAGTTGTGCAAACCCCTTAACAGAACTTCTATAATAGCTACATAAACTAGAGAATCCTCTCAACTATGTTAGTGTGGTAGGGGTAGATGATCCAAACTGTTTGAATCTTCTCCTAATTCACTTGTACATCTTGAGCACTAATGACATGGCCTAGGTATAATATCTCTACAGCCCCAAAGCCAAACTTAGAGCTTGTTGCTCTAAAATTTCAAGGAGTCTATCCAAGTGCCTTAGATGATCTTCCCATGTCTTGCTATATATCAAAATATCATCAAAAAATACTAAAATAAAGCGTTTCTAATAGACCAATGAATACATGATTCAAATGGATTGGAAAGGGGTTGATGCATTAGTCAAACCAAATGGCAAGACCAGAAACTCAAAAGCGTCAATAAATGACATCTGAAAGTTGTTTAGCGCACATCCTCCTTGCATACATGGATTTGATGGTATCCCAATATAACATTGATGTTTGAGAAATAAACTACCCCATACAATTCATCAATAAACTCAATAATCCTAGGAATGTGATATCCTCTTGTTCAAGGCTATAATCTATGCACAATCTCGTGATGTCATCTTTTTTTCAAAAGGGCCATTACGGAAGTAAAGGGGAAAGGGTTGGGTTTGATGTGCCCTATTCTAAGCAAATTCTCAATAGCCTTCTCTATCTCATCTTGATATGTCCTTCCATGACAATAAGGAGTGATCATAAAAGGTATAAAGCCTGGTTCCAAATCCATAGTATGTTGGAGTCCTCTATCTAGTGGTAAGCATGAAGGCATATCATATATACACCACACTATGCTTATCCAAAAGAGTTTTGGATATCAACATGATAACTATCTTTTCCAAAAGATTAAATAGTGTGCATGCCCTACATCACCAAGAAACTTGCTCCCCTACAACTTGTCCCTTGCAAAATGTTCTTTCCAACATTTAGTTATCACTTGTGGTGACCCCTCAAGCATAACTCTAAGAGTCACACATTTTCCTTAACATTTAATATTCAACTTCACGGACTAATAGCTATAAGAGAATACTGTTGATGTCAGTTTTGTACCACTACATAACATATAGGAATTGAACACTTGATACAGGATATCAAACACTCAACCCTCTCTTGAAAAGTATTTACTCATGAAGAACATGAGAAAAACTCCAAGGTTCCTTACACCTGTGGATACTAACTCAGTTATATTGATGTGATTTGCTGGTTAATCACGTAGGCGGACTTACGTTGTTCATTCAAGGATATTAGATTCTTGCCATGGTGATGATGGGACTTAGCTTTGCAATGTATACTCAATTGATTCCTTCTCCTTAATTTATATCACTTCCAACTTTGCTCATCAAAACTCTCACTACTAAACTACTTACTATTTTACTACTACTCCTATGGAATGGAAAGATTAGCAAATGGACGGGGATCAAACCTAATGAAAGCTTGCCAGCGGCGCTACCTCCATAGATGCAATGATTCAAGGGAAATTCTTAGAATTTTCA
>MU227795.1:872384-897649 GCA_018584345.1 Thuja plicata
GAATTTATCAACACTTGCAAAGCATTCAAAGTTCATCCTTCAAAGCAAACATAACATGCCATATCCCTTCAACATCACCTAGCAATCAAGTGGGGAAAAGTTTAAGTTTTAAGACATGGCAGAATTTAGGAGCATGATGGACATGATGTCCAAGGGGCTGGCGGAATCCGCCAGCACCTTGGACATGGTCACATGTCCATCAACCTCCACTTAGCTTGGTCACCCCTCCAACTTCCTCCTAACACCTAACAAAAACCCTCTAGCATCAACCTTACAATCACATGGGAGAAAGTTCAAGTCTCAAGAGCATGGCGGAAATTCAGAGTACCATGGACATGATGTCCAAGGGGCTGGCGGAATCCGCCAGCACCTTGGACAAGGCCATCATGCCATGTCCTCAAAACAGTCCACTGCATACTTCAAACATCCAATATCCTTTGCCATAGATTAACATGCTTCTAAGTTCGGGAAATTATCACCAATGGCCAAGAGGGAGAAGTCCTTGGAAAGAGGAGTAAGGGCTAGCTCCTAGCCCCATTGGCGGAATTGTCCAAGGGGTTGGACATTTCCGCCCAGTATAGGCATTCTCCTAAACTCGGCCTTCAATCACTTCCTCTTGTCATCCAAAATGCCATGATCCTTTCCTTCTAAATTCAACCTTAAATCAAAACCGCTCACCATCTAATTTGACTTGCCACTAGGTGTTGGCGGAAATCAGAGGCATGATGGACATGATGTCCAAGGGGTTGGCGGAATCCGCCAGCACCTTGGACATGGTCCATGGTCCATCAACCTCAAACTTCAAATTTCAAATTTCTCACATCTCAACTTCAATCCTTGGCATGATGTCAATTCACTTCTCTTTGACTCCAAATCGGGGGGAAAAGTTTGCACCCAAGGTGCTGGCGGAAATCCGAGGGAGAGCTTGGACAGCCTGTCTAAGGGGTGGGCGGAATCCACCCATACCTTGGACAGAGTAGACTGGCACTTCCATACTTAGCCAAATTTTAGTCCAGGGGCAGAGAATTTATACAAATATAACATTATAAGTCTGTTTTAATTTAATTTCTTATACTTTAAGTTATATTTGTATAAATACCTTCCAGGATGTTTGAGATAGGTTTCAGCTTCATAGGAGTTAAGGTGCAGATTCTAGTTTTTCGGGTTTTTGAAATATTTCAGGACTTAGCCAAATTTCAGGATTCAGCACGCCTTCAGCAGAGCTACCTCCCACAATCTATTTTGACTTTCTAAGATTAAATTGAAGCTGGAACAAGGATTCTTAGAGGGTTTACACTTGTTTCATCACAAATCCTTTGGTTTTATCCCATATTCCTGAAAGATTTAGCACAACTCTTGCCCATGCTCCAGACAGACTTGACTTCTCAGCAGGCCAAAATTGCCAAAAACCAACTCTCAAACTTCACTCGCTAGACCAAGGGGCTCGAAAACTGTCGCCAACAAAGACTACCTAAGACCACTACTCCTATTGCTTGCAAAAGAGGGGGTCCCCATTTACAATGGGGCGATGGTGTGAAAACCTCACAACAAATACCCCAAAGGAATGCAACCACTGCACTCTCAAAACAATAGTTGTTTTCCCTAACCCCACATCATAAATATCATCACATACCTCGTAGTCGCTAAGGGTTATTTTGAACTATTAAATTATCTTTATGCATGGAATTGTGAACCTATCTACAACAATGATGTCAAACCCCAAAAAATCCTCTAGCTCTCCTCTTGGTCACCATGCTCTCATCAATGAAAATGTGGCTGGCCCCACTATCTATCAGCACAATAATCCATTACTTCAATAATACCCCATAAAGTCTGACAGGGTGGTACCATTGTGCTCTTGAAAGAGTTGCAAGAGTGTTATTGCTATCTGCTATGTTGCTACTACCTTTTATGCTTTGCTCCTCTATGGTTGGTTGTGGCTTTGATTCTTCAAGCTCATTCTCTTCATCAAACACCACCTTTGTGTATGGTACTTAATCCTTGCCAAGACATTTGTGATCAAATTCCCATGGCTCTCTACAAATGAAACATTGCGTCTTTCTCTTGAGTTTAGTTCTAGCATTGTAATCCATCTTCTTTGTTGTAAATGGTCATTGAGTAATCTTTTATAGCTACGAGCTTAATCCACCCCTTTAAAGATTTCCCTTATGGAATCTAACGGTAAGTTTTTTTCAACTATGATGTAAAACAATTCCTAACTCAAATGGCTCAAGTGTCAAGACTCTCGTGTAACTTCTCATAGGGGCTCAAATAAGCCCTCAATATCAGGTACCATTACTACAACTCTTTGGAATTTTGCTACATACGCATCCAATTAGGTTTGTTGTTTTATTATGGTTAGTTCTCTATAATACTCTTCCTCATCCTTCCCAAATCTCTCAAAATTTGGTTGACACTTTCCAAAGTTTGCAAAAGGCTATGCCCTAGTGTGATAAGGCCATAATGCCACCAAACATATGTTATGCCTCCAAGAGCAATGGAGTAAATTGAATGGCTTCTTCTTCCTTCATGGATCTAAGTCTAGAATATGTCTACAATTTCTATAACCAGACCCTAGCAGCAATCTTGTTTGTACCATCAAATGTGGGTGAAATTAATTTGTTTATTTTATGCTTCAATTTGTTTCTATGGTCAACTTGATTATTTCCTTGGCTTTTGCACACACCTTTATTATAGATGCCTTGGAATCATTTGTCTTTCCTTGATATTCTCCAAATAATCTTTCTACCTCTTCCATGGAAAAAATATTCTGGCTCCACTTTTTCTTCCCTATATAAGAACATGGGTTTTGAGGAATTTGGAATTGAACTTATTGGACAATGGGTGTGCATATTAGCTTTCCCCATTTTCTGGCATTCTAGTATTTTCTTGATTTTGTAATGGGATGGTGATGGGCTAGAACGATTTTGTCAACAATTCAATCATTCTTTCTTGCCCCAACTATCATGATATCTTGAAAAAAGTCTACTATTTCCTACTATTTTGTAATACCCCACATGTCGGCAAGATGTTACCTCTGATAATACTGTAATTAACCTTTACAAAAATTGTTAGTGCACCCGAAATTATAGACATGCCATTACTGAAATACTATTTTTTACTGACCATAAAAATGAATTACACATAGCTAATAGCATGCTAACATGCCAAAATTGTAATGCATGCAATGACCTACAAACAATTCTCCAAAACTAATTCAGTGCGTGCATCTATGATAGACCACCAATACTTGTAGCCACTGGATTAGGTTAACGAAAGGGAGCCATAACTGTTTAGTCCTCTGATTTCCAGATTCAAGGAACTTCATCCTCAAATCAGCTAGAGAACACTAATGCAAAAATATAACAAAAGGGTAGAGACTTCTAGTTCTAATACCCAAATGCCTCATTTTAGGGCACAATAAAGGACCAATAGCCAACCTTTCCCATAAACAACATTCCCAAAATTGCAAATGCTATCCAAGACAAAATGCCACCATAACTCAACTCCCCCACTTTGACAGCATAACTACCCTCTTTGAAAAGTCAATATGTAACTCTAAAAAATTGACTATAACTCTCAACATTCGATGAATAAAAATAAATAGGAAAATGCCATTAAATAGTATTTATTTGTTATTGCTAATTCTCCCAAGCTATTAGCCCCCACCCTTAAAGAGACTTTATCCTCCAACACATCAGGAAATATAAAGAAATGGGTTTGTGGGACACTGTAAAATGAATTTCAATTAATTGAAAGGGAACATTACAATTAGTATGCCCTCAAGCTTACAATTCAGTTTAAGCAATTGGTTTAAACGTTAAAAATACCACAATATCAACAAAATTGAAACATTTGGCACACAAGGTGCAACTTTGGACGATATTTGTTTTATGATTGTCATGGACAATTAAGCTTGTCACATGATGACAAGTGACTTTATGATTGGATAAAGACGTCTTACAAGTTTAAATTGCTCACAACCGAGACCATGGATAATTAATGATTTTCAAATCAATCCTACTTAGATAACAAAACCTTTATAAAAATATGAATGCACTTAGCACAACTTCCAAAAAGATTTTTGAGTGACAATCTTTCAACTAGAGGATTCAAAATTTTAAAATTTTCGTGGATAAAATTGAGGACAACACGCCTCAAGTAAATTTGTTTTGATCTTCTTATTAGATACAAATTTGTTGTCCTCAAGTAAATTGAACCACCATGAGGGAATATAATATATATCCATACCAAAGCCATGAGAAACAAACCCTCCTCTAGTATACAAAAATAATTGAGCCAATGTAAATACACTAATCCCACCTTATTTTAGAGATTACACTATCCACAGGTTCTATCAAGAAATGCCAAGCCCCTCCTTGCTCCATGAAGGGACAAAAATCAAAACTGGCATTTCTCATGCAAAGTATCCTCTGAGTGAGAAGCTATTGGAGATGATAAAAATCCTACAACATCTGATGTCTCCAGCCTCCAACATTTCCTACTTAATTTGTAAAAAACATATTCCTCTTTATCATCATGGTGGGGAGAGTCTTCCTTATGCATTACAATACCACCATCTTCAATTTCACTTTCGATTGGAACGAAAGCTTTATTTTTCAACTTCCCACCAATAAGATCTGTAGCATGTAAAATGCAATTTATTTCAACGAGTCCATTATTCTAACAACCATAGCATTTGAATTCTTTGTTCTTCCATATAGAAATGTTAGACTTCTTCTTGACAAGCAACATAGTTACCCCAACAATTGAATGTAAAAACCAACATGATCAAAACTTTAAGGCATACTACTCGATTAGATTGTTTTCGCGTCATTTTCTTCTAACTTGGAATTTATACCAACAAGCTGATTTAGAAGGGATTGAAAAATACTGATGTGTTGAACACTTTCCTTTTCATTAATCTTGAGGCTGAAGAGTTTCTAATTGATTGACATCTTGACAATGGAGGGTTGAGATCCAAATAATGTACTTAAGACCTTCCTAGATTTGTTTTGACATTTTTGAAAGATCAATGTAATGCAAGTAAGCATCTGATAATCCAAGACCAATAAATGTTGTTGCTTTACGATCTTTGACTGCCATTATGTTGCTTCATTTGCACTTGTGGCCTTTTTGTGTTTCCGATCACAATGTCTCATAAATACTTTTCAACTAGATGCATCTGCATCTTCATTTGCCATGTATAAAAATAATTCCTTCAAATTTAGCAATAGTAATTGATTTTTCCATTGAAATAAAAATAATCTTACTACTCTATAAGGTCTAAACAACTTCAATTGTTGAGATCTTATAAATATTTTTATATTAAGGTTTGTACTCGTGACTTTGAAACAAAATTACAAATAAATGTTTGTAATTCCTTATACACCTTTTGACAAGACAAAAAGAAATAAGTTATATCGTGTATCCTTATAGTACTTACACTTTGAATGTGGATGTAGTTTTTATGGTGCACAAAACATCATAAACAAGTTTCATGCCGTACACCAATATATATCAAATTACTACTTTTCATCAATCTCCACAACAGCAATAAATATATGAGGAACTATACCCGAGTAGTGAAGACCCTTTGCAATTTCCTAGCCATACTGCATACAGCCACTTTGGTAGCACTTAGCATATGGTCCATCCATTACTATATCTATTTAATTACTACAGGCAACAAGTGGGCATGTCGTCAAAGAAACAATACCAACATCATAACTCTAGGTAGAAATGAAATGAAACAGAAGATTTTTTTAAAGTGCATGATATCATACCATTTTAGACTAAGAGCCACAGCAAAAGTGCTTGCCAATGTACAAGTAGTGGCAAACATGTCTCTCTTAATGTGAATGGTGTGTACTGACTATCTACATCTATCAATTACAGATTCATTGCCATAAGCAAAAACATCTGTTCACGCTACCATCCTGCCCATATCTCGTAGATCGCTCAAGCCATATATCATATCAAGTTTGATTAAGGGTTTGATATCATGCATTTTTATATTGACTTTCCCACACATAAAAGACACTCACGACTGAAAAATGCCCTCAATGCGATTGGTTTAGAATTCACACCACTACGAAGGGAATGGAATCTTCACGCAGCTGTTGGATCTCTTTAGATCTGATGCTATAACATATTGCTAAAGCTCACGGAGTTTCTCTGATACCATTTTAGAAAGTGAAAGAGCATGTAACTACAAAGTTAATATGCCATGAATCATACAGATAATATGCAAATGATAATATGATGAATTTGGCATTTTCAGATGACATAAACATTACTTTCCAATGTGACTTTATAAAAGCCTTATTTTTTTTCCGTGTACTAACTATCAAAACAACCTATGGGAATAACTTTCCAAAAACAGAAAATTCTAATTTATTATTGACTTACTATTGTTTTATTTATTTATGATTTATCTAAAGTTAAACATTATGCTAAGGATGTAATATATTCCAACAAGCAAGAGATGGACCTATAATATCAAATAATTGGTTTCTCCCACATGTCTGTTTGCCTCATTAGCAGGCTGCTTTTGCCAAATAGAGCCTCGAAGACTCAGGCAATATTGTCAAAGATAGAGTACTTTGTAGCTGATCTTATAATTTAATGTACTTTGTAGCTACTATCTCCAATTATATGCATCCTTCCTGTAAGTTGATTTTGTCAAAAGAACCTTCAATCACTGGGCTGGCACATAGATGAAGCCAAATAAATGTGCAATAAAGTGGTTTGCTCTGAAGTGCTGAAGCTATTGAAAGTTATTTCAGCCAATCCTACAGAATAATTAGTATTGCAAAAGTTTGAATGCCTTGATTCTCTCTCTTCTAAAGAGGATTTCCCATCTAATGAAGGTGTTAAGGGGGAGAAGGGTGATGACATGGAGATTGTTTCTCCCAAGAAAGGAGGTTCAACAATTATAAGTCAATAACCAACAGAAAAGCTAAAACAAAGAAACAAGCCTCTTCCTAGATGATTTGAAGATCTCACATAAAAAAGTGGTAGGAATTAGGACAAAATGTAGTTGAATTTTCAAGGGCGGAAGACCTAATAGAACCCACAAATAATTAATCTAAACAAGAACAGCTAAGTGCATCTGTCTAGCAAAACCAAAGAGATTTCCAGCTCCAATCCTCTAACAGTGCAATTAGAATAATACTTAACCAAGCAATAACATATGTCAACTACCCAGCTCCAACCATCCTCCTCTCATTAAGGGCGGAAGACCTAACAGAACCTACAAATAATTAATCTAAACAAGAACAGCTAAGTGCATCTGTCTAGCAAAACCAAAGAGATTTCCAGCTCCAATCCTCTAACAATGCAATTAGAATAATACATAACCAAGCAATAACATATGTCGACTACCCAGCTCCAACCATCCTCCTCTCATTATATAACTGATACATTTTGTCATTTATATATTTTTCATTCAATAAAATCAAGTGCTTGCAATAGGGCTGCATGTTGTAAGTGTAAACATTGAAAGATATATGGATCAGATATTATATTTGGATATATTAAAAAATTACAAACTAGAAATTGAGAAAATACTAAAAGTTTTACAGTTTACTCATAAATACATTAATCCCCTTGTGGTAATAATTAAGTATTCTAAGATGAAAGGCAAGTATACAGAACATACAAATTAATAAATACCCTCATGCAAAATACCCTGCTATCCCAGGACTTCTAAGTCAGCTAATTCTGACGACAAAAATAATCCAAAAAGTACATAGAGAATGTTCTGTGCCTGCTCTTCTACTTCAAAGGAAATGCAATGACAAGCCAATAGAAAAAAGGAAATTTTATGAGAAAAGTTTCCTAATAAAAAGGGAGAAAGTTTTAACAATTATATTAAACAAACAAAACACTGCTAGGCTACAGATAAGAAGGGAATTGCATGGCTCCACTTGGTTTCTAAAGAACAGATAATTCATTTATTTTGTTCTTAATGGAATTGCAGTGTCCGAAGGACTAGTATTTTTCAGATCTGCCAGAGTTGAATTTTGCTCAGGCACTTCTCCCCTGGTAACCCCATCGAATAGCTGTGTTCTTAAAATCTTGTGCAACCGCCCTACAAGCTGTTTCTTTAGAGCATCAAAAGCCATTTCTAGCCTCTCCAACTGCTCTGTTGAATTAACATTGTACATAAACAAACCATAATAAAGATCAAAGCTGTCTCCACAAGTGTTCTCAACAATTCGAAGTAATGACTCATATCCTTTAGTATTTATTGGGGTGGATTCCAAATTCAATTTCGCTAACATCCTCCCAACAGTGTGTGTAATAAATTGTGTTTCAGCTGCATGGCGATCATGTTCCGCACAGGACATCTCAACCATCCTACAGCCTTCTTTTGCAAATATATTCAAAAACCGTTCACAACGCTCAGCTCTCAACCCTTCCCCTATCTTAACCTTATCATAGACCAAAGGAAGACCGCTCCACCCAGCTTTCCCACTCTCAGGCCCAAACATAGGATGGGTGCACAATATATCAAATTCTGAGGGAAGCACCTGAAAAAAGAGATTGCATGGAAACTCTTTGACTGAAAGGACATCTGCAAATAATGTGTTTCTTTTTAATCTTTGAGTTGGAAATGATCTCAACACAGACTCTGTTGATATGATAGATGTACACAGCAATATAACCTCAGGATGCTCTTCACAAAAATCATCTTGATCTGTGTAAAAAGAAACTCCCATCTTACGTGCAACCTCACTATGATCTGTTCGAGAATAAGCCAATACTGTGTGACCTTGCCGGACAATGGTCTTTGCAAGAAACTGACCAAAATTGCCAAACCCCACTATGCCAATCTTTAACTTACTATTCTTCTCAATTTCATTACTTATCTTGGATTCATAATCAAATGGCTGTGCAGCATCTAAAGCTATAACTTTCAAATTCCTTGGACAGAGACTTTGCTTTCCATTTTGCTTCTTCTTCTGCGAAACCAAAACAACTGACTTTGGATATCCTATTTTTGTCGGCATTAGAGGCTGTCTGAAACCAGAACAAGGCTGAGAGGAATGAAAGGAAACAGTGGAAAGTTTGATTGAAGCAGCCATGTCCACACTTCTTCTGTACTTTACACTGTAGCTTCAAATGAACAAATGAGGAAATGAGGATGTCAGACAGCTCAAAAATTGAAGTAACCATAAAAATACAAATGTAATACAGCTCTCTAGGCTTATAACTTGATAGTAATTATTGGGCATTTACATAAAAATCGAGTTGGATTGGAAAAGCAATAACCTACAATTTGAAGCTATATTGGATAAATTTAATGCTGACAAAAAGTTTAATTATTCTCTGACAAATCAGCAAATAATGCTACGACCATCCAACTGCAAAAAAAATCATGAGAGTTTGGATACAGATATTCACTTTTGTATTGCTCCAAATATCACTCTAAAAGCTGATAATAGAAAATGCTCGGCTATAAAGAATTAAATACTTTACACCATCACAGATTCTTTACTCAACAAACTAACAGTGCTGAAGAAAAAAGATTTTGTGAGAGGATGCTACAATTAACTAACAATTTAGAAAATGTTATGGAAGTGATCCTGACCACACAATAATAATGGCAAGATTGTTTTATAAACCAGTTAGTCAAGGACTGGGCACTAATATTTCAGCCATTGGTTAAGAAACCTCCATCATTTTGAAGCAAAAAGCTAAGAGCCATATCTCTACCACCAAAAAAGGACGCTATTGCATAAAGTAGACCAGGATGTTCCAAACTAATAGGTATTTGGGGCTTGCAATGCGAATAACTGAAATGAAAAATATCTAAATATTGTTTAAAGCAGAACTTTCGAATTTGACAAGTAAAAGAGAAATAAATCTACTGGACATAACCTATAGGCTATAGCTTACAATATTCATTGCCACTAAAAATGCCATGATTTAAATTATTCAAAAGAACCTCTAATCTGATAGAAAAGCAGGGAAGTTACACTCAGTTCTGATTCAGATTTAATTGGATTATAGGTTTGGCCGATTGATCTTAAGAACTGAATTTCGACATCAATCCACAAGTCTCCAGAAATAGTCAATGAAACTCAGAAAAAGTATGCGGGTGACAAATAACACAAAGCAGCGCCCATAACAAGAATTTTGTCCAACCTTATCCCACACCACACTAAATGAAGTTCATAATCTCACCAAAGATTTACCAAGGAGAAACAGGCCAAATCTTCATTCTAAAACGAATGATCAAAACAAAGCCAGGTTAGACTCATTGCCACTGTTGAGATGCCCAAGAATCAAAACTCTTTAAATAGCAAAAGTAGCATTGGTGGCTAAAAACTAGCATTGATGTGGTTTCCACTATTATGATGCAAACCCCTAAAAATGGGAATAAGAAACTGATCTTAAGTTTTACCCTGACCTTTAAAAGAAACATATCTCCATCTGTATGTTCAGAGTCAAAAACCACCAATACGAGTGCAAAAAGTCAGCTTACTTGTGGCTAAACATAATTTTGATGCTCCAAACCCATAAATATGGAAAAAAGAAAAGAAAAAATGGGAACATTTACAGCTGAAACACCCATTATCTTGTTCTACCAGATGTGGTGTAATGGCAGTGCTAGTAATAGCAACAACCATCTTAAATACCCTTACTGCAATTAGACAGCCCATTACTCTAAAAAACAAGCAGCAATGTAGCTGTAGCATAGCCCTCCAATTTATGAAGTGCGAGGAAGGGTGATCTAGATTTAAAATCCTTAAGAATACAGTAAAGTCCAAGCTCGCTGATATCAAATTGAATGTGGTCTGCAACTCCCCAGTACTGGAGAACCATACATACAGTTTTACTAAAATAAGTAATAGATTAGAAAAAAAAAATGTCATATTGAACCAGCCAACTTAGTCTAGCAAGAATATCATAGTTAAGGCTACGATTTGAAACCTTCCTGGGCATGCTACTGATATTAGTATGGGACACCCATGCGTCGTCTGACTGATAAAAAACACCCTCATAAAAAGGGGTAACCTAAATGCAAGTTCACCTACTGATAAAATGAAAACAACAACTGCAGGTTTACCAACTTATAGCAAGGAATTGTGCATTGGTGAAGATGCATCAATGGTAAGACAATCTGAATGAATCCAATCTATTGAGGTGTTTGATGGTGACTCATAGTGCATGGCCCTCACCTCTAAAAGCCAGTTCCTCAATTAACTCCAGGTCATTTTCACAGTCAGCCAGCTTTAGTTTGGTTAGTTCCTTTGACTGATGGTATTTAGATCTTACCCATCTTATCTGTCAAGTGGTTGAGGACAGCAGAAGAACCTCAAACTACTGATCAAGCGATTCAATATGTGCATAAAGTAAACTGTCTAGAGATCTATTTAGCCCCTCTGACTGATAGCATGTAGGATCTCACCTATGGTTGAGAGCAGCAGATGAACCTACTTATCAAGAAAATCAATACGTTCATTAAGTAAATTGTATAGAGATCTATTTAACCTACATTTTCCAGTCTTGATCTCTAATGGACATTTCTCTGAATAGAGATACTGGGCATTATATGCCAAATGCTTTTATTATTCCACACCAGTCAACAGTAGAAAGGTGAGTTAGGACAGGCCAGCTGTGCCACAAATCAGAACTAAAGCTGAACAACATTCCAAGATATATTGTCACCTTTTAAGGAATAAGATGCCTTAATCATCAGAACTCATATTCCACTAGTTACAGTTCACAGGAACCTGTCTCTCATGAGAGTGAATGATTTATCCAGGACTCATCACAGCCACAAGATGTCCACAGCCCGAGACTTAATTTCAAAGAAATCACCTATCACAACAATATTCCTACTCAGAGAATTTTTGTATAGAGTTTATCTGACATCCACAAAATGGGGTACTAAACTCAGTGGACTTCATTGCATGCAAATATAGTGTTGGGATGGGTAACCTATAGGAAAATTCTAATACTCTAATCCTGCAAGATTTATCTAGGTGTAATGAGTGCTCATTGAACTATTCATTATCATTTGCCATGAGTTATATTATTGTGAACTACTACTTCATCAAGTAGAGGAAGATTGAGTTAAAAACATACCCATAAATCATATAAACCATTTAAAAAAGAAGAAGAAAAAGAGTATTTAACAATATATTTTAGAAAAAAAATCTTTAAAACAATAAATTGCATGCAATAAATGTAGAAACTCAAGGCTTAGCTCACACCGTCGAATAAAAGCACAAAAACACAATAAAGATAGTACCGCCAATCCATTCATTAAGCTAGGGAAAAAGAACCTGAAATAGTGAAAAGGGGAAATTTCCAACAAATTCTACTAATCCCACAATTCAACCAAAAAATCTCTTAAACTCCTTTCTCAGTAATAACCAAGTCCTACAAACCTTTTGAGAAAAAAGCAAAGATATTTATTCCATGGCCACCAAAACGCTCAAAAATCAGCAGCGTAAGGAGAAAAACAACAAAGACAACTTACCTCAAAATATGCTGAAGCAGTTTCCTTAACTCATCCAAATCGATCTCTCGTCTTCTGTGAGAATGATATCAAAGTTGACATCGTTTTAAACGAGATTTGAAAAATATTAATAAAAAATATTTGAAAAATTCACGGATTTAAAAAGCCAGCGTGCAGAATATGCAATGAAAAAATAACAAATGACAGCTTTTCGTTTATCTTGACCAGAAACCCTACGCGTAAATGTCGTGTACATTTGCGAGGTGGAGGGAAAGGATTGAATGTTGTACTTCATTAGATCATAAACATCAGAAAAGATCTCAGCATTATACGTACCCAGTCAAATGTTAAAAAGAGCAACTTAAAACGTGAGCATGTTCTGAGACAAGTTATTTCCTTTTATTCGATTATGTGTGTCCGTCCAGTCAGCAATAGAATCTAAGGTGTACTTTTTTCAGACGATTCTAATCACGGCCACGCTTGCAAAAAGTGACAGAATGTTTATCTCTCCAATAATACCTAGTTTGTTTATCCTCCAACAAAATATGTAGGTTTTTAAAGTTCTTGTAGGTTTTTAAAGTTCTTTCAACAAAATAGTATATTTATCAAATTATAATAACAATCATTATCTATAGGTTACTTGTGTGAATATTCATGTTGGAAATTTGACTGATTTTTGGTTAAATTTATATTCAATATGGTAACAAAAATTATTCAATTATTGATTAATGTTGAGAGATATTATTTAATGTGTTAATAAAAATTATTTAAAAAATTTGTACTAGAGAAAAATAATATTGTGAATATTGAAGATAAATAAAATAGTTCTAATTGATATCTTTTGTATTTAAGAAAATGTTTTAAGGGGAAAAAAATGTAGATACAATAAAATAAATAAAATTATTTTTCCATAAATAAAATAGTTCAAATTGATATCTTTGACATTTATTTAGATAGATGTATTTAAGATATCTACATTAGTGTTTTAAAACTATTATAAAATGTCTCTTTATAAAATAAAATTAATTTTTTAAATAAAAATAAACTAACAATCAAAAATAAAGAAAACTTTGGAACCCATAATTAATCCTTAAGATTAACTTCTTTTGGTGGACAACTATGCACAACAAAATTCTAACTCGGGACAACTTGGTCAGAAGAGGGTTCCAACTTCCTAACAGATGTATTCTCTGTAAACAAGAGGAGGAATCTATAGATCATTTGTTTCTACATTGCCAATTTGCTAGACAAATTTGGCAAACTATGATGGAAAAGTTTGATCTTCAATGGGTCTTTAATGATGTCATCTGACAATTCATACTTGATTGGAAGAGCCCTACCCATGATCCCTTGATTAGGCAATTATGGTGGCAATTACCTATGTATGTCTATTGGAGTCTATGGAAAGAAATGAACAACCAAATATTCAGGGAGGCTAAAACTTTGGTGGAAGGTGTCTTTAAAGCTATGAGCAAAGTGCTCGCAGAAAACTTGTCAACTACTTTGTGGAAGTGGCCCAGCTACCCCCTACTCATTGGGACAATAAAATTGCTAAGAACTGGAACCTCCCAATGACTTACATGCTCAGTTTGATAATACTAAGAAACTAGCTAGGAAAAAAAACAAAGTGGAAGCCTTCTTCTACATGGTGGTACAAGTTTAATTTTGATGGAGCTGCTAAACAGGGTAATGTTGCAGGTAGTGGGGTGATCAAAGACTCCAATGGAGATTTGACAGTTGCTTTTAATGGGAACTTGAATGGCCACACTAGTAATCAGGTTGGATGTATGGCTCTCCTTTGAGGGATTAATATTTCTCTCTCGATTGGAATCGAAAATATTGGTATAGAAGGTGACTACAAAATTATAATTAAAACTACTAGAGGATTTATCAATACTAGTTGGTTTGTGGAAGGATTTATGGAAGATATTAGGATAGCTCTTTTGGGTCTTCACTCTTTTACTATAAATCACATCTTCAAGGAAGGAAATAGTGTGGTTGACGCCATGGTTGTCATGGGCCTACCTATAGAGGGAATTAGATGTTAGAGGAAGGTTGATCACCTCTCACTCCATGTGAAGGCCCTTATTTTGGGTGAAAAATATCTAATGCAGTGTAAATGGGGAATAAATTTAAAATTATTTGGGGGATATTAATTGGTATAAAGTTATGTGGTGCAGCAAGGGAGGTAGTGTTACACTACAAAGGATAAAAGAGCAACATATAAGTGAAGGGTTTGGAAATTGAATATTAGGGTGGCAATTTTGAACCCTAAATGTATGCCATGTTGAACTTTGATGTGGCAATGTCGAAGGGTTGTTACCATATGATGGAAATAAGTTACTCATTAATTATGGGACGACCTCATATTAAGAAAGGTATGAAGGATTTTGATAGATTGTTTAACCTTTGCAGGCTGATTGAAGATTTTGTAATCTAGGCAACTTTTAATTACAGTTTGGGAATTGGTCATCTACACGTGTAGGAGGTCATGAGAGGTTATGAGGTCATTGAGGGCACAAATATTCATAATTGCACTAAGTGCTCAAATTTATTTTGGGTTTTTCCTTATGTTCTCGATATCAAAGATAAGTTGGGGCTTTTTGAATATCAGAGAGTGATTGTTTCTAATAGTGACACCATGGGAGGTGACAGAGTAAGGGTTGAGTCGATCAGGTATGAGGATTTCAAAAATAATACCACTCTCTGGAATATTTGTAAAGGAGGGATGACTCAATAAATTGAAAATATGACTAGCCATGATGAAAATCTGTTGATCCAGTTTGCTACTTCCTAGGTTGATTGCAAGGTTTCAATGGGGGAATCTCCTTTGAAGTTAATGAAGATGTTTGTATACACCTAAATTTAATCAGTAAATTCCTAATTAAATTTAGTTCTCATCTATGCATTATAAATTAAATTATTATTATTTAATTAACCTATGTCCCCCTTCTAGTTAATTAATATATTAATTAAATTGCAACCAACAACTATTTAATTAATTAAATCTCCTTCTTCTATTAATTAAAAAATATCATTATTTATTTAAATTCATTCATTTATCCCCCTTTCCTCCATTTTAGATGAAATAAACCCTATTTAATCGATTTGAGCATATGGCTCCTAACTCTAACCCTTACCTAATCACCCTCCAACCACCTAACCTATGGTTCTATCAACCCAATCCACTTGCACACACTAACCCTCACTTAATTAAATAAATACACTTATTTAATTAAAACCTCCTCTCATTCTCTCTCCTCCCATCACATCCTCCTAATAACCCCACTTGCCCACTAATCCTAGCATAATCCCCTTCCTAATCATTTATACAATCCTAGTCAAAAGGATTAGGAAACCAAAGTCAACTTCATGTCATGTCGACTCCAATCCCAACCCATTTCCCTTTGTCAACCTTAAATACCCTCTTACATTCCCAACCATATTCTTACACACTTGTCCCCTCCAAGGAGTAATTTACTCCTTCCCACTTCTCCAAATCCCTTCTCACTTCCCAAAATAGTCACATTCCTCAAGGCTTGACCTTTGGGATTTAAGACAAGATATGCCTTTATGGCATATCTTCCCAACACCCCATGTCCTCTCAACCCCTCACATGGTCACACTTGTCATCATGCCATGGGTTTGAGAAAGCATAATCCACGTGCTTTCCTTCAAACACATCTTGACCCTTCATAAGCCTTGCATCTCAACCATCAATTTCCTCCTATCTTTGCCTATAAATTGAGGGCCCCAATCCTTCATTTTCATCCACCATCCATAACAAAGTTATCATGCCACTTTGAGACCAAGAATCACAACAAAGCACTCTTATAATGCAAAAATGTCTACTCACCCTTGAAGCTTGAGCATACATTGAGCACACATATCAACCAAAGCATTGGACAAATCTACTCTACAAAGGAAGATACTTGGGTTGTGAGGTTTGCATCCCTTTTATTTTTGGTTTCTTTTGTATATATTATCATATATGTTGTGTAGTGCCTCTATTGTTTTCTTATTGCATGTCATCCTGATGGACATGGCTTTGACCTTATATGGTTGTATATCGTGAGCATGGTGGATCCATGAGAGGTTTATACCTTCGGGGTGATCTGAGTTATGTCGTTGCATTGACAAGTTGTTTATGCTTTATTCCTGGTTGTGAACCTGATTCATGATTTCCTTACTTTGGATTGGAGATTCTTATTTATGTGCCATGTGATTGGTTTAGATGACCTTTTGATGCGGTGACTATTCTCGTGTTATCCTTTTATATTGGCATTGTGATATGCACCTAGTTCAGTGGATTCTTGTATTCATTCTGAGATTGTTGCTAGGGTTATGACTGACACTTGACTTGTTTGGATTTTGATGTGATTTGATGGTGTTACTGAGGTTTGTGCCAGTGGCTATCAAATTTTGATTGTATCACGATGTTGTTCTATGAGTACTCTTGTGATGTGACCAATGGCTGCATTGTGTGATGTGTTTGATTACCACGCTTTATTCCAGTTGCTACAATATTGTTGATCTATATGTTAGATGTGTTGCCATTAGTATTTTGATCATATCTACATGATGATCTAGTGTATTTTGTATTCAAGATTATTGATTTGTGATATGGATGATTTTATTGGACTCCTATTTTATATTGTGCCTTATATATATATATATATATATATATATATATATATATATATATGTTGTGGATATATCAGTTATTTATTTTGAGTCGATTATGCTCAAAAAAGTCATAAAATGGTTTATTTAAATACTTTTAATTTAGATGAAATTTTAATGTGATTATATGTTGTGTATTGTTGTAATGCACCATTCCTATGTAATTTTTCTCGTTGGTGCAGGTACAAAGAAAGACAGAGTCATAGTCACTTGCTTGTGATATCTACATGATGTCTCATTCTCCTTCAGTGTGATTATCTATGTTATAGGTGCTTCGACTATTTATATATTGATAATTTGCACTTGATGTTTGTGTGTTTTACTGAACAAGTACCAAGTACATTCATCCTGAGTTTCAGGAATTGAATGTGTACCTATATTGTCAGTAGTAGTACCAGGAGATAGTAACTTTGGCCCCATTTGTATCAAAGCCCATGTTCATATGTTGGGATCTATGTGTTTATGTTGTCTTCTTAGTGGACACTGTGGATGCGTGAGAGCGTGTGTTTTGAGTTGTGAGATAGTGGTTACTTGTTACTTGGGTGCCCAGGGGCAGGGTACCTAATTATTCTTGAGGAACCGACCCAAGTTACATGCAATGAATGGAGAGTATCTCCTAGACCTTTGAAACTTCCGGGGATGAATGATACCCCTATGTGAGCATCTCTTTCGAACACCTTAGACCACTTGATCGATGTGTTGCTCATGGCTTTTGGAGCGTTTGGTGACCTTTGTGTGGATGCCTTGGAAATTGTGCTTATGTTTTCATTTGCTATAGTATGATAGCTTATATGTATATGTTGATCTTTGGCTGCTTTCGGTGCTTAGTAGCCCATGAGTGGTTGGCTTTCTTGTGTGACCCTACTTGGTTAGAGTTATTGATTGGTGCCCATGCATGGCCATGAGTTCCTAGTGTTTTTCTCCATATGGGGTGTGGTGCACTTATTTTGTGTCATTATTGCATTAATGTGAGTGTAATGAAATGTATTATGTTGTATATACTTGGCATTTTAATTCTTGCATTGTTATGCATTCCGCTTGTAGAACAATGATTATGCACTATGGTAAATGTTGAAAAGAGACATTCCTTGTTAATGAGAAGTGTGATTATTTATTGCAATAGATTATTTTAGTTAATGACTTATGTACCCAAATTGCATGGTTTCTTAATCTTTTGATGAAATATTATGTGGATGTGTGACATTAAGTTGAATTATCTCCTATGATAGAATCATGTGAATCTAGCATTTTGTACCTTGTGACCTTGGGGCTACGTTGCATTGAGTGTAGTGAGGCCTTTGTGATAGTAGATATTATTCATCACTTGTGTGATGTTGGGATTGTTTCCATACCTTTGTGAGTTGGGTGGTGTTATATTATTGTAGCCAGTCTTGGTGACTCGTGATGGGAGTTGTGCATACCCTCTTTGTGAGAAGAACCTTTGTGGTTGTTGGCCAATTATTCCTTGAGCATTATTGTGTAAACCCTCTTGTAGGAGGATGTTGAACACCCCTCAGAAGGATTGAGTCTCATGTTTCAACCTTGTGTGTGTGGTTCACTTCGTAGTTGGAATTACCCTCTGATGTGTTGCATACCCAAAGATCTTGTGTTGTTGGAAATTGCGCTTATGTTTTCATTTGCTATAGTATGATAACTTATATGTATATTTTGATCTTTGGTTTCTTTTGGTGCTTAGTATCCTGTGAGTGGTTGGCTTTCTTGTGTGACCCTACGTGGTCAGAGTTATTGATTGGTGCCCATGCATGGCCATGAGTTCCTATTCTTTTTCTCTGTATGGGGTGTGGTGCACTATTTTTGTGTCATTATTGCATTAATGTGAGTGTAATGAAATGTATTATGTTGTATATACTTGGCATCTTAATTCTTGCATTGTTATGCATTCCACTTGTAGAGCGATGTTTATGCACTATGGTAAATGTTGAAAAGAGACATTCCTTGTTAATGAGAAGTGTGATCATTTATTGTAATATATTATTTTAGTTAATGACTTATGTCCCCAAATTGCATGGTTTCTTGTTCTTTTTGTGAAATATTATGTGGATGTGTGACATTAAGTTGAATTATCTCCTTTGATAGAATGATATGAATCAAGCATTTTGTACCTCATGACCTTGGGGCTACGTTGCATTGAGTGCAGTGAGGCCTTTGTGATAATGGATATTATTCATCACTTGTGTGATGTTGGGATTATTTCCATACCCTTGTGAATTTGGTGGTGTTATATTTGTTAGAATAACTGAGAGGTGGGTTGAATCAGTGGCCTCAAAAATATTCCAATAAATCAACCCAAAAACTTAGTACCACAATATTAAGCCTCTAGTTATCTTCAATCCTACAAGATGAATTCATTCAAATAATATTAATAAATAACTACTGCTCGGAGTTCACTGTTAAACCTTATTCTTACTGTTTACCAATTAGCAGTCTTTCATTTACCAAAAAATAGTAAATTACTTAGTGTATACCGATAAATCCATATTAGTTATGTGTAATGCAAAACACTAAAGTAATGACTCATAAACACATTGACACATGGATTTTTAACGTGGAAGCTCTGTTAAGGGAAAAACCACTTAGGACCGGTAACCCAAAATTTTCACTCTTCTGAAGTGAGCTCGGTGAAGAGCCAACCTTGTTAAAGGTTATAAACACATTGTTAAGTGTGACCTTGTTAGAGGATTTAAATAGAATAGTTTGTCACTTGATATCGGGCATCTCTATGCTACCTTCTATGACTAAACCATGGTTTACCAAATGGTATCTGACATCTCATTCTATCTTCATGATCAAACTTTTTGATACTCCTTGGGATGTATCTCAATATAGAAAGGATTTTTAAGTCCTACTCGGTTAAGATAAGTTCTCATCCAATGGTTAAACTGAAACAGTAAATGATATGTTCACACATACAACTTAGACTTGTAGATTTTCATATATATTGTAAGCTCGTTATACCTTTCTAATCAATGTATATTTTCAATACATTTTATCCACCTCTTTCTTCTCATTGATGTTGTGCTTCTTTGTTGCTCAATTCCCACATAATTCTTTAGCTCTTTCCTCAGCTTGATTGATCAGGATTGTATGAAGTTGTTCTTCATCAGTTTCTCTCCAGCATCCTTTTTCTCTATTCACTCCCCTAATTCATAATAAATTATATTGTCTCTTTATAGACATGATATCATCATTCTTACTTCTTGATTTTCTTGTTCTTGGTGTGATCCACAATCTTAGCCAATCTTGCTTTAAAGCTTTACTTCAGTTTTATCTTGTAGATTTCTCATTGACAACTGGATAAAATAGCTTTAAATCTTTTACTTATTTGTCTTTAACTTGTTGATGAAATTTTTTGTAACAACCAGTTAACTCTATCTTTAGCTCTTGCTAGCTAAGTATTTTGTCATTTCTGAACTTCAGTTCCTTTCGGTGTTTTAGCTCTTTGATAGCTTCAGTCAACACTTCAGTTCTCCTTGGGCATCTCCGTCGGGGTTGTCTATCCGTCAGGCATCACTGTGAAGTTCTACTCATCGGTAATGCTTGTGATTCTGCTTGTCAGTAATGCTTGTTGGGTTTCTCTCTCGGGCAACACTATGACTTTGCTTTCGGGTTTCTTTGTCCGTCGAGGTGCACTGCCCGTCGATGTTTGTAGTCACTTAGTGAATGCTGATCTTTTATGTATTATTGAAAGCATAATCTTTATCTCTCTGATTCTCTGAAGTCTTTGACACTTTGTATATAACCGATCATATTATATCAAGTTGACATCAATGAAAATACAATCCATTAACTGATTTAATGTCTTTCATTATCTTTTTCCATTTTGGTGATCAACTTAACATCTTCAAACATTCAATCAGTTATATGTCATCAATATCTCCCTTTGGCATTGATGGCAACACACTATATTATTACTAATACAATATGAAATATTTCAAGTGTCCTTCATCAATCTCTCCCATATCTTTTTTCCTATAACTAATACAAATGTCTGGCTCTCGGTAAGCTCATATAGCTTAGATTTGTTTCTTGCAGAGTGTCTTTCTTCAATCTTTAATCCCTTTACTAGATAGATGTATCAACTTCTGATTATGTTTCTGATATGTGCTCTTCCTTGACTGTTCCTCTCCTTGATCATCTCTTTTTTATTTGACAACAATTTCTCCTTTAGTATGTATTCTCTCCCTCATGTTACATCTCTCCCTTTCATAGATATTTCATAGGTAATCTCTCTCTTTGGATATCCTATATATTCTCTCTCTTTGGATAATGATATAATCTCTCCCTTCGAATCTCTCTCCCTGATAATGAGATAATCTCTCCCTTTGACAACAATGCCAAAGTAAACTTTTATAATTCCAAAGGTATGTCCTTTCACCTTTTTATAATATACTCCTTGAATTTCCCTATCCATCAGGAATACAGTGACTCTAGTGTTCGGTGTAGATTTGTACCTTGCTGTATACAGATGTATCTTTGCAGTCCATTTCTTTGCTTTCATCAACATGAATGATCTTCTGATTTGTGTGTAGGCTGATGCAATTCCCTAATCATCTTACTGGCTGATAGACAAGGTTTGGACCCCTAGTCTCTGTCTCAGGTACTTAAATGTATCTTTCGGTAATGGCTTGGTAAATATGTCAGCTAATTGTTCCTTGGATTGAACATATTCTAGTATCACTTCATTTACTTACACTTGTTCTCTTAAATAGTGATACTTGATAGCAATATGCTTAGTCTTAGCATGCATGACTGAATTCTTAGAAATGTTTATTGCACTGGTATTATCACAATAGATAATCACTGGTTCAAGGATCTTCATATTCATACCTTCCAGCAACTATTTGATCCATGCAATATTAGAGCAGATTGCAGCAACAACCACATTTTTTTTTTCTACAGTAGACTGTGAGATGCATCCTTGCTTCTTGCTGATCCATGTGACAAGTCTGTCACCCATGAAGAATGCTCCTCCAATTGTGCTCTTTCGGTCATCTAAGTTTCCATCCCAATCAACATCTGTATATACTTGAAGCTCAAATTTTCCTTCTCTTTTATACCGTAAGCCATAGTCCTTAGTGTTCTTTAGTTATCTCAAAATTATCTTGATAGCAGTCATGTGTGATTCTTTGGGATTAGCAGAGAATCTTGCAACTATTCCAACTGCATGTGCTATATCTGGTCTGGTATAAACAACATACATTAGTTTGTCAATCATTGATCTATATAGGGTCTGATTTACCTCATTTGATTTGTCTTCTTTTGTCAGCTTACATTCGGTTTCCATAGTTGTTCTAACTGGTTTGGAATCTTCCATCTTGAATATCTTCAGCACTTCCTTAATGTATTTGGACAGAGTGATATATATTCCTGCATCTTGTTGAAGAATCTATAGACCAAGAAAGAATTTGATCTCCCCAAACATGGACATTTCAAACTCTTTGCTCATTTCATTAGCAAAGGATTTGCATAACATTTCATTTCCCCCAAATATGATATCATCAACAAATATTTTAGCAATCGGAATATTACCATCAATATCTTCTTTTAAGTATAGATTGCTATTTTCACTTGTTCTTACAAATTCAATTCTTATGAGATAGGAGTGAAGTCTTTCATACCAGGCTCTAGGTGCTTGTTTCAATCCATACAAGGCTTTATGTAGTCTACATACCATGTTTCTCTTGTCTAGATCAACAAACCCTTATGGTTGTTCAATGTATACCTCTTCTTCCAGTATTCCATTTAGGAATGCAGATTTGACATCCATCTGATATACTTTGAATCCTTTGAATGCAACATAAGCAAGTAAAATTCTTACAACTTCTAGTCTAGCAATGGGTGCAAAGGTCTCACCATAATCAATACCTTCCTCTTGTGCATACCCCTTGCATACTAATCTTGCTTTATTCATTGTGACTTTTCCATTCTCATTCAGATGTTTCTAAATATCCATTTGGTACCGATGACATTCTTGTCATTAGGTCTTGGTGCTAGTGTCCATGTATTGTTCTTCTCAATCTGTTCTATCTCTTCATTCATAACACTGACCCATTATTCATTTTCAAGTGCAGTATTAATAGATTTAGGCTCAAAATCACAAAGTAAACATCTAGTGTTTAGTGACTTACTTCTTGTTCTCATTCCAGCCTTCTTGTCTCATATGATATGATTCTGTGGATGATGTCTTCTGACATACTTGGTAAGTTTAGGTTCAACTCATTTTCCATCATTCTGATCATCATCTTGACCTTCATTCTGATCTCCATTACTTGGAACATCATCTTGAGTATTTTCCTGATTTTCGGTAATTTAAGCCTGCGCTCGGGTGCAATGTTTTGTTGCTCTTGAGTGATACATTGTTGCTTGGGTAGAGTGTCAATTTCTTTAGTATAAACAAACCCGTTGTAGTCTTCTGGTTCTTTTCTTCTTTCCTTATCATTCTTCTCTGCAAATTCATCTATTCTTACATTTGCACTTTCAATGATCTTGTTAGAGGACTTGTTAAGACATTTATAAGCCTTTGTTTTGGTGGAATACCCTAGAAAGATACCTTCATCACTTTTGGAGTCAATATTTCCATTTCTTTCATCTTTCAAAATATAACATTGACTACCAAAGATTCTAAAGTAACTTACATTGGGTGTGTAACCATACCAAAGATCATAGGGTGTCTTCTTTATGTCCTTCGTCAGTTGTAATATGTTCAATGTGTAGATAGCAGTACTGATAGCTTCCCTCCAGAAAGTTTGAGTGATGCTTTTCTCAATCATCAGTGTTCTTGCACAATCAACAATTGATTTGTTTCTCCTTTCAACAATCCCATTTTGTTGTGGTGTTCTTGGTGCATAAATGTGTCTTTTAATTCTATACTCATTGCAATAGTTAGTGAATTCATCTAAAATAAATTCCCCTCCTCTATCTAATCTTAAGAATTTCAATTCCTTACCACTTTGTTTTTCTACCATAGCCTTATACCATTTAAACATCTTGAATGCTTCTGATTTATCTATTAAGAACATAACTATAATCATTCTAGAATAATCATCTACAAAGAGAATGAAATACCTATCTCCATAGTAGCTCTTTGTTCTCATGGGTCCACATAAATTAGTATGGACTATTTCTAGAATTGCATTAGATGTATGGGATTTACTCTTGAAACTAGACTTTGTCATCTTACCTTTTTTACAATTCTTGCACATGATATGCTTGGGCTTTGACATGCTCGGTAAGCCTCTTACTATCATTTTATTGATTATCTTTATCATGTTGTCAAAATTCACATGGCATAGTCTTTTATGCCACAACCATATGTCTTCGTTTCTAGCCATTAAACAAGTGGCTTTAATGTCATCAAGATAGAAAAGGTTACCTTTTGTTTGTTCACCAGTTCCGATCAACCTTCCTGATTCATTGAAGATATTTGCCTTCTTATTTTCAAATGTTACTCGGTGATCTGTATTATTCAGTTGTGTAACACTCAATAGATTATAATTGAGTCCTTTTACCCAGTAAGCATTTTCACATTTGATAAGGTTATTCAACATTATGGTTGCTTTACCTTCAACTGGACAAGGTGTGTCATTACCCATTCTTATTGATCCACCATTATAGTATTCAAAAGTTTCAAACTTTTGTTTATCACCGGTCATGTGGTGAGTGCAGCCACTATCTATAATCCAGACATCATTCTTGCTAACCTTAGATATGAGTGCAATCTCTACATACCTTTCTTCTTCTTCGTCTGAATCATCCTTCATGGCTACAAATACCATTTTAATGTCTTCATCAGATTTGGTGTCAGTCTCTCCATCTCTATTCTCAGCTAGGTAACAAGATTTCTTCCCTTTGTCCTTGTAGTCTTGGGTATCTCTTCTGTCAGATTGTCGGTTGCTTCGGTAATCTCTGTTATCACCTCGGTCAAACTTATTTTCATATGTTCTATTATTACTTCTATCATCTTTTCTTCTGTTAGGACATCTTGCAGCAAAGTGTCCAACCTCTTTACAATTAAAACATACAAGTGGTAATTTACCTTTGTATCTACCTTTTCCTCTCTGCAATCTTCTTTCCATTAGTGCTT
>MU227795.1:899108-955706 GCA_018584345.1 Thuja plicata
GACCTTGTTAGAGGATTTAAATAGAATAGTTTGTCACTTGATATCGGGCATCTCTATGCTACCTTCTATGACTAAACCCTGGTTTGTCAAATGGTATCTGGCATCTCATGCTATCTTCATGATCAAAATTTTTTATACTCCTTGGGATGTATCTCAATATAGAAAGGATTTTTAAGTCCTACTCGGTTAAGAGACTTTATGATCCAATGGTTAAACTGAAATAGTAAATGATCTGTTCACACATACAACTTAGACTTGCAGATTTTCAGGTCTATTGTAAGCTCATTATACCTTACAAATCAATGTATCTTTTCAATAACTTTGCTCCACTTATTTTTGCTTGGTGATATTGTGCTTCTTTGTTGCTCGGTGTCCGCAAAATTCTTTAGCTCTTTCCTCAGCTTGATTGATCAGGACTGCATGAAGTTGTTCTTCATTAGTTTCTCTCCAACATCCTTTTTCTCTATTCACTCCCCTAATTCATAATGAATTAGATTGTCTCTTTATAGACATGATATCACCATTTCTTACATCTTGATTTTCTTGTTCTTGGCATGATCCGCAATCTTAGCCAATCTTGCTTTAAATCTTTACTTCAGATTTCTCCCGTAGATTTCTCCTTGACGACTAGATAAAACAACTTTAAATCTTTTACTTATTTCTGGCTTTAACTTGTCGATGAAAACAATGTTAACAACCATTTAACTCTATCTTTAGCTCTTTCCAGCTAAGTATTTTTGTCATTTCTAAACTTCAGTTCCTTTCAGTGTTTTAACTCTTTGATAGCTCTAGTAAACACTTCAGTTCTCCTCGGGCATCTTCGTCGGGGTTGTCTATCCATCGGGCATCACTATGAAGTTCTGCTTATCGGTAATGCTTGTGATTCTGCTCATCGGTAATGCTTGTTGGGTTTCTTGCTTGGGCAACACTATGACTTTTCTTTTGGGTTTCTCTGTTCGTCGGGGTGCACTGCCCGTCAATGTTTGTTGTCACTTAGTGAATGTTGATCTTTTATGCATTATTGAAAGCATAATCTTTATCTCTCTGATTCTTTCAATTCTTTGACACTTTGTATATAACCGATTAGATTATATCAAGTTGACATCAATGAAAATACAATCCATTAACTGATTTAATGTTCTGCATCATCTTTCTTCATTTTTTTGATCAACTTAACATCTTCAAACATTCAATCAATTATATGTCATAAATATTAATGTAGCCAGTCTTGGTGACTCATGATGGGAGTTGTGCATACCTTGTTTGTGAGAATAACCTTTGGGGCTAATGGCCAATTATTCCTTGAGCCATTGTTGTGTAAACCCTCTTGTAGGAGGATGTTGAATACCCCTCAGAAGGATTGAGTCTCATGTTTCAACCTTATGTGTGTGTGTTTCACTTCATAGTTGGAATTACCCTCTGATGTGTTGCATACCCAGAGATCTTGTGTTGTATTTTCCACATGTGTTTTGAGGTTGTTTATAGACCCTCATCTGATTAAGACCCTGCATAATTAAATCATTGCATTGCATGGAAATAGGTAAAATAAATTTGTATTGAGAAAGAATATTGTTGCATTTATAAGAATTACATATATGCATATTGTTGAGATCATTGTTGGTTCACTATTTGGTATGTGTGGGTATGTTCTCTAATGTTGTTGAGATGATGATTTCCTCAGTACCATGTGGCGGTTACTCCCTCTTAGGTGATTGATTTCAGTCACAATGTTTTGTGAATGTATTTCATGATTGATGATTTATTTTATTTTCTTGGTGGATCTTTCCACGTGTTGTGTGGGCTAGTATTGTTTTGGGTATTTCTTATGCTTGGATTAGTCACCCAAACATCTCTATCTATCTCTTTGTGACAATTGTCATGTTTGATTTATTGTTGAACTGCACACATTTTTGGGATTTATTATTTGAATTGATAATTCCCCCATTTGGGTTTTTCCCTTTTGTTTATTGTGATTATCCCAAATGTTTTCTTGAGCTGCCCAGTTTTGTGTTTTGATCATGTTCCATGCGGACCTATGATAGTACATGCAAGGGAGAACATCGTAGAGAACATACTATATTGCACTTGTTGAGTAGTTGTAAAGATGTTAATGAGAATGTCTTCTTGTTTAAATTATGAGAAAATATTGTTTTACTTATAAAAGAAATACAAGTGATAATGAAGTAAATGTATGCTATTATTAATTGATTTAAAGATGCATGAATTTTTAAACCTTCCCTTGTATGAATGTTAGTAGTTGCATTGTGGAATTCATGTGGAATTGTGTACCATGTGAGTGAATTTAGTTACTTCATGATTCTCTTTGTAAATTATCAAGACATGGATGGCTGATTTTGGTAGACCTTATTTTATGCATTGATTAAAATCATGGTATAAATGCTATTTCTTGTTAAGGTCATTGCATATCTTATACGGTATTGGTTGAGCTTGAATTCTTGCATTGGATTATAGTGTGCATGCTTTTTTGAGATTATTGTTTTCTCCCTAGATGTGATTTTGAGAGCTTGAGTGTGTCCCTTATTAGCATTTTTATTCTGGATAGTTGGTTGTGACTTAGTCCACCTATGAGTTTGGATCTATGTTGTGGGTCTTGATGATCACATATTGCAAGTATTATTTCCTCTTTTAGAGTGATTACGGAGGTGTTGGATGCATTTTTGTTCATATATTATTGCTAGTGAGTGTTCTGTGGGGTTGCTTGGGTTGTGGGTTTCCCCA
Organism: Thuja plicata; assembly: GCA_018584345.1. Lineage (NCBI taxonomy): Eukaryota > Viridiplantae > Streptophyta > Pinopsida > Cupressales > Cupressaceae > Thuja > Thuja plicata. The sequence continues at coordinate 901,848 of MU227795.1, forward strand.
ATCTCTTCTTGGATTGGCATAGTGTGGGGATAGAGAGCCTCCTTTCCCCATTCATGACACTACTTTAGCTATATCTCCTTACAGTTATATGTTTATATATATATAATATTATATTGGTTAAGTTATCCTTCCTTGGCTAGGCCCATGTCGAAGATCAAGTTGCTAGAGGATGGATGGTAGTGTGGTATTCCTAGCTTTAGGCTAGAAGGGCATGGTATCTTTAGGCGTATCTTACCATCTTGAGATTTGGTATGGAGTTGAGTGTAAGATGATGATCCATGGGATTCATTGCCACCTTGTTAAAGGTGAGACCAAGGTCTAGTTGGGTTGTGTGACCCTAGTTTCTATCTATAGTTGAGCTCTCAACATCCAAGAAATCATATCGCTCATATGATTATTGATTAGTTGTACTTCGAGTATCCCTTTGAATGGAAGGAGTGCACTATCAAGCCTCTATTTTGTGAGTGCTCTTGGTTGTGAGAGACAACCTTATACCTTTATATTTGTTGGTACACCTAAGATGGATGTAGCATCCCTCAGAAGAGTGCAACTTTGGCATAGAATCTTCACCTTTACAAATTCTTAGGTAAGTTAGTGAGATTCTTGTTGGATTTAAGAGTGCTCTAGATGGGTATGGTAGCGCTTTTCAACATTTTGGGATGATTTTCCCCATTTTTTTGAGTTGTTGGCTTGGAAATTTTTAGTGCTTTGTTCTTTGAGAGATCTTGGAAGGCACTATTTTACAATTGGACGCCTTGTGATGAGGTAGAGTGACTTGTGTTGTACCTCTTTTGGTTTGACTTGTAGGCTTCCAGGAGTAAGCATAGTATTTGGCGGGGCTGATGTAGTGCATCTCACATTTTCTTTTTGCATGTCATCTTGATGGACATGGATTTGACCTTATATGGTTGTATATCATGAGCTTGGTGGATCCATGAGAGGTTTATAGCTTCGGGGTGATCTGACTTATGCCATTGCATCGACAAGTTGTTTATGCTTTATTCCTAGTTGTGTACCTAATTTGTGATTTCCTTGCTTTGGATTGGTGATGCTTATTTATGCATCTTGTGATTGGTTGAGCTAACCTTGTGATGTAGTGACTATTCTTGTGTTATGCTTGTATGTTGGCATTGTGAGATGCACCCACTTTAGTGGATTCTTGTGTTCATTCTAGGATTGTTGTTGGGGTTATGACTGACACTTGCCTTGTTTGGCTTTTGATGTGATTTGACAGTGTCACTGAGGTTTGTGTCAGTGGCTATCAAATTTTAATTGTATCATGATGTTGTTTTGTGAGTACCCTTGTGATGTGACTAGTGACTACATCGTGTGATGTATTTGATTATCACACTTTATTTCAGTTGCTGCAATATTATTGATCTATATGTTAGATATGTTGTCATTAGTGTTTTGATCATATCTACATGATGATGCCTTATGATGATCTGGTGTATTTTGTATTTGAGATTATTGATTTGTGATGTGGATGATTTTATTGGACTCCAAGATTTATATTGTTCCTTATATATATGTTGTGCATATATCAGTTATTTAATTTCAATGAATTATGCTCAGAAAAGTCATAAAATAGTTATTTTGAATGCTTTTAATTTAGATGCAATGTTAATGTGATTATATGTTGTGTATTATTGTTCTGCGCCACTACTATGCATTTTTCTCATTGGTGCAGGTATGAAGCAAGACAAAGTCATAGTCACTTGCTTGCGAGATCTACACGATCTCTCGTTCTCCTTCACTATGATTATCTACATTATAGGTTCTTTAGTTACTTATATATTGAGCATTTTCACTTGATGTTTGTATGTTTTACTAAACAGGTACCAGGTAAATTCATCCCATGTTTAAGGAATTGAGTGTCTACCTATATTCTTAGCAGTGGCTCTAGGAGATAGTAACTTTGGCCCCTTCATATCTGAGCCAATGTCATCATTGTATGGATGGTGTATCTTTTATTGATAGATTATCCCTCCAGTACATGTTGGTAAATCTGGAGTCATATTGTATTTGTGATCAACTAGTGATTGTCTGTGCATTAGAGTTCCTGCAATTGTTGCAGAAGGATTTTATTTAAATGTTGACTTAATGTGTTTGGGGAATTTTTATATTTATTTTAATTACTGGCTAATTTTCCATAGTTGGATTCCAATTAAATTGGAATCAATTTTATTTAAATTGGGAAAAGGTCAAATAGTTTATTTAATTATTTAAATAACCTATTTGAAAGTCATTTTGAAAAAGTGACTTTATATTGTGGAAAAAAGTTTATTTTCCACACTTCATGCTTTAGAAAATAAGAATTTGCTCCAAAAACCTCTTATGGAGAAATTCACATTTTATTCGTTGAGAGTGACTGGGTCCTTTGAATTTTGTGGATAGCGGCTCATTGGATTCGTGTCGTGAATCTCCATGTTCTTGCAGAGTCATTTATGCTTTCATAGAGTCTCCATTTTCTTGGTTTTTACCATTCATGTGAGGTAGGGCATCTCACCATTTTTAAATTAATACATCTTTTCGTATGAAATAAATTGCAATAGGACCATGGGCTGAGAATTAGCATTCCCCCACATTTGTGTTTGATTTTTCCACCCGGTTGGATGGGTGTGAGCATTGTTATGCTTTCCCATGTTGTTTTGGGGGTTTTGGTAATGTTATGCTACTGTATTTTTTGTGTATGCTCGGATGTGGAACTGTATTTGAGAAATGTGTTGTTGGGTGGATTTGGACCAATGAATTTTGATTTCGTGGAATTTTGAGATGTTTAGATTTTGGGTGTTTTGGGGTTTTCCTTGTTTTGTGTACCATCCAAAACTTTTATACTACCATGTTTGGTGTGATTGACCTATTGGAGGTTGTGTCACTCTAGCTTTGTAGGTGGATTGTGGAAGTGAAATTTATTGACGTCATTCCAGTTATTTTCTCTCACAATCCAAACTTTCCCATTTGATATTAAATGCCAATTTTTGCACTTTGCCAATTTTTGCCAGAATTTGGGATTTAAGTGATTTTCTTGATTTGTGAGCCTTCCTCATGTTCTAATGAGATGCTAGATGGATTCCATGGGAATCCATATTATTGGAATAATGGTTGGTTGAGCTATTGGTTATTGTGTCTTTCATTGTTTTCGCTTGGCTTCTTACTTTAAGTGTATTTGGAGTTGAGTTATCCTCTTGTCATTTCTTTGGCTCTCTTGGAATATTTGGGAAGAGTTATGAATTCTTTCACTGGTGCACGAACGTGTGATGTTCGTGTTCGCATCTTTAGCATGTAATATTTTCTTATGTTCAGTTATGTTTTGCACTTGGATATAGGTAATGTTCTATTCTACCTTTCAATAAAAAAAATATTAAGTGCATATTTAACCCTTAGTTCCCAGGGTTCCTTGGCGGGGCATTACATCTTGCTTATTTAGTTTTGGTTGAATGTTTAGACTTGTTTAGACATTCCTTTTTAATATTAATTTTCATAGCATACAATGTCATTTCAAAGGAAATGGATCTTTCCACGAATGAGAGGAAATGGAAGAAGATAAGCCATATTTCAGACATGGAGAGCCTAAACCAGTTATTCCATGAGAATTAAGCACCAGTTAAACACCATGGGGGCTATGAATGCAAGATATTACTTGAGCCTTAGGACTAGGTATGCTTAATGATAATTAATTACTTTATTCCTGAAGATAGATTTAGGGTATACTATGTTTACCATATGCCTCTGTTAATCCATTTTCATAACCACAACATTATTTTCATTCTTGTTCTTTTTACTACATTCCCTGGAAAGCTTTGTTAAGGAAGTTGTTGATTATACTAAAAGCAATGGTAAAAAGCCAATTTCCATGCACCAAGGTCTCATCCTTATGCTTTATCACTTTAGTTTATCTCTCTTCCCACCAAGTTCCATCACTATCCAAGCAACCCCAAAATTTTCAACCCCTCCCTCGACTAGGCAGTTAGACTTACCTAGGTTGAGCAAGAAGAAAGGCATTAAAAAACCTAGCCTTAAATCTCGACCGAGAAGCCCTAAAACCCCACCCATGCTAGAAATGAGGGGAAATAGAAGAATAAAAAGAAAAAATACCAACCACCAAACAAGAAGAAAGGGAAGGCCCCTAAGAAATCTAAATTCACTATTTAGGAAATTAATTCTGACATAGAGGCCACTGAAGAAACTAGCGCCCCAGGAAGATCTTCCAGATTGGATACTCGTCCCTTGGGTAAGGGGAAGAAACTAAAAGTAGGTATGGATTCTTAAGATGAATCTCATAGTGGGAGTGAGGAGAAGAAAGTTATTGGGAAGGAGGTGAAGGAAGTTACTGAGATGAATAAGGAAATGGTAGATAGTTCTGACACGACCAATAGCTCTTCACACATTTATGAAATCATGAAAATATGCCCTATAGACCTAACCTATGATATGATGCTTGAAGAAATAACTCTTTCTAAGCATACTTAGGTTGGAAATCTTGGTGACCGCCTGGCTGTTAATTGTAATAAATGCAATGCAACTATTGGGGAGCTTGAAAAAAAAATGATCGAGTCTTTGAACTTGAAAGAAAAATTGGTAGTATTTTGAGATTCTTGATGCTCGAGTAATGCATATCTCTACAACTTCTCTTTATTTGTTACAAAATAAGATGTCGGGAAATGATTGTTGATTAACTGATGAATATCTGATGGAGATGATGAAGACCGAGTGATACCGAGTATCATGATTGTAGAAATGGTTTGACCAGTTATTGTTTTGTCATTCATGTCAAGCAATTGATTAATTGATTTTTATTATGTTACCATATCTTGAGAGGAGAAGTTAAATGGGTGACAAATACATATCATACAATGATGAAGTAATGATTATATAGTTTTTTTCTACTATATATTTGATGTTATCAAATTGGTACATTTGATTGATCAAGTGAGAACTGCAATGAATTAAGTTATGAATGAAAGAGTTACTTTACCGAGCTAGACTGAGTCAGTTGGTAGAATATTATGTGAGTCAGTTATAGTTACCAAGCATTGAGCACTGAAGTTGAGTTAAACATCAAGCAGTGAATGAGTCAGTTACCAATTTGCAAAGCAAGTTTTACCGAGTATAGTATAATGATATTAAATCATGGTTTAATGCGAAGCAATGATGAGCTGGATGAGGAAATGAAATAAATGAAGTTTTTTACAAGATCTACAAATGGGAAAATTCAATGAGAATATTTAAGGTGAAGATCAAGCGGTTAAACATAATTATGAGAGTTCCAAGAAAAGTACAAGTTTTGAGGTAAAAGTGAGATGGTTTACTGAGTTGAGAAATATGAAGAAGATGATCGAACGATTGAGCGAAAATGAAGGAAAACCAAATTAAGGAGATTAAGAGGCAAAAGTATGTCTATATAAAGAATGATAAATACACAGAGTGTATGGTGTTGGCAAATTTAATAGAGAAGAAGAAGAAGCCGAAGAACAACATTTACAGAGCAGAACAAAGAAAAAGAGATTGAAGAATCTATAGTCTGAGAAAGAGATAAATGGAGTATGTGATGCCAGTATTCAATTGAGCATAAAGGATCTGACACAAGAAAAGGTATTTTTTATATTTACAGATCAAAGTTTATTGTTGCTTATTAATATTTGTAATAGAGAAATCTCTTAACCGAGTGGATTTAACCATCCTATTTGTAAAACCTAGACTTAGGTGACATTCCAAAAGAGTGTTTAAATACCTCTAACAAGGTCATTCTTAACAGGGTGAAGATCTTAATAGACCTGAGGTAAATCCCCTAATAGGGTCACATTTAGCAAATTTATTTGTAATCTTTAACAATATAAGTTCTTAACTGAGCGTACTTCAGAAGGGTACAATTTTTATTGTGAGTTACAATTCCCACAGAGGTTTTTTCCAAATTGGGTTTCCTCATTAAATATTGTGTCAACCAAGTTAATCTGATGTTGCTAAGTTTGAATGATTAATTTACATATATGAGATGTATTGTTGCTTATTTTATTGAGTTATTTGGTCAATTGGTTATTTATTGTATTCAGTATTACTGAGTGAATCAGTGAGTTTGGTATTAAGTATTTAAGTTTTCATTTGTCTGATTCACCCCCCTCTCAATGGGACCAACAATGATGATGGAAAGGAAGGAAATTATAAGGAACTCTTCAAGTTCATAACTAAGAATTGGTTTGTGGCTCGACAAAAAATTCGATGCACTTACGAAGGAGCTCACTAGGGATTGTGTTCCTTGTTCTGGATATTTTTGTTTTCTCTGATGCTAGGTGCCACTATGGGTGAAATATGAACAATATTTGTAGTTTCTTTGTTTTAAGTTGTTACATTATTACTATATTTTTTTATGGTTACTGGGATAGCCCTTGATGGATTCTTTATCAAACTGATGGTAGTTTAGATAATATGTGGGGTAGTAGACCCAAAGGTTTTAGCTCTTTTTTTATGTTGTGGATTTTTTTGGTATAAGTTGATGTATTTGATCTTAGTTGCTAATTTTTGTTGTTAACATGTTGTGACTATTAATCTGCTCACATACACCCTCTAGGAATTTGTATTTAAAGGACAACACCCTTGTTTATGCTACTTTAATATCAAAATCAATGCAATTAAAATAAACTAGTTTTTAAATAGTTTCCAAGTAAAAAAAGAAGATAATAAGAAAATAAAATAAAGTAATTCAAGATCGATGTCCCTTGGCATGTTTAAATAGATGTATAATATGATTCTCAAATAGAAGATATATAAGTGTTTTCAACAGTAAATATATAAAATAAAGAAGTACGAGAACACAAACAACACAATAAAAGAAAGTAAAATAATTCAAAGCATTTCAATGAATCTAGATCTTAATGCTTAGCATCTTAAGATGATGATGTGGATTGTTGGATTATAAGTTCTAGATTTATCATAATAAATAGTGTAAACCTCATTCTAATTGTATTTACAATAGTTGGCAATGTTATCTCGTCTAGAAAAAGATAATTAAATATTTTTTGTTTCATCAACAAGAATTTAATTGTACTTCATTTAAAATGAAATATTGAAAAACTTTTATGGATCTTGTTGTGGTGAATGTTGAAGATGGGATCTTATATCCCTGTGCTGCTAGGTTTTTCCTCATGTAAGGTACCTGAATCTAGGTCTCTAACACTAGTAGAGGCATTGTGTTTATTGGTATGGTTAGTTGAGTTTAACCTTTGTGCTTATGAATATCCTCTATTGGAGGCCACCCCTTATTTTCCTTGCTCTATTTTGTACAGTGGTGTGAAGGTTTTTTGTTGGTAGAGTGTTCTCTCCCTTTCATTGGGGCTGAAAGATATTCTTACTAATGTTTGCTTGATTGGAAAAGGGTGGTCCATCCATTGTCATGTCTCACTTGTACTCCTTGCAATCCTATAGAGGTGGATGTTGTTTATGTAGGTTGGGTGGTGGTCTTGTTTCAAATGTTGTGGTCTTGGGTCCCCAGTTTGGGGTCTTGGTTGTATATAACCTAATTTTTCCTTCAAAGGCTCTTATTGAGGTGGGGTTTCTTTGTCAGAGTGGCCTATATTCTGAGATATCTAATTAATGTGGACAGTCCTACGAGTTTAGTGGTGGACCTTATTTTGTGGTTGTGATCTTGGAGCTACAATTTGAGGTCTCAGTTTTTCTCCTGCTGGTTATTCCTTCAGAGTCTCCTATGGAGGTGTAGATTGTCTATCTGCCAAGATCCTTACCATTACCTTCTAATCAGGTGGAGACATTTTGAAGTTTCAGGGTCTCTTAGAGATGAGGGTGTTGGCCTTCTCTCAGATCTTGTTCAAGCTTTTGTTGTGTAATTTTTGGGTTTGATTGTTAATTCACCCCACTCTTTATGTGGATTGTTGTAGTTTGTAATTTTGTGTTGCCAGTGGTATGTTTGGTTTTTATGTAGTTAGTGGATTTTTTAGCACGTGTCTTATAAGTGGCTTGTTTTGGCATGTTCATCTTTGGCCTATTTTGGGTCTTTGTTCTTATATGGAAGAAAATGGTGAGCAATGCAAAGATATAGATCACTCACCAAGATCTTGCATACATGGAATACAAACCCACCCTTAAGAAAAATATGATTAGCACAACCAAAAGGAGGATGCGGGTTAATTTGCAAGATCTACAACCAAAGGGGGTTTTGGATACCTAAGAGGATAAATGTGATAGGATAAAGTATGAAGGATAGATCTGATCTAATAAAGTAAGTGTAGAGGAAAAGAAGGAATAATAAGTGCACCTAGAAATGAGACGTAGAAGATGGTACTTTGAATCTGAATTTGATTATCAACAAAATATTAGATTATGTTGTAACTTCATATTTGGAAGGCATGAAATTTTATCTTTCTACAGTTGAAATCTTACTGAAAAATGGCAGAGACAAGTTGAATTTTTGGGAATAAGTCGACTAGTCCTAGCAAAAACTAATGAATCTTTCCAAGGGTCTACAAATTCATACGTACTACCCAAATCCAAAATATCAACTCTATAAATTGTTCCTGCACAAAGAAAAATCAGTAATACTGTTAAAGAAAGGGTTTTCCTTAGTCAAACCCCTATTTAGGAATCAACCTTGAAATGAAATGAAATAAAGGAAAAGTGTGTTGTCATGTAGCAGAGGCTAGATCTAGATAATGAAGTATATCATACCTTGTAGATGAAATTCATTCTTTAAATGTGATCAAGTATGTTGATGCAATAACTTTGACTAAACACAAAAACCCAAAAGGAAAATCATGCAAGATAAAATCTCTTGAAATAGATGTTGTAATTCACCACAATGTTTGATTGGGGAAGAGAGAGAAGAATGAAGATTGATGGATGAATGTAGATCTCCTTCCTGGATAGAAAACTCCTTTGCTTGGTCTCCAATGCGGGAAAGAAGCTAGATCTATGGAAGAAAACACCTTGATTGCATGAAGATGAAGATGTGGATGCTTGATGACTTCCTTGAACTTGAATGGTTGAACGCTTGTACCTGATTATAGATTGCATATGATCCTTGATTACCAAATGAGGGGAGAAGAGGATCTTTTATACTTAACTCTCTCCATTCAAGATTCAAATTTGATCCAGGCCGACCACAATTGAAAACCTCAGAAGAAGACCCCAACATTGAGCTCCGGGCAAAATTTGGGCCGGAAACTTGAGGGACAAGCCAGGTACTCGACTTGTTCACAGGGACAAGTCGGCTAGTCAACTTATCCCAAGAAAAATTAGCTCAAATTTCACAGGGATTTCAAGGAAGGTGATAAGGAGCAGGGGGAGAAAATGAAGGTTTTTGCGGGGGCATAACAGATCCTGAAAGTGGAAAATAAATGAATAGGTCCTGGGTGAGGAAATAAATTATGGGATTGGATGAAAAATGGAAAATCATGCTTAGAAGTGAGAGACAATCCCAAGTTAAAGCAAGATTGAGGAAGGAAAGAGGACCCATATTCAAATTAAGGATGCATTTAAGTGCTATATGAGGTACTACCATATAAAATACATTAAAGTAGACACAAAATGGTCCTAAAATGAGAACAATTTAGGTGCTTAATTTTTAGGACGATACAGTTCCATAGTGATGTCAACACAATAATTTGATGCTTTTAATAATAAAAAATATTAATAAATGTTGATCCCTGTGAGGCTCATGTAGGTAAATAAGGGCAGTTTAGGGTTTAGGGTTTAAGGAAGTTCCACAAGAGTGCTATGACCTTCTGTGCCATGTGAAACAACCTCTGAAGTTTTAGAAGCCAACTCTTCGGTCCTAGGGGGAGAAGGAACATTCTCAAATAAAAAGCTAAACTAAGAGGGCGATTCACCAAAGCTTTTGCGACACTTTATAAATCCATAACCAAAATTTTACAAATCAGAATCCTTTGCTTCTGAGATATATTGCCTCTGGGGATGGATACGATGCACAAATAGGGATATGAATAAAGGCATATATACTCATGTGAATGTAAGGCTTTCCAAGAGGGAAGACACGATGTATGAAAACTATTTCCAAGTGGAATCCAAAGAAGAGACAACCTAAAGTGTTTCTCTTCCTCAGACATAAATAGTTCCTACAGGGGCAAATAAAAGCACATACACCCATATAGTTTTCCATTCCAGGACACAAGCTATAATTGGTAAAATTTATCACCCATATTAGAGAAAAATGAAAGAGAAAGATAGTTACATGACTCATTATCTCTCAGAATAACTGGAAGACAAAAATACCAACATAAATGAACTAGACCTGACACAAATGAAATTAACACAAAAATTCCCGAGTAGCAAAAGAGGAAAAGGAACACAAGAACAATATTCATGTTTTATTAGGAGCAAACATGCTAAGGCTGGAAATCAAGTTGCAAATTATAAATATTACATAATACATCCTAGAATGACAAACCATTGGCTCTAAGGCCTAAAAGACTTCTTAATAAAGTAAAAAACCCCAAACTGGAAATTATGGATCCTCTTTTACAATGCAGACTTTGGGATAGCTGGTGTCCCCATAAAATATTCCCATGCCGAGACTTTTGATCATTACTATTTAGTACTTCGCAGTATGGGCACCTGCTATCCCACATTTTTAACTGTTTTGTCATTCTGGGGTAGAGAATTAGCCTCCGCTAATTCTTTTTTATTCTTTATTAAGTGTGTGGTGTTGTTTTCTCAATTAGGAAAGAATCTTCATCAGGATATCCCTGTGAATATACAGGTGGCAATCAATGTGAAGGAATGTGGGCCCCATTTGATATTTAAATGGTGTGACTTTTGTTGGGACATGTGTCACAATGGCAAGAGTTTTTGAAGCTCCTTCATTGGAGTTGGGTAGAAGACGCCAGGTGATACTATGCAACAAAGAGGCAAAAACCATCGAGTTGGTCCACAGTGAGCATCGAAAAGGAGTGCATTGAAAACACAACAGACCATGACAAGGAGGAATGACAGTGATACTGGTAAGAGTCTTGCAGATTACAAAAGTGAATTTGATGACACGGTGACACGTTTAAATGAGTAAGGGACAAGACCACGATTAAGAGAAACAAATAAGGTTGGGGAAGCCAACCGTTGTGGACGTAGTCTATGATAAATACTACACCACATCATCTTCTTAGGCATTTGCACATTTGATAGACACATCTTCACTCATTGTATATAGGTTAATAATATTGACCTTCTAACAAGAAAGTCCTTATTCTTCCCTTTGAATAGAATAGTTCCCCTAAGGTGCTTTTTAGCACCATCTAATTTTAGATAGAAACAAATTTACATGTTAAAATGTATAAAAGACTCGAGTACTAAAGCATAACTTTGCACAATAATAATTGTCCCAAGACTAATTTGTTGGTATGACCTCATCCTTGAGCAATAAATGACCATACTACACATATCTTAATTAGAATAGCATGAATCCAATTATATAACCCAAATCTTAACCATCAAACATATTAAACATCATAAACTACACAAAAAGCCAAACTATTTTAATAATTTAATTCACATTTACATTTATTAGTATCAATTCATTATTTATTAAAGTGAACTAAACTGTATAAATATCAATATATATCTTAATATTGTAAATTAAACAATAAAAAACCATAACATTAAATAAATCAATATACATAATAATAATAATAATAATAATAATAATAATAATAAATGATTTATCGAAATTTCATACTAAACAAATAACCATTAAATATTGAACTTTTTGACAACATTCCCATTCACCAAATCACTTAAAATTTATTTCAATAAAATATTGATTAACATCCTCTAAAATTTCTCATTGAGATTTGCATTGTCACCCCATGGAACCATTTCCTTATTTGTTTTATGCTTTGTAAAGATATCATTGTATACGTAAACATTCTTATGGTAATGCTTATCAAGAAATTATGTAGGCTATATCCCAAACTTCTAAGCACTTGCGTGGAATCTTTATCACTAAACTTCTTTTCACTAAACTTCTCTACATCAATGTATATCTAAGCACTTGCGTGGAATCTTTATCTTCTCATGACGTGTATGGTGTTTTTGCCGTTATCACTAGTACATATAATTTTTAAATAAATTTCCTCTCAAAACATTTCAATAAATTTAATTGGTATTTATGTCTTAAGGTAATGTAATGGTTACTTCTATCTAAATTTTAAGTAATATTTTGTCAAGGAGGGTATCATAGGAAACTGTAATAAAATGGCAATGTATTATGCAATATACAATTTTGATATATGAAGGATATAATTTATAAATAGATGTATTCGATGCAAATAATATTGGTATTATATATTTATTTAATATCTTAATTTTATTTTAATTTGATCATCATTTATCTATTATTTTTAATTGAGTTTGAATTTTTTGTGGATAAGCTTGTTTTTGTAATTTTTTTTGTTCTTAGGCATTAAAATAGATTATTATTCAAGTGAAAACATACATTTGTAGTTACTCTTATTTATTGTAAAGTTATGTAGTGAAAACAAAAAGTTAGTTCATGTCAATTAATATAATTGAAGGAAAGAAAAATATATTTTAAATGAGGACAATTCTCTTTCTTGTATTACTTTATGATTAGCAAGTATCCACCTATACATCACAAAGGTTTCAATAAAATAGTTAAGAATGTATATTTTGCAAATCATATATTATGAATAGAAGAATGATGTAATAAACTAAAATATTATTTGTAATAGGTTGGCTTGGAATTTGCATACCTCAACTTGTTATAATGACATTAATTATAACAAATGAAGGATAATATCCATTCCATAGGAAATTCATTTATCGATTTAACTCTAGATATAATTGTATGTTCAAACATTTCTTTTTATTTTACCAATATTATGTTTTCCTTCAGTCTTAGGACTTGGATTTATCCATAATAGTTTCCTATGACATAGATAATGTTATTTGTTTATGATTACCTAATGATATAGGTATTATATGTATTGTTACCTCCAAATATATACTAAGCACTCCTCTTTATATTGGAAGTGACCCAACCCTTCAATGGGGGTGGTCAATAATGACATTTGTAATAAGATTGTAACCAAATTCAAGAACCAAACATATGTAAGTAAAATCTTTGTCACATGCAATCAATCATGTAGACCCTAGATACATTCTAGTTATTATCAATTATAAACTACCATTAAATCCTTAAAGTATATTGAATTGACGATGCACACACCCTATACATCACTTTGACCAAAGTGTTTAATTATAAAGCACACATGGATTTGAGTGATTTGTACACAAAACTACTAACTCTTACTTGACTTGTAAAAATGGCTTTAAAATGGTGGAACATAAAGTATCAATTAGCACACTACTTTTTAAATAAATTATCATATTAACTATTGATGTAATGTGACGAGTCCAAATAATGACTCATTTTTTATATGTTTGTTGTTGTTATTATGGGGCTTAGTACCAGATTGTTGATACCTTTTATGTTATTTTCCTAAACTTTTATCCCATGGGTATGAACTTATCATTGTACCCTTTTTATAATATTAGCCTACTACGTGATCTATCTATATTAATTTTGCATGTAATTGAATGAATGTTATTCTAAGGTGATTGTGGATATATAATTGTCATGTGCACGCTAGTATCATAATGTAGGTATGCAAAGTGGAAGAAGTTCATGCCAGCTACCTAGTTGTTGAAAGAGTCAAGATGAGACGGACATTGAAGATGTCAATGGTTGAAAATTTCCAGCTTGTGTGGAGTGTTAACTCAACTTTAAATGTCCATGTTTGTTTGTTGAGTAGATTTAGGAGGTTTTGTTACACTAGATCCTCTCTGAGGCTGGACTAGTTTGACTAAATCTCATGCATGCATAACCTCCTTCCTTTTTTCCATGCTTTCAATTAGTGGCGTCCTCCTAGCTTGTTGGAGTCGACTGCCTAGTTAGTTATAAGATTTCCTTCTATATAATGATTAGACGTCCCTCTTCTAGAGGGTTAAATTTTTTGATACTGTATTCTCACTTTCAGTTTTAAGAAATACAATTATATTACTGTTATGTTGTAACAACATTTTCAATAAATGGAATGATACTTTAATTTGATGCACCCGAGTTAAGTTTAAGGAAGACTCACTCAAGGGGGGCCACTTGGTGAGGATTCCACCCATTTGATTCAGTAGTTACTTTTATGTTCAACAATTAGCTCCAGTCTTAGAAATTGTCTTCTCCTATAGCTATTAGAATTATATTTTGTGAGTGTTCATGCAACCAAGGCAGAACATAGTAACTTCATGTTTGTTTGCTGAGACTTATGTTTCTGTTATCTGTTCTAGTTCAGTTTAGTTTTTGATCTATGCTTAGAATTTATATAATTTCCTTTCAAGCATTTTACTTTCAGTATTGTTTCCATTCCAACTTTATGGATATAATGGCTACAAATGAGTCCTAGTGCATATACAGTGCTGACCCATTTCAAGTTCATGTCCCTGGGTTGATAAAGAAATGAACCTTCATGATGAGTAAGATAACTACTTAGTGAAAATGTCTAATCTCTAAGTTATAGCTTTAGAGCCTAGTTATTAAATCTTTAGAGGAGGCCAACATTTTTTGGTGTCGTTGCCAGGGATGATGTTGAACTAGGAAGTTCTTTGGAGTCATTTTAAGTTTCTTTCTTATTTTTAGTACTACAGAAGTTTGTTTTAAGCATAGCCTTCATTTTGATAAAGTAATGACCCACTATTCTTTCACCAATTCATTGTGTGAGTTTGTTGTTATTCAATTAATACTGCATGCATAGAGGTAGGAGAAGAGATTCTCTAGGTAGATTCCTTCCTAATGACCTTTATCCTAACAACCAACTAGTTGAGTTCCAAAATTTTCTAGAAGAAGATGAGATAAATCCTTTTACTGATGCATTTTCCAATTTGAGTAGTTGTGAAACTTCCTTTGAAGAGCCAGTTGCCTAAATTTGATTGGCAATCCATTTGCTTTGGCACTCTATCAAGCAAGGATGGTTGACTAGAATAGACCTAACCATCCAACTTTTATATGTCCTATCACTAACTAGAATGAAGCTGATAATCTCAAGAACATCCCTACTTTAGTCCTTCCTAAATTCTATGGGTTAGTAACATAGGATCTAGACACTTTCTTGTTAAAATTCTATATCCTCTACAAAAGCTATGATTACACTACTAATGCTCATAGGCTCAAGTTATTTCCTACTACTTTGAAGGAATCTGTGTGAAGATGGTTTATGGGCTTAGGTAGGAATGTTGTAGATACTTTGGATGAAATGGAAACATAGTTTCTTGAGAAGTATAAATAATATTGTAGAGGTAGTGATATGAGGGGAGATACCATCTTCAGGATCTAGTAGAAGGAAGATGAAAGTTTGGAAGACTATATCTCAAGGTTCATGTTTATTCTGTAGAAATCCCCACATCATGCACTTTATTGAAAAGTATAAAAAGTTGCTCTTTCTCAGAGGGATAAATGAAAATTTTATAGAATCTTTAGACTTGATGGGAGGAGGAGATATAACTCAATCTTCTTAGGATGATATTAGGAAGAAATGTCAGAATTATTCTAGGGGAGCTATAAAGAAAGGAAGATGTGACCAATCTAGTATGGGTAAATCCTCCACTAATAGAGTTTCAAGGATGGAAATAAATCATCTTCTCAAGGAATTTAAATAATAAATCATAAATAATATGGCCAGCTAACTAGACACACTTCAAGAAAACAAGAAACATGAGGAGCCAAAGGCAATGTTGGCAGAGTATTATCCTCATTATAGGCAAAAGAAGAGGGGTTGCAACTGTAAGTCAGTGGCCAACATAGATAGCAATTAAGTGCAACCTGAATTCAGACCGATGGAGGATGATGATGGAAAAATTTTCTACATAGTTCAAAGAAGGTCATGGGCTCTAAGACAAGGTATAACACCAGACCCATTATCTTTTAATAGGCCTTATTTGAATTCTTATGCATCTAGTAATCATTGAAAACCCCCGTATCGATGAAATTTTGGGAATTATGTGCCCCAACCTTGGAATAAAAATTTGAATACCTAGTCAAATTTACAAAATCCTAACCCTCAACAACAATGAAAACAACCTTAGGTAAGTTGGAAGCCAGTTGAAGGAAACTGGTCACAAACATCCCAATGGAGGGGAGGACAACAATGACCAAACCAGGAAACCAATTACCTGCAACCAGTTCCACAGGCTCAACAACCAACAATAATGCCTCATCCCAACCAAAATGTTAGCACACCTAGACCTACTCAGTTACTAGCTCAACCCACACCTAGTTCCCTAATAAAAAACCATATTAGCAGCCAGTCTATTCTATAAATCCTAGCTAATTTCATGCATATGTTGAGTGTAAGTGATAATCATCTGCATTTAGGAACAAATTTGTCATCTCCTTCCACTTATATCATAATAGAGATTCC
The DNA here is from genome assembly GCA_018584345.1 of Thuja plicata. NCBI lineage: Eukaryota > Viridiplantae > Streptophyta > Pinopsida > Cupressales > Cupressaceae > Thuja > Thuja plicata. Next base: position 918,299 of record MU227795.1, read on the forward strand.
AATGGAAGAAGAAGAGCATCAAACTTTACCTGATATTCATGCTCAATCAATTGTGCAGAAGAACCGTGAACCAATCCAACCTTCTGATCTAGACTCACCATTTCCTCAAAGGTTAGAAGTTGTTAATCCAAAAGAAGAAACAACTTTTTATTTTATAGATCAGTTAAAGCATATGTGTGTCAAAATACCTTTGTTTCAAGCCATAAAATATGTCCCAATTTATAGCAAGGCAATCAGGGAAGCATGTCTTAAAAATCTAGGCAGGAAAAAGGACCCCACAACAATTCATGTAGTGGGGCAATTAGAAGATATCATGCTTGGGAAAGTTATTGTTCTTAAGAATTATGACCTAGGTAGTCCTATATTTGGATTTATTATAAATGGAATCCAAGTAAAGAATGATCTAATAGACTTGGAAGCAACAATCAATGTTATGATTAAGGATATCATACACCAACTGAATGTTACAAACTTGAGACCTTCCCCTACTGTCCTGCAACTTGCTGACAGTTCTACTATCAAACCAGATGGTATAGTAGGGGACCTTGTTACTACTATAGAATCTTGGGAATATCCAATAGATTTTATGATCCTTTCCCCTAAGGATACACTATGAGTGTATCACATTATTCTTGAAAAGGTCTTGTCTGGCTACAATAGATGCTTATATACAATGTAGGTCAGGGACATGACTATTTATGATGGAAGAATCACTAAAAAGAATGTTATTTATCCCCCTAATTAACCATCCCATGACTTGGAGAACCCCATCTAGCCACAAATAGGAGAAGAGGAAGAAGATGTTAATTTAGTATCATAACTCATGATGATAGACTGAAATCCTTTTATGCAGCTTCAGGAAGATAATGAGATATTATCCCATATAATTCAGAACCATTGTGAAGTGCATTAAGAAGAACCTACTCCTAGATCTTGTTATGTATGCCCATTATAGACACTTTTTCCAGCTTCTCATGCACCTAAATTTCCCGCAATAACAAATATGATTCATACACTATTACGAGTAACTACATGAAGTAAAGATGTCTAGTATAAGTGAAACATCTATGGCTGAGTTGACGACACGAGTACAAGTTTCAAAAGGGAAATGTCTGAATATTAATCAAAATATTAGCCAAGAGCAACAACTGTCTTTGATAAATCTATTAAAGTTGCATCAACATGCATTTGCATGGGACTATCATGATATGAAAGGATTAGATCCTAAACTTTGTACTCATAGGATCTACATCAAATATGACAATACACTAGTCAGGGAACCACAAAGGAGAGTCAACCCAACATTGAGGGAGATAGTGAAAGGAGAATTATAGAAGTTATTGAATCATTAGAGGAGGCCAACATAATATACCTATATATGTCTTGAGTTATTTTATGTGCTAGTTAAATGCATGTTTGAGATGTTAGATGTATGTTGTGTTGGTAGATGATCACATTTTTTTGATATTATAAGATGAATTTACTTATGGAGATATTTCATAAAATATGTGTATGTGTTGTGAGTCTACTTGAACTATCATTTTTTTTTTCAGTTCATGATCATGTGCATAGATATTGATGTTGAAGTGAAAGGTTATCATGATTGCATCATTTAAATCTAATGAAATTGTATATTTGATGTTATACCCCATTGGGTGATTATTCGATGGTTTGACCATTGATGTTTATATTGAGCTTGGGTACAATTGACATATGTGTTAAGTGGTTATAGATATAGGGTATTGACTTCATCCTACTCTATAGGCATAAGGACACCCTAATGGTGGTTATATTAAGGTATCACATTGGTTGCAATTACTTTCCTTACTTTTCATACTTAATACAACTGTGATACCCTATTTTTCCTTTAGTGTAGGCCCATATACCATTTTTGGTAGGATTCTAGAATATCTAACCCTACATGAATGTCAATGTAGGTGCATGTTTAATATTTGGTTAATTTAATATTTTGTATAAATTATTTACATGAAAACATGCTTTTATGGTTTTAAATAAATTCTTGGTGTTAGATTATGTTTTCAATGTTGTCATTTATGTTAACCTGTTGTGTACATTTATGCCAACCTGATGAAGAGTTGTATGAGTTCAAAATGGCATATGGCGAGATTGTTAGCATGTGATTAGTGTTATTATTCATAAAGAAGAGTTGTCTATGTTTAGTATCATATCTAATGAAGAGGAATGTCATATGTATGTATGAAAGAGATGTATTCAGTGTTGACATGTTTGTCAACCTGTTGTATGCATAAAGTACCTAGCTTATGGAAAACTGAACTATGCAGGAAATAGTATTTAATGTTTGGTATTTGATGTTCAGATGTTGTTATGATGAATGAAAGTGATAATAAGACAATATGTTGTATATTTAGAAGGAGACAAGTATAGGAAGCTGGTATATGCATGAAAGAGTAATTTGAAATCCTTATGGGAGAATGCTTTGTATTTCTCCAAATAAGAAGTTATTGGCTTGTAGTTTTTCTTCAATTCATAGGAAAATATATTTTGTTTTGTATTTTGGCTTGACAGAGATAGAGTGAAAGTTTGCAAGAATGCCTTGCATTCCCCCTCCTTCAGGTGATCTAGGGTTTAGGCTCATTAATATAGATATAATGATGTCAAGTGATGTTATATTGTGCATCCACAAAACCTTGGAGGTATGCACCACCTTTTGTGTTTGTTTGGCTGAAAGATATTAAAAACTTCATCCTTTGTGGCTGACTCAAGATGTTTTGGTCCTTGTGGTGATGTGCGGTGATCATGGAAAATATTTTGGATCTAGGGGAAGGTGCACTAACAAGGTGTGATGCTTTATACCCCTTATGAGTTCTTTGGAGATTGTAGATAGAGTCGATAGCCTATGTGTTACACGTTAAATCTCTTTAGGCTGACCTAATGGATGTTGTTTTTTGTTTCCCACAGATGGATATCCTTCAGAGATATTGAGAGAGTGGGTATGAGGGACAAATATGAATATATGAAGAATTGTGAAGTGTGAATGGGTGAATGCGCAGATAAGAAGAGATGAATTAGTCACAGATATATAATAAATGAACTGTAATCAACATTTCAGAGAATCATTTGTAATGATTTGTATTGCATCTTGTTCTAAGATTGGTGCCTTAGTTTGAAAAGTTCTTTGTATCTTGCCTTAAGGTTGGAGCCTTTTCTTGCAAGTTCCTTTTGGGGGGGAGTGTGATCCTTGGTCTATGGCCTAAACTCTTGTAATAAATTATTCATATAGTGAATTTTATTCTCACCATGGTTTTTCCCTCATTGAGTTTTCCACATAAAAATCCAGTGTTCAAGTGTTTGTGTTGTCATTGAAATATCCTAAATATTAGAAGTTAGTTGGATAAAATAATTGATAGGAATTTGTCAAAGTAAAGGTTTGAGTTCTTATTGTATGTTTATTCACCCCTACTCCCAACATTTGGAGGTGTGTTCAACATTTGGGTCTATAGCAAATGAAACTGAATTCAATTAGACTGTTTAAATTTTGAAAGGACTTTGGCGTCTTAATTCTTGTTAAAGTTAATTTGGAAAAATAATCATTCATGACTTTAAAATCTTAAAATTTTATAACACTATTTTAAAATAGGCTTATATTGGTTCATAAATGATATATTATAATTTAGAATGTTAGATATATATTTTTAAATATCTATTTTGGGTTCAAGGATGAAATGGAAGGAAAATCAATATAATATTTTATTTAGAACTTGCAAGGAAACAAAAATGAGCTTTGTTATTTTGTTTATTCTTTGTTTTTGGAGAAGGAAAATGTGTGTGCAAACCCTCTTTTCATGGGAAAAATGTTTTTTAATTAGGTGAGAAATATTGAGTGGAATTAAGTGGGGTAAATTGCATTGGATTAGGAATGGATGCATGAATATGTGTTTGCATGGTCTTCATATCCTTGCTATGTGCAAATAATTTTCCAATAGAGTTTTACTCAAAATTGAGGTATTTAGCTCATATCTTTTAAGTTTTCCTTTGTCTATATTTCAAAATGCTTTGAATATGATTGAGGAGGTAGAGGAAGTGTGCCCTTTTATTTAACATTTAAGATTAGACGTTGTAATATTTTTCATCAAATTTCTTTTCAAAATTTCTAAATATGGAGTTATTCTACCCAAATTTTAGATAATCAAATCAAACATGAGTTTATGGTTTATAATGGGTGTTGGGGATATTTAGAGAAAAAGGTATCTTTAGATAAATATGATATTTGAAAATTAATTATTAAAGTTTTTCTTCAATGGTGTTTTTGGAAAATGTATATATTTTTTGTTGAAAATATTTTGGGAGATTTGAAATTGTGGGAGATCTATGATAAATTTTAGTGTGACATCAAAATTTTCCTTCATGAGATGAAAATCATTCCAAATAAAATTATGTTGGAAAATTGGAATTTGAAAAGTAGTGTGCATTGATTTTTGTGCCACTTTCTAGTTTGGAAATGAGATGTTTTACTAATTTGGTCTTTCATCCATGAGTTAATATTGGGAATTTTGATGATAATAATCTTTCACGGTCATTGAGTGACCTAGAATGACTGTATTTGTGGATTTCCTTATCTCTTATGAGGGTTATCATGGTACTCTAATTGGAAAGTATATGAAATCATTGTGATGACTCTGCTTCTTTCCATCTCCTAGAGTTAGATCATTGTATGCTGAGTGAGATCCTATCTTTTACTTGAGTTGAGAATGTTATAGTGATGCAAAATTTTAATGTTATGTATACTCTATGACATATGTGAGTGTATATGTTCTCCCCATGTGTGTTTGGGTCTTGTAATACCTCCTAATAAGATGACAATGGATATTTTGATTTATCATAGTAGGGTGGCATGGAAATCATTGTTGGGGATTGAATATTTAAAGATTGTGGATTAAGATGGTTCTTCAATTTTTATCCCCATGAATTTTATTTATGTATTTAATTTTGTTCTTATATAAAAATTGCAATTAAGGGTATATGGGTCTTGCTATCTTGTAATCGTAATATTTATTAGACATTATTATTGGATGGATATTATTATTGGATGGATTGTAATCATGCCACATATGTTGTACTATTTGTTAAAATTATTTTTTGTGTATTGATGTTGGTAATAAGAACACATGATCTCTTGTATGCTTTTTGTTTCATGCAATTTGATGAAATAGACTTGGGAATATTTTAATTTGGGTTAAAATGAATGTAACGAGTCTCAGATTCACCTTGGGTGGTGTTGTGTACTTGCTATGTCCTTTTCTTGGTTCTAGATGCTCTTTCCTACAACCGTGCAAAGTTTTTAGGCCAAATTAGACCATCTTGTGAAGTTTTCTAAGAGTCATAATTTATTTAATTGGTGAACTCGCGTGTCTTTGTTCTTAGAGAAAAAAGTAAGAGTGTGGGGATGGTCTTACCACAACCCTCTAGTTTCATCTTGTTAGGTCTCACAACTTACTCCCAAGTTAGCTAGTTGGGATAAGTGAGGACCCCATTTATTAGCTCTCCTTTGTTTTCCTATTTTTCTTGGACCCCTTTGGGCCTTGTTCCTTTTGCATCTTCATTTTATTTTTTATTTCTCCTTCTCTAGTTTTTTTAAATATCTTTGTTCTTCCCCCCTTTCAAGTATAAACCTTTGATGTTTTCACGTTCTTTCACCAAAATAGGGGATAGCCATCCCCCAATCATTAATGGCCTATTTTATCAGGCATTGAGGAGCAGTAGTCAAATGTTCACTTGGTGATGAGTGAATCAATGATCTCTAACCCCTAACGTCTAACCCATCACATGTCACCATGCACATTTATGATAGTAGGTGATGCCTACATAATCTAAATAGGTTATAAATAAGGCTTGAGAAAGGGATATTTGCCCTATTTATTTGTGGGTTTAAACCTTGTTTCCAATAACTAGTGAGCTAGCTATAAGTCAAGCCTAAACAAGGATTTCTTGAGCCTTGTTGTTTGGTGCAAAGATTGGGCGTATGCTAGCAGGTTGATTTTCATTTTTTTTTGTTTTTCTTTTCTATTTTGTTTTGTGTGTGCCCAAGGTAGGGTTCAAGATATCAATCTTATTTATATTTAGTTTCTTCCTACCTTTTGTGGTGTTTCCACCCCTTATCCCTACCTTAGTCCTTCCTTAAGTGACATCCCATGAGTGTTTTTCCCACTATTGTTTGGGTCAAACTAGGTTTTGGTCGATTGAGTGCGTCTTAGGTTATAAAATAAATTTTATTGAAGGTATAAAGACCCTACCCTAAAAGCATTAATTCTCCAAGAGGAGTTGAGTGAGATAAAACACTACATAAGATCTTTGAAGACCTTATAACATGAACATAATCGATCCCAATATTTAACTAAAGCATTAGTGTTCTTCATAGTTCAAATAGATCTTTTCCTGCATTCAAGGACAAAGAATCCCTAAAGGAGGTGTCAAATCCTTGTAACAATTATCAACACAAAGGAAATCAACCTGATTCAATCAACAACAACATGAATTGCATCCAAACAACAAGTTTTATTAATCAAAATTTATTTATACATGTCGGGCTGTAAGGCCTTCCCGGTTTAGGCCAAGTACAAAGAAAAATCTAACAACAAAACCCCAACTCAGACCTATTCCAGATCTTCCTAAGTCTCAGAGAAGTCCTCTAGAAACTTTTCTGCTATTCAGCCCTTCTCTTGACTTCTTCCTTTCCCTTTCTCCCCCCCCAAACAATTGAAATCCCTAAATTTATACACAAAGACAAATAGGTCGGTCTCAACCAACTTTACATATCCCAAGAAACATGTTAGACCCATTCGGCCTTAACCCAAATTAAATACAATATTTAATTCATTTCTCAGGACCTATTCAAAAAATCAAGTCGACCACACATAGATCCACATAGGAATCACACTATTCATCACCAACGCTCAAAACAATGACCAAAACCCTGATCAATCAACCGGTTAACTCCAAGAACCAGTGTCATGAAGAGCAACAACCAATAGAGAAATAAATAGTATATCACAAAATAGTCCACCAAAAGAAGCACTATCATAGTTATAAAATCTGTGAACAATAAGGAACAAACCCTTTTGACCACTCCTATCCAACATCTCTACAGATCGTCTGCTCAATAAATCTCAAAAAACTATCTGGAACCAGAAACTCCTTCATACATCTAGTAACAAAATGCAACATAACTCGAGCACGGTAAATCCAAATGAGTTTCTATCATAGGAAAATATTCCTTATGACCCCATGAAAAAAATATCATGATCACACCTTCTAAAGATCCACATAACTTCATCGAGCCAACAATCACCCAATTGGTGACCAAGAACAACAAACAAACACAAAAAATGGTAACAAGAGTCTGTTGGAAATATGTTGAGTCAAGGCGACTAAGAGAGGGGGGGGGGGGGGGGGGGAANGGGGGGGGGGTGAATCAGGAACCAATAAAACTTAATCCTTTTAATCCAATTTTAGATTATCTAATCTAATTGCACGCATGAAATGAAAAGCAATAAAACATCCACAATATTTGGTTACCCATAAACCTTCCAAGTAGAAAGTAAAACTGGGGTGGGGATGGTACCCACAAGATTTATTACTGCAGTATAAATTTAGCCTGTTAAAGCTTACAATTGACCACTTCTGATGGCCTGCCCTGTTAGGAGAAATAAGGACTGTTAGGTGCACCTTGTGAAAGGATTTAGTATAATATAATCAAGTAATTCAACTCTGTTAGGAGATTTGTAAAGGACTGTTAGGTCTACCTTGTTAGAGGATTTTGCTAATGCACCTATTAGGATGAACTAGTAGATGATATTCAATGCAACTCTAAATTGCTGAATAAGATCCAATGATATAAACTAATCACCTGACTATGATGAATGAGTCTCTGATATTCCTTATACTGTTGTAGCCTCTTAAACAGTCCGCCACATCATATTTGCATACATGCTTCTACACATATATTTACTCTTGTTTGGATTAAAAAAATACTTTATATTTATACCTTATCAAAACCAAATGCAACTGTAAGTTGGCTTCCATAAGATAAATTAATATCTAACAATATAAGTTAAGTCGGCCCAAAACTGTTACTCGGGTCCAGTGATCCACTCAGGCAATATACTAGCACTCGGGCATTATGCTTTTACTCGGGATACATACTATACTATGACACTCAGTCTACTCTTTGTACTCAGGCTACATTGATCACTTGGGTAATACTAATTACCACTACCTGCTCGGTCAACACTGCCATTACTTAGGTTACATTGTAACTGCTCAGGTTGTATTGGTGGCTCGGTCAACACTGTGATGACTAAGTGTTTTGGCACTAATTGAAAATATATCTTTCCATAAGTTCAGGAATCTCCCCCTTGGGAATTAGTGACCAGAAACACTTATCATGTTTAAAACACTGCTCAAACTTCTGAGTCAAAACTCCCCCTTATCATATGTTTGGGTACTTGCTCAAGTTTTGACAATAGCTCTATGACTCGGTTACAACTGACTCTCTTTTTTTGATTTTTGAAAATTATTTTTGTAACACTTATATATATATCTCTGCTCTACTTGTCTTGTGTACATGTATTTCCTTATATATATCTTTCCTAAATACATTTCCCCCTTGTTTTTGACACAAAGGCCAAAATATAGCTACATGGTAATACCAAAATAGGATAGGAAATCACTATGTACCTTTAACATCTGAGACAAAGTATTGTCCCAATTATCCAGCAACACCTTCAGGATGTGTAACTCTATTTGTATCTTTGCTGATAGCTCCATCATAAGCTCAAGAACTAAAAATTTGTTGTCATGAATAAGAGTCTTGGCATGAGCTATATGATTCTGCATTACATCCATGTGTGGAAGGAGTTGGCTCTGCATAGCTATGAGAGATTATCTTGTCCTTGATTCTTCCCTTAGTAATTCATCCTGCATGTCAGTCAAATACTTAATTTTCACAAAATGTGCTGAAACTGAACTCGGGTTAAGTGCCAACTGATTTTCACTTTCCTTCATATCTATATCCAATTTTGTCAACTTTGTCTTGATTTCCATGGTGAAGTTTGAAGTATCACTTAACTTTATAAATAATGAAGCAACATTATTTATAGTAGTTTCTATAGAGCTAATTAGAGAATTTAGCTTTACTTTATCAATTGCAATCTTGCTTGCAACATTCTCTAGAGCTTTGTTCTCAAACTTTGTTTCTACCTTCTACAGTAGTTTTTTTTGACCACTTAAATCTTTATTGAACTTGTGGACTATGTCTAAAAGTTAGTCCATAATAGAATCACTCTCATTTATTTCTACTTCTAGTGCATCTAGGAATATACCTTTTATGTCCTCCATCACTCTGTTTCTCTTATTTTTTGCTCGAAGCTTTTGTTGTGTAGCTCTTTTCTTCCATAGCTCCCCTAGTGTATCCATCTGCTCTACTGTCAGATTAGATAGATCCCAATTTGGAATCACAATGTCTTTCTCAAGATCAATATCATTAGTGTTTATTTCTTTTCCCTTTCCACTGTCCTTAGGATTGGGTGAAGTAACAATATCCTTATCTTTTCCAACATCATCCATATCCTTTGCTTCCTCAGTTTTCTCCTCAGCATTCAGTTGGAATAAGTCATTAACATTTTCTGTACCAATTGTAGGTTATGAATCAACTGTAGCATCAATGCTCACTAAAGAAATATTCACAGTTGCCTTTTGTGACTTGGTCAGGCTTGGCCTTGTAGTAGGTGGATCCTGGTGCTCGGTCCCTACTAGTCCAGATGTAGATTCAGTAGACTTATCTTTGCTCGGAGATAGGATGATCTATATAGGTGATTGGGGCAAGGATGCAATTACCTTTACTGCTATCTATTTTGCATTGGATGCTTCAATAGATTCTACCTTAGGTAAATCTGCATCATCAGTCTTTTCTTTGTGGTCTATACTCGGTACTTCTATCTTGTCTTCTTCTTTGATTTCCAACACTATCTTCCATATCTTTGTAGTAGCCTACACCACATCCTCTATCTTCTTGTTCAATACTTGAAAGGTCCTGAACCTTGGAGTGTGATTGCTTTCATATTTGGTCATGGCCTCTTTTACCTCTTTGTTTGTCATAGTAGGCATGACTTGCCTCAAGGTCTGTTCTCTAATATTTTTTTTTGTTCAGACTGCATTTCTCTAGGGAACAAATATTGCCTTGAATAGGTCTTCAGTCATGTGAATTTCCAATTCATATGGATCATACTTCTATCTTGTCTTATTCTCTACAACTGCTTCCTCAATCTGCTTCTATTCATCCTTAGTTCTGGAAGCATAATTTAGTGATTTCAGAGAACTCATACCACTACCTTCTCTTCTTAGGTATTCAATTTTCTTCTCAAAGGTAGGTGGGGGCTTCTTGAATGTGATTTCATCTTCTTCATCTTCCTTAGTCAATATGAGTTTCCTTCTAGATCTTTTGGGTTTGCTAGTAGTGAGGATAGGGGTAGGGGCCTTAGGTGTTTCCTTGAGAGCTAGCCTCTTCTTCTTCTTAGGAGGCGCTGCTTCTACCTCTTCCTCTTCCTTTTCAGATACATCATCTTCTATCTTAATTTCATCTTCTTTTCTTACTGAGATAGAAGGAGGAGAGTATGAAGTCTTTCCATACTTCTTTCCAAACTTCTCTAACCTCCTCTTTCCTCTTTTCAGAATCTTAGGAATCTTAGTCTCTATTGAAATTTTGCTCTTGGCTTCTTCATATGTACCAAAGTATGGTGCTTTGGGGTCAACATTCTCATTCACAAGAGCTTCAATGATGTTCTTGGTCTCATTTATGTTAACCTCATATGCAAGAGGTTTCACCCATGCAACCCTAGGCCTGACTGCCTGAATATATACTTTATCATAGTCAACTAGGAAAAAAACATCATCCTTGTGGTCTTCAACCAATTATTTAGGAATTCTATACCTACTATGCATCTTCTGTCTGAATTCCTCAAAATATGCATCCATGATGCTCTCAAAATTGTCTCCTAATTCAGCTATGAAATCATTTATCTGATATATTATGGGTCTGTCCTTCTTCCAAACAACTATGCCTTTGGAAGGGAAAAACTTCTAAATGTAAAAGAATATGCAGATCAGAAGTGAACCAAACTTACATGGATTGGTCTTTGATGCCTGGATTCTTTCCATGTTCTTGCTCAATTGGATGAGCTACAACTCGGCAAGGTTGAATGAGAGGTTGTTCTTGACCACCTTGTATGCCAAGTCCATAGCCTCACATGGTACGTTGTTAGGTCAGATATAACTATAGATTTTGTGAGCAATAACATGAATCCCAAACTTCAATTCCATGTCAGTTACTCCATTTAGTCTCATGCCTCTCCCATCCCACTCGACAAGAGTCTTCTTAGCTAGGTCATCCTGAGGTAGGGTTTTGGTGGCTTTAGACTTGTCCAGCATATGATACCCTGTAACACGGTGTACCATTGTCTTGGTAATCTTCACTAGTTTTTCCAGCCATAGCTACATGTCGTGAACATGACTCAGAATAAACCTAATCCACTTAACCTATAAATTCTATGGCATATGCATGATATGAGTCAAACCCTTGAATTCTAGGTGTTTATGTTCTGGCTTCAGATTTTTGACTTCACAAATATTATCATATGCATTCTTAATTTCTAATGTCCCTAGCTATTGAATTGTGCAATGATAGAAGGCTCAAATGTCATTGATCAGCAATACCCTTGGAGGAATCAGGGAATGAGCTCCCATCGGGTCTATCTCCTTTGTAACCACTGGATGAAGCTTAAACTTAGGAGGTTTGAAAATAACATTCCTAACCAAAATCTTAGATCTTTTCTTAACATTTCTACTGGATGTAGATGCCATTATGCTCGGAGGTTTGATAAAAATTCACAACATAAACTTTCAAATACAAATTCACTCTAAATAGCTTAAGGCACTGAATCACTCTACAAACTGAAAGCTTTGTAAATAATAACACTTGCAATTCATCTTTTATAAGAGATTTTACCATTGATTTTTCATTAAATGCTCTGTACATGGTAGCTGGCATAGCTCAAAATGAATCTTGGTGAAAACTAACTTCTACATCCTCAAAACCATACAACCTAACTTAACTCGGTTAAGCCTGTGTAACTTGGGTGTTACTGAGATCTTGACTCAGTTAAAACTATAGTGTGTCCTAGTGCATCAATAGGTTGATTTGGACTTACTATCATGTCTGGAACTGATGTAGGATGGCTTGTATGTACAGTTCTAGTAGTCTCCTTGCATGTTTATTCTGAGATGGTAGATCTACCCAATTCATTGCTTTGGGTGCCATTCGATCCTTCATTGTTTTGGTCTGAAATTTCAGGAAATTTCCTTACCTCTGCTGACTCATCTGAGTTCTAATTTCAAAAAAATTTTCTTTTCCTTTCTCAAAACCAGTATCCAATTTTTCTTTGTTCATGCAATTCTTTCTTAGATGACCGAGTTGTTTACATACATAACATCTCTTAGTAGGATTCCTTTTTCTGAGGTGAGTCTTTACACAATTTGCACCAATATGCCCATATTCACCAAAGTGACAACATCTACTCCATGTATTGTAATCCCAACCAAAAATTACTTTAGCTAGTTGTTTAGTAGGGTTCCATTTCTTAGTTCTGCACTCAGAGGATTTGTGACCTTGTTTGTTACAACTGAAACATTTTCCTTCAAACTTAGTTTTCTTAGTACATTTTCTTTCCCTATGTCCATGTTTGTTGCATCTGTAGCATTTACCATTAAAATTTGATTCTCCATTGCTCCAACACTTGTTTATTGTGTGCCCTAACTTGCCACAATGATTACAAGTAGGTTTGCTATTCTTTTGAGTTCCTTGCTGTGAGGATTCACCTTGTTCAATATAACCTAATCCAGTCTGTCCATGATGTCTGAGTTGAGTTTTCTCTGTCAATTGATCCATGCTTCCTTATGAATTTATCATGCTCTCATTGGTTTGTTTTTTAGTATTGAGATCATTCTATAGTCTTTCATTTTCTTCCCTCAGATTGATAACTTCTTGATTTACATTATTGAGTTGATTTATCATATCTTCTTACTGAAGTGACAAATGATGGATTTCATTTTCTTTTTCTTCTAATCTTGTACTCAACAATTTATTTTATCTTCTTATGCCATTTCTCTGTTATTTTCTTCTTGACTCTTTTGTTCTATGACTTCACATATTCTGATTGAATGAATTTCTTGTTCTCTTTTCAATTTTCTGACTTCTTCATGTAAATTGAGATTTTTTGCAAGTAGGTCTTCAATTGTTGCATCTGCTTCTTCGGAACTTCTTTCTTTGCATAAGTGTTCAATTATTTCTTCTATGTAACTTTTTTCATTCATCTATATTGCTAAATATTTTCTTATTTTTAGGGAAAGAGAGAGCTGCTCCTTGAGTTTCTTGATCTAATCCTTGGCCACTTGTAGATCTATCTTTTCATTTTCAATGGCTTTCTCCAGTCTTTATATTTCCATTGCCTCTGATCTTTGCTCAAGATGTTAAACTTCTGTAATGAGAAACTTTTTCTCTGATACCAATTGTTTGAAATATGTTGATTCAAGGTGACTGAGAGGGGGGGGTGAATCAGGAATCAATAAAACTTAATATTTTTAATCCCATAAAATATTATCTAATTTGATTGCATGTATGAAATGAAAAGCAATAAAACATCCACAATATTTGACACAATGTTTGGTTACCCAGAAACTTTCCAAGTAGAAAGTAAAAATGGGGTGGGGATGGTACCCACAATATTTATTACTCTAGTATAAATTTATCCTGTTAAAGCTTATAATTGACCACTTCTGATGGCCTGCCCTGTTAGGAGAAATAAGGAATGTTAGGTCTAGCTTGTGAAAGGATTTAGTACAATACAATCAAGTAATGCAACTCTGTTAGGAGATTTGTAAAGGACTGTTAGGTCCACCTTGTTAGAGGATTTTTCTGATGCACCTATTAGGATGAACCAATAGATGATCTTCAATGCAACTTTGAATTGTTGAATAAGACCTAATGATATAAACTAATCATTTGACTGTGATGAATGAGTATCTAATGTTCCTTATACTATTGTAGCCTCTTAAGCAGTCTTCCACATCATATTCGCATACATGATTCTACACATATATTTACTCTTGTTTGGATAAACAAAATACTTTATATTTATACCTTATCAAAATCAAATGCAACTATAAGTCAGCTTCCATAAGATAAATTAATATCTAACAATATAAGCTAAGTGGGACCAAAACTGTTACTCGGGTCTAGTGATCCACTCAGGAAATATAATAGCACTCAGGAATTATGCTGTCACTCGAGAAACATACTAAAATCTGGCACTCGGGCTACTCTGTGTACTTGGGCTACATTGATCACTCGGGTAATACTGATTACCACTATCTGCTCGGTCAACACTGCCACTGCTCAGGTTACATTGAAACTGCTCGGGTTGCATTGCTGGCTTGGTCAATGCTGTGATGACTAAGTGTTTTGGCACTAATTGAAAATATTTCTTTCCATAAGGTCATCAGAGTCCACTAGAACACTGAATGTTTTTAGATGATGCAAGATTACCGAGGACCCAAGATGCTCCTACATTAGACACCTGGGGTACAAAATGTTTTTCCATCAGAACATGTAATGAAAATCTCAAGAACGAGGGACACTAATCCCATACTCATTCTTCCTCCATAAAACTTCCTTGTCTGCAACCTACACTACCTTCCTCCTATCATCAACTAGGTTCAGCAAATGATTCAGATCCAACTCACCATCAAGTCCAACCTTAAGTTCATCCTTCAAGTTTTCTCTCAACTCATATCTTCTGCAAAGAATCAAATTCTTTGCCTTCTTCTCCTTATCCACCAAAGGAATACATATACACCTCTTACCATCCTTTCTTATGGTAATTAAATTTTATCCATATTCATGAACAAAATCTTTGTCATACTTCCAAGTTCTACCAAGTAAAACATGACATGCACTCATGACCACAATATCACATAATACAACATCCCTATAAGAACCAATGCAAAGATTCACTATGAATGGTTCCCTTACATCCACTACATGATCATTATGCAACCAACCAATCCTATAAGGTCTTGGATGTCTAAGTCTTTTCAAACCAAGATTCTGCACCATCTCTTTAGAAAATAAGTTATCTGTTATTCCACCATCTACAATCACATAACAAAACTTACCACCAACCTTGTATCTAGTCCTGAATAAACTCTTCCGATGATAAGGTGTTTCATCCTTATTCACCATCACCATTCAGAGCTTAAGAGTTTCCCCTTCTTCAGGAGCATTGTCAGAAGCACCAATAAATGGTCCACCTTCTTCACTCACACAAGAAACTCTCCTGTCTTCCTTACACTGAAAATCCCTATGTCCCTTCAATCCAAACTTAGAGAAAGTACCTCTAAACTCTTTACCACCATTACTTCCCTTAGGTGCAACTAGTTTAGCTTCTACTTAAGCCACTTTATTGCTCTTATCAACACCAACAAATTGCTTCTCTCTTCCTCTAGAATTATTCTCCTATTTTCTATTCACCTTATCTTCTGCCTTCAAGTCATACTGATAAGCCTCCTCAATAGATCCAATCTTCAACATACTCATCTCATCCTAAATATTGAACCTCAAACCATTTACATACCTAGCCACCTTCTCTTTAGAAAGATCCTTGTGACCATATCTAATGGTTACGTTGTAAAATTATTCGGTGTAATCCCTCACACTCAAGTCCTTCTGCTTCAAGTTATACAACCTCTTGAATAACTCAAATTCATAGTCTTCAGGTATGAACTTAGTCTTCAACTTTGCAACCATCAACCTCCACCGAGTGATCTTGATTTCACATTCATGCTCTCTATCCCTTTGTAATTCGTTCAACCACAAAGCTGCATGAACTTTCAACTTTGTTTGTGCCAACCTTACTCTCCAAGGATCTTGAATATATTCTAACTCAAAGTGATCTTCTAACTCACCCATCCAATCAATCATGTCTTTAGGATTAAAAGTATCTGAGTAATTAGATACTTCCAACCTATAACCATCACCAAGCCTTTCTATAGGTCTCATCAACTAGTCAGATCCATCACTCCCAATAGATCTAGCAACATTAGTAGCTCCAAATCCTTCCGCAACTTCCTCAAAACCATCATTAGATCTAGGATTTATGTGCAATCCAGTAAAAAAAATCCCAATCCCTTCCATGACCTCATTCCTAAAACTAGTAATCTCATGTATAATCTCAGCTCAAAGATCTTCCTTCATCTGCTCCATCAACCTAGGGATCATTCTCGATGAAATATTTTCTTGATCTAGGGTGTAACCGCCTCCTATCGATGATTTGATTCACCAAAGTTGAAACCCTAATCCTTTCAAAACCTTAGTTCGCAAGAAAAAATCAAAAAGTAGAAACAAATCCTCATACCTACCACCTTGTGCAACTCCTTCGCTGATGCAAGTCAGATCCAACCTTTTCCACCTTACAACAATGCCACAGGATCACCACAAGTCCAGAATTTGGATAGGTAGCCACGACAACAAGATCAAACCATGCTTTGATACCATTTGATGTAGTCAAGGATAGAGAATCCCCAAATGAGGTGTCAAATCCTTACAACAATTATCAACACAATGGAAATCAACCATACACAATCAACAACAACATGGATTTCATCCAAACAACAAGTTTTATTAATCAAAATTTATTTATACATGCCAGGTTGTAAGGCCTTCCCGGTTCAGGTCAAGTAAAAAGAAAAACATAACAACAAAACCCCAACTCAGACCTATTCTAGATCTTCCGAAGTCTTAGAGATATCCTCTAGCATCTTCTCTATTATTCAACCCTTCTCTAGACTTCTTCCTTTCCCTTTCACCCTCCCAAATAATCACAAGCCCTAAATTTATACATAAACACAAATAGGTCAGCCTCAACCAAATTGACATATCCCAAGAAATGTGTTAGAGATCCACATAGGAAATTACACCATTCATCACCAATGATTAGAACAAGGACTGCAACCTTGATCAATCAACCAGTTAACTCCAAGAACCAGTTTCATGAAGAACAAAAACAACCGATAAATAAATCGGTAGTATCTCACAAAATAATCCACCAAAAGAAGTGCTATCATATACATATAATAATTGAACAATAAGGAACACATCTGTATAACTAGTCCTGTCCAACATCTTGATAGATTGAATGCTCACCAAATCTTAGAAAACTGCCTGAAACGAGAAACTCCTTCATACATCCAGTCACATAATGCAACATAATTCGAGCATGGTAACTCCAAATGAGTTTCTATCATAGGAAAAGATTCCTTATGACCCCATGAAAAAAATATCATGACCACACCTTTTGAAGATCCACATAACTTTACTGAGCCAACAATAACCCAACAGGTGACCAAGAACAACAAACAAACACAAAAACTGGTAAAAAGAGTCCACTAGAACACCAAATGTTTTTGGATGATGCAAGATTACAAAGGAACCAAGATACTCCTGCATCAATCTTTGTCTCCTATAAATAGGTTAACCTTATTAAGTTCCCTTGTAGGCCCCTCAACCCCCCAGTTTCAAGAAAGTAAGAGGTATGTGTGGTATCGTGGTGGGCCAAACTAGGCACTTAAGTGGTGATGTAAATTCATAAAAAACACAGTTAGGAAACCTGACCTAAAATTTGAATAGGTTATCAAATTTATTTCAAAAATATGTAAGAATAGAATTTGTATCTAATTGAATTTAGTCTCTAAGCTACTAGATTTTTTCTTAAAAAAATAAATCTATCTAGTGAACATTTGAAATTTCAATGCAGTGATACTCATTTTTTAGGAAAAAGATAAGAAGGGTGTTTGTCTGACCACCCTAACCACAATCAAATTATAATACATTTTTATGATATTTTAGATATAAGTAGAAGACTCATGTCCCGGTGTGATGTATATTTTTTGTAATAATTTTCCAAGTAAATAATTAATTATGATTTTTTACTACAACTTTTTAAAAATATAAAAAAATCCTATGTTTGACTACCATAACTTGGTCATAGCTTTACAAAATTCATTTTTTTCAATCCTATAGTATTTGTTTAGATTCAAAAAATGTGAGACCGTTTGAAAGTTATAGATGTTTTTCAATCAACGTATCAATCTAGACTTTAGTTGTAATTCATGTAGAAAATAAATAACAACTATTTATAAATGCAATAGAAGGCATAATTTATATTGGTGGAAAGATAAAAATCTTCTTAAGAAACCCTTTTTTTTCCCACATCCACCACAACTACTCTTCACTCTACTTTCCCCAAGGTAATGGCTAGGCTGAGGCTACAAAAAAACTATTATAAAAATAATGAAAAAGACAGTAAATAAAGATGGTTGAGACTGACAGCTTTAGCTCAACCCCACCATATGGGCATACAACACTAGTTTTTGTACCCCCACATGAGCCACTCCATACTCACTAGTATATGGTACTGAACCTATCTTTCCAATAGAGGTTGGGTTCCCATCATTGCATGTATCACTTCAACACAAAATCTTTGTCATGAACAAAATATTTGTCATACTTCCAAGGTCTACCAAGTAAAACATGAAATGCACTCATGACCACAATGTTACATAATACATTATCCCTATAAGAACCAATGCAAAAATTCACTATACATGGCTCCCTTATATCCACCACATGATCATTATGCAACCAACAAATCCTACAAGGTCTTGGATGTCTAAGTCTTTTCAAACCAAGCTTCTGCACCATCTCTTTAGAAACTAAGTTATTGATGATCATATTTTTCCATTAGTATACAAAGGAAATAATTTTTGAACCATCGGTAACATAATCACTGAAAGACAGGTTTATAGTGAAACCTAACACAAAAGTTCATAGAGATCACCGAAAATGCTAAGTGCACTATCACCAACAAAAAGGTTACAATGTAAACTGACAACACAACTTACAGTGCAAGCCGACATAGCAGTTCACAGTGTAAACCGATAGAACAAGTTCATAGAGGAACCTGATAGACAAGTTCATAGTGAACACCGAGAGTCAGTCTACAGAGAAAACCGAGAAGAAGAATGTCTATATAGACATCACCAAGAATAGATTATAGAGAAAACCAAGCACCTGTCTATCGAGAGACATATATAATTCTGAGAAATGTGGATCTAAGTTACACGTCAGATAAAACACTTGAGTTTTATATTTAGCTTTAAAGCTTATATTTAAAACCATTTCTTGAGGGACAAGTAAAGCAAATGTAATTTTTTTAATCAGTCTAATTGATTGTAAACATGCAAACTAGAGATCAAGGTCAAGTTGTAAACCTTTGATCATAGAGTTATCATTGTAAAGCGTGAAACCTATTTAGGTCGATTCATTGTATAAATAGATGTGTAATCAATAAAAATAGATTGATGTGATGATGATTGTAGCCGAAGAGCACATCCATGGATCAGATACAAAGTTTCATGCAGGACAATAAAAGCTGAAATCAGTTATAAAGAACAAGATCCAAGGCTACCGAGAAGAACATGGGTATTCAATCACTATAGGTGATACATGATATTGTGAACTTAAAGTATCTGTACTCAACAATTCAAAATTGCACATAATCAGGTCAATAAGTATTTTTGACTGCATTCTAACAAGTTTAGAAAATAAAAGAAATCCTTTAAGAAGGTGGATTTAACAATCCTTATGTAAATCTCTTAACCGAGTGCACACTAAAAAATGTTGCTAAATATCTTAACCGAGTAGACCTAACTAGTCTAAAATGTTACTCCAAACAGGATAAGATCATCAGAAGTGATCAAACTTGTAGCCTTAACTGGCACCTTCCATTCTGAAGATAGTGAAGCTTTGTGGGTTTCATCCCCACCACAAATTTTACCTTCTAACAGGGGTTTTTTGTGTTACCAAATCTTGTGTCATGTGTCATTACATTTCATGAATGTTTACATGCAATTAAGT
The DNA here is from genome assembly GCA_018584345.1 of Thuja plicata. Taxonomy (NCBI): domain Eukaryota; kingdom Viridiplantae; phylum Streptophyta; class Pinopsida; order Cupressales; family Cupressaceae; genus Thuja; species Thuja plicata. Next base: position 938,361 of record MU227795.1, read on the forward strand.
TTATGATTTGATATTACATGCATAAGATAGAAAAGCATCTATGGTTGGTAATGCAAGGAATTAATTACTAAAGGATTAAAGGATAATTGATAAAAATTTGTAAGGGTACTGATTCACCCCTCCCATCTCAGTACACACCATTCCATTATTCAAACAATTGGTATCAGAGCTAGATCTCTTATTTGGAAAATTTTAAATCACTTGAGAGAAAATATCATACAATGGAAAGGTATAAGCTAGACAAGAATACTGAGAATGAGAAGTTGCAGATACAGATCTTCTATGAGAAATACAAAGAAGCTAGAATCAAGTTGAGAGAGCTACTGGATGAAAGAAAAGTTATGGTATCTCACTGGAATGAAACAAACTATCATGAAGAAGATATACCTGATTTGTTTGAGTCATCAGGATCTACATCTAGCAATACATCAGACACATCTGAAGGAAGTATTACAATTCTGAATGAAATCAATCAACATCTGATAGATCAAGTAAAGATACTGCAAATTGGTCAAGAGACACAGATGGTTAGGATGATTGATGTTATGAATAATGCTAGACAAGCTAAACGAGAAAGAACATTAGCTATTGATGACATAAGGAATATCATTGAGAAACTACAAGAGAGAGAGACAAAAATACAAAGACTTACTGAACATCATTATGAGATCACCAATCAAATTGTTTTTATGAGTCATGAGGCAAAATGAGTGAACATAGAACTCAATGGGAAATTGGAAGCTATTGGTGAGCTAAGAGAAGAAAATGAAAAACTAAAGCATGAAGTAAGGATTCAACAACAACACAATGATATGATCAAGAAAGCTGAAGAAAGTAAAAAAAGAATGGATGATTTTTTGGATGGACAAAGAAGAGTAAAAAACAATACCGGTCTAGGGTATACTGAGCATGAAGAATCATCATACCAAGCTGATCAAAAATATGTGTACAAAAATCCAAGACCAAGGAAGTAGTCATGCAATCACTATGGAAAACCAGGCCACATATCAAATGTTTGCAGTAGCAAAGCTAAATGTATTCCTAAATCCACATCTAAATTCATAAGAAATTGTTATAACTGTAACAAGAAAGGACACAAAGCACATGAATGCTGATCTAAGGTGAAACAACCAAAGAAGGAAACCTACATGGAAAAATATTGTCCTATTGGCAAAATGCATGGGCACACAACTATTGAATGCTGGAAGAAGAAAAAGTAAGCATGGAAGTGAAAAGAACAAGATAATGCTTATCAATCGAGAAGAGTCAGTAACTCATATGTTTGGGATTAAAATACATGGACAAACTGCACAACATGTGGTAGATATAAACATAGCTACAAAATGCATGAGAAAATGGATGAGAAGGTCTAGAAGCTAGACTAACCCCAGAATGACATGCTTACACTGTCATAGGGTCGGTCATCTAAGCAAGGACTGCAGAGACCGTGTGATAGAGATAAGCACTTTTTCCAATGGAAATACCATTAAAGACATCAGGAAGATGAGAAACAAAATGTGGAGGAAAGCTACAAACACTGATGATGCTGGACCAAGAAATACAATTGGTGACACCTTATCCAATGGTTCTGGTGATATCACCACCCCACCTAAGCATAACAAGTAAGTATGGAACTGTACTATACCAATGTATATTTTACATTAGTTCCAATATACATTGATAATATGCCAAACTAGCATGATTAAAGATGCACTACGATATTACTTGTTAAGAATTTATGAATCCAATCTCGTTGATCAATGCATATCAAGAATCATTGGTGAATATATAAAAGCTAAGTTCTTAATGTAAACTGAGCATCATCGGTAATCATGTAAAAATTCAATGTAGTCTTCGCTATATACCGAGCACCGTCGGTGAACATGTGAAAGGTCAATTGAGTTGACACTTACCCCAAGCATCACACTCTCACCAAGAATGAATTTAGTATGTTCCCCAAGTGACTCCATCTTCAAACACCAAGAAGTAGATAAAAGCATTTATTACACCACTTAGGACATTGTCTATAAAAGGGCGACACGAAAGCTCATTCATTGACCATGTGATTAAGAGTGAAGAGTAGAGCGAAGTAGAGAAAAATAGAGAAAAGGACAATGACCCAATTAAAGAGCCACTCATAAGCATATTCCTGGTATTCAGACAGATTAACAACATCTACAGTAGATCAAGTGAGTAACTAAGACTCACTAAGCTCATAGTTTGTTTATGGTAAAAGCCCTATTTTCCAAAAATAATGGTAACCACATCTCGTGTTTCCAAGATCAAGAATGCAAAGGACAAGAAAGTTAATTTGATCAAGAACTCTAAATGTGAAGAGCCTAAGTACAAATTCTACCCCGAGGTTGCTTCACAACCTAACAATGCTGGAGCGTTCTCAAGAATACCACCTAGGGTTTTGCTAGTCGAGGATGTTCAAGCCTATATCCAATACAAAGTTGTAGAAATTGGAGATCTAGAAGTTGAGGAAGCTTATAAGAATATTTGCACAAATGGAAACATCAAAGATGAACATAAACACATTGAGGTGAAAGGGATGACAAATGCCCTAATGTTCCCAAATAAATTCAAGACTGAGTGGATCTAGATAGTTCTTAGCCAGGTATATGACCGAAAGATGTGGCTGGACGAGTCCAAACATATCACTAAGGATGTAATACACACAGTGACTGGTTATCCTATAACCAACAAGGAAAAAGAACTCAAACATCCTCCTCACCCCAACATAGAAAAGATGATAGGTCCAGTATGGGATGATAGAGGATTGAAGATAAATTCCATCACCGATCTAGAACTGAAATTTGGTGCATGTGTGCTGGGATACAAGATATTCCAAGCTAGCAGACTAAATAGCATTACATGTGGAGCAATTGACATTGCCCATTAGATTGTGAAGAAGGGTCTTCAACTGGATCTATCCAAGCTTCTATTGAAGCAACTAGAGGAGAACATGAGGACCATTAGATCAAAAAAATCTAATTCATGTAATTTTGGTTCACTCCTCATGTGTATATTATTGCACTTTCAAGAAATTTTCCCATCTGTCGATAATGTCAATTGGGACACTACCCAACCAGTGAAAATTCAAATTAGTGAATTTCTCAAGTCACTAGGGGAAAAATTTACTTCAGTCATGGATGAATATTTTACCAGATTCAAGGACAAATGCAGAAAAGGATGAGGATACCAAAACAACTAGTGGATCAATATAAAGATGATATTTGTTTCATGGTGGACATCGATACAACTTTGATCAAACCAACTGTACCAAGGACAACATGGTTAGCACCACTTGACTATGAGATAAACATAGATCAAGCCACAAATGCTATTGAATCATTTTTGAATGAACCACTAGACAAATCATTACCAAGATTTGGCACCTATGAAGAAGCTAAGGGCAGAATCAAAACATGCTTAGTTGTTAAAAAGATAGATAGAAAGAAGACCAAAATGGTAAAGACACTTGAAAATAAGCTATCGTTTAATGAAGAAGAAGCATAAAAAAAGATGACATTGAGGGACAGTCACCCATCAGTGAAGGTAAACAATTGAGTGACTTTGAATCAATAGAGTCTGATGCACCACCCCAAAAGAAACCAAGGACAACTGTTGCATCAAGAATAAGGAGTCAAACAACAAAAGATGGAAGCTCATCACCAATCAAGAAAGGACAAGTGAGGACTTATAAAAGGATGAATCAAACTGGGAAAACATCAAAACCAAAGAGGAGAAGGAGATTAATCTGAAGCAAGGAAGATAAGGAAGACACTGAGAAGGGTGAGAGTGAAAAAGCACTCCAACTTGCAAAGAATAAAGTTGCTAAGACAATTGATGAGGTTGTTGCATCAATCACCAAAATAGGTGGCATATCACATGCTAAGGTTAGACAATGGCTAACTCTGAATCCTGAGGATCAGAAGAAGATTGAAGAAGCCATCATTCAAGCAATGATTATATTCAAATATTTACTTGTACAATTTGATAAGATGATGCCACAAGAACTTAATGAAAACCTATCAACAAGGTGGACATATGCACTAAAAAATGAGAAGCAAATAAGGGAAAGATCCCTTGTAACAATAATTCCACCCAATTCAAAGATGGAAGAAATTGATGAAATGATGAAGAAGCATTCAAAAAAGTTCTCTGCAAAATTGAGAGCCTACAAAGTACTATAGGGAAGCTTAATAGAGCTTGACAAAGAAAGTGATGATACTTGGAGAGGAATAATCAATCTACCTAAAGAGGATAAAATCCCCAAGAAGTTATTAGATATTACCAAAAATCCTCACAATGAAGAGAAAGAGGCAACACTGAGCCCTGAACACATCTTAATAAATGATGCTAAGGATGTCAATCCAGTTGATTTGGCAACATAGGAAAAAAAGGCCATGGATGACATACCACATATTTTGCAATTATTAGGGGATACAAAAGATGAAACAATCCAAGATGTGACAATAATAGATATCATTGAAAGTGATCCTACCGATGAAGTAAAGGCAGATGAAGATGTCACCATTTCCACCGATCAAACCAAGGAACATAACACAACAACAAATGCTACACATGTTAATATACCAGGAAAAATTTCATTATTGATACAAGTTATCAATATCATCTTAGAAAAGGATAATTCACCCAACCATGATGTAAGCATACCCAAGGATAAGGGTGAAGAGGAGAAGAAAAGAACAAATGAAGAACTTAAAGTAACAGATGGAGAGAAGAAATATATAAGTGAAGAAGAGAAGCAAGGTGATATCACTCCAAAGGATACCGAAGGAGAAGCTATAGATAAAGCTAAGGTTGATGTGGAGATGTCTACATCAAACTGATAGGTAAATACTAAGTAGCAGGTAAAATGCACAACACCTCCAAAGCCTTCATCAAGTACATCAGACCAAGCAAAGGAACTTGCTATGGTACTGCATACAAGTGCCTCCACTACAATTGCAAAGAAGAAGAAGAAAAATCCAGTTACATTGGATGAAATCATTGAAATACAAGACTATGATCCTAGGACATTGGATTCAAAGTCACTCACAAAGTATGCAGAACTTTATAGAAGGAAAGCTATACAAGACAAGCTAAAAAAGGAGCACAATGACACATAGGTGCTAGAAACAACAAAGGATATACTATTATATATTGTAACTGATATTGACATTGATCAAAATGATCTTATACTTGATCAATTAGCACTTCTTACCGAAGCCATCACATCACATCATGTAGATGCTGAGAAGGAAATAGAAGAATGTGTGGAGAAGAAGTACCAATATAAGATAATAGATAAAATCAGCCAAGAAGTGGTAGAGAACAAGGTAAAGCTATCTGAACTAGTCAATACATTGAAACCAATTATTTCAGAATTTATAACCTTAGTTCAAAAGTTATGCACCATAGAGAAATTCACTAAGGAATGTAGTAAAAAGATTGCAAAGATAGATGCAGATCTTAATGCTAGTACACAAGGTCTCACAACCAATGACAATGCATTCAAGTTGCATTATGACAAGATTCAGGAAGTAAAAAGGTTGAGACTTGAGATTCAAGAGGAAGAATCAAAATTCAAAGATGAGGTAACTGAGCTCCAAGCTCTACTACTACCAAATCTAACATTGCTGCAACAACATATGACTTCGGCAAGAACATTGATTGCCACCCTGAAAATTTCTGTTACAGAAAGTATATATGATATGCATGCAAGAATCACCTTGGAAATCATGACCCTTGAACACCTGAAAGAACAATGGGAGAAGCAAATGGAGGACTTTCAAACATCACATTCCCACATTTTTGACAAATTGTAGGCATTACACCTTTGTCATTATTATAAAAAATGGGGAATTGATATGATACAAGGGGAATGATGAAAGGGGAAAATATATGTATAAAGGCAAGTGTATATACATGTACATATACTATACTGAGGCATACACATAGGGGGAGTCATATTGACAAGGTAAAATACATGGTGTATATACTAAACATTTTAGTTTTGCACATACTAGTTTTTTTATACTAATGTCAAAGGGGGAGATTGATGATCATATTTTTCTATTAGTATACAAAGGAAACATTTTTTGAAATGTCAGTAACATAATCACTGAAAGATAGGTTTATAGTGAAACCCAACACAACAGTTCATAGAGGTCACCAAAAATGCTAAGTGCACTATCACCGATAGAATGGTTACAATGTAAATTGACAACACAAATTACAGTGCAACCTGACAGAGTAGTTTACAATGTAAACTGATAGAACAAGTTCACAGAGGAACCTGACAGAAAATTTCACAGTGAACATTGAGAGTTAGTCTATAGAGAAAACTGAGAAGCAGAATGTCTATAGAGACATCAGCAAGGAAAGACTACAGAGAAACCCGAGAACCAGTCTACCGAGAGACAACTTTAATTCTGAGAAATGTGGATCTGAGTTACACGTCAGATAAAACACTTGAGTTTTATATTTATCTTTAAAACCATTTCTTGAGGGACAAGTAAAGAAAATGTAATTGTTTTAATCAGTCTAATTGATTGTAAACATGCAAACTAGGATATCAAGGTCAAGTTGTAAACCTTTGATCATAGAGTTATCATTGTAAAGTGTAAAACCTATTTAGGTCAATTCGTTGTATAACTAGATATGTAATCAATTAGAATAGATTAATGTGATGATGATTGTAGCCGAAGAACACATCTATAGATTAGATATAGAGTTTCATGTAGAAGGACAAAAAAAGATGAAATTAGTTATTAAGAACAAGATCCAAGGCTACCGAGCAGAACAAAGGTATTAATCAATAACTATAGGTGATACATCATATTGTGAACTTAAAAGATCTATACTCAACAATTCAAGATTGCACATAATCAGGTCAATAAGTATTTTTGACTGCATTCTAACAAGTGTAAGAAATAGAAGAAATCCTTTAAGAAGGTGGATTTAACAATCCTTATGTAAATCTCTTAACCGAGTGCACACTAAATAATGTTGCTAAATCTCTTAACCGAGTAGACCTAACCAGTCTAAAATGTTACTCCTAACAGGGTACGATCATCAGAAGTGATCAAAGTTGTAGCCTTAATCGGCACCTTCCATTCTGCATATAGTGAATCTTTGTGGGTTTCATCCCCACCGTAGTTTTTACCTTCTAACATGGGTTTTCTGCGTTACCAAATCTTGTGTCATGTTTCATTACATTTCATGAATGTTTCTATGAATGTTTACATGCAATTAAGTTTATGAATTGATATTACATGCATAAGATAGAAAGGCATCTATGGTTGGTAATGTAAGGAATTAATTACTAAAGGATTAAAGATTAATTGATAAATTTTTTTTAAGGGTAATGATTCACCCCTCCCCTCTCAGTACGCACCATTCCATTATTCCAATAGTTATCAGTTATTGCACCATCTACAATAACATCAAAACACTTACCACCAACCTTGTATCTGGTCCTGAATAAACTCTTCTGATGATAAGGTGTTTCATCCTTATTCACCATCACCCTTCAGAGCATAAGAGTTTCCCCTTCTTTAGGAGCATTTTCATAAGCACCAATAAATGGTCCACCTTCTTCACTCACACGAGAAAATCTCCCATCTTCTTTAATTGAAAATCCCCATGTCCTTTAAAACCACACTTAAAGAAAGTACCTATAAACTGTTTACCACCATTACCTCCCTTAGGTGCAACCAATTTAGCTTCTACTTCAGCCACTTGCTTGCTCTTATCAATACCAACAAATTGCTTCTCTTTTCCTCTATAATTATTCTCCTATTTCCTTTTCACCTTATCTTCTTCCTTCAGGTCATACTGATAAGCCTCCTTAATAGATCCAATCTTCAACATACTCATCTCATCCTGAATATTGAACCTCAAACCATTTACATACCTAGCCACTTTCTCTTTAGAAATCTCCTTGTGACTATATCTAATGGTTACATTGTAAAACAATTTGGTGTAATCCTTCACACTCAAGTCCTTCTACTTCAAGTTATAAAACCTCTTGAATAACTCAAATTCATAGTCTTCGGGTATGAACAAGTAGTCTTCAACTTTGTAACCATCATCCTCCACTGAGTGATCTTCATTTCACGTTCATCCTCCCTATCCCTTTGTAATTCTTTCCACCACAAAGCTGCATGAACTTTCAACTCTATTTGCGCCAACCTTACTCTCCAAGGATCTTGAATATATTCTAACTCAAAGTTATCTTCTAATGCACCTATCTAATCAATCATGTCTTCAAGATTCAAAGTATCTGAGTAATTAGATACTTCCAACCTATAAAAATCACCAAGCCTTTCTATAGGTCTCACCAACCAGTTAGATCCATCACTCCCAACAGATCTAGCAACATTAGTAGCTCCAAATCCTTCTGCAACTTCCTCAAAAACATCATCAGATCTAGGATTTATACACAATATAGTAACAATAATCCTGATCCCTTCCATGACCTCATTCCTAAAACTAATCATCTCATGTATAATCTCAGCTCAAAGATCTTCCTTCACATGCTCCATCAACCTAGGGCTCATTCTCGACGAAATCCTTTCTTGATCTAGGGTGTAACTACCTCCAATCGATGATCTGATTCACCAAAGATGAAACCCTAATCCTTGCAAAACCTTAGTTCTCGAGAAAAACTCAAAAAGTAGAAACAAATCCTCATACTAGCCACCTTGGACAACTCCTCTCATGCAAGTCAGATCCAACCTTTTCCACCTTACAACAATGCCATAGGATCACCACAAGTCCAAAATTCAGATTGGTAGCCACGAAAAAAAGATCAAACCATGCTTTGATACCACCTAGTGGAGTCAAGGATAAAGAATCCCCATATGAGATGTCAAAGCCTTACAACAGTTATCAACACAATGGAAATCAACCAGACACAATCACCAACAACATGGATTACATCAAAACAACAAGTTTTATTAATCAAAATTTATTTATACATGCCAGACTATAAGGCCTTCCCAGTTTAGGAAAAGTTAAAAAAAAACTAACAGAAAAACCCCAACTCAGACATATTCCAGATATTCCTAAGTCTTAGAGCAATCCTCTAGCATCTTCTCTTCTATTTAATCCTTCTCCAGACTTCTTCCTTTCCCTTTCTCACTCCCAAATAATCACAAGCCCTAAATTTATACATAAACTCAAATAGGTTGGCCTCAACCAAAATTACACATCCCAAGAAATGTGTTAGAGATACACATAGAAAATTGCACCATTCATCACCAATGATCACAACAAGGACCACAACCTCGATCAATCAACCTGTTAAATTCAAGAACTAGTGTCATGAAGAGAAAAAATAATCGATAGATAAATCAGTAGTATCTCACAAAATACTCCACCAAAAGAAGTGTTGTCATAGAAATAGAATAATTGAACAGTAAGGAACAAATCCTTTTAACCACTCCTATCCGACATCTTGACAAATCAACCACTCACCAAATCTCAGAAAACTGCCTGAAATGAGAAACTCCATACATCCAGTCACATAATGCAATATAAATCGAGCATGGTAACTCCAAATGAGTTTCTATCATAGGAAAAGATTCCTTATGACCCCATGAACAACATATCATAATCGCATCTTTTGAAGATCTACATAACTTTATCAAGACAAAAATAACCCAACAGGTGACCAAGAACAACAAACAAACATAAAAACTGGTAAAAAGAGTCCACCATAACACCAAATGTTTTTGGATGATGCAAGATTACCAAGGACCCAAGATGCTCCTGCATCGATACTTGTCTCCTATAAATAGGTTAACCTTATTAAGCTCTCTTGTTGGCCTCAACCCCCAAGTTTGAAAAAACTAAGAGGTATGTGCGGGATCATGGTGGGCCAAACTAGGCACTAAAGTGGTGATGTAAATTCATAAAAACAGAGTTAGGCAACTTGACCTAAAAATTTGAATAGGTTATCAACTTTATTTCAAAAATATGTAAGAATAGAATTTGTATCTAATTGAATTTAGTCTCTAAGCTACTAGATTTTTTCTTAAAAAAATAAATCTATCTAGTGAACATTTGAAATTTCAATGCAGTACTACTTATTTTTTAGGAGAAAGGTAAGAAGGGTGTTTTTCTGACCACCCTAACCACAATCAAAATATAATACATTTTTATGATATTTTAGATATAAGTAGAAGACTCAGGTCCTGATGTGATGCATATTTTTTATAATAATTTTCCAAGTAAATAATTAATTATGATTTTTTTTACAACTTTTTAAAAATATAAAAACTCCTATGTCTGACTACCATAACTTGGTCATAGCTTTATAAAATTCAATTATTTCAATCCTATAATATTTGTTTAGATTCAAAAAATGTGAGACTGTTTGAAAGTTATAGATGTTTTTCAATCAATGTATCAATCAAGACTTTAGTTGTAATTCATGTAGAAAATAAATAACAACTATTTATTAAATGCAATGGAAGACATAATTTATATTTGTGGAAAGATAACAATCTTCTTAAGAAACCATTTTTGTTTCCACATCCACCACAACTACTCTTCACTCTACTTTCCCCAAGGTAATGGCCAGGTTGAGGCTACAAAAAAACAATTATAAAAATAATGAAAAAGACAGTCAATAAAGCTGGTCGAGACTGAAAACTTTAGCTCAACCCCACCTTATGGGCGTACGACACTAGTTTCCATACCCCCACATGAACCACTCCATACTCACTAGTATATGGCACTGAACCATTCTTTCCAATAGAGGTTAAGTTCCCATCATTGCGTGTATCACTTCAACACATCATTTAGAGGAGGAATACTTAGTATCTCAACTACAGGAGCTAGAGTTGATCAATGAAAAGAGACAAAATTCACTGACACATTCTCAAGCATATCAACAATGCCTCAGGAGAAGTTACAACAAAAAGGTCATACCAGAGCTTTTAAAGTTGGTGACCTGGTAGTAATTGAAAATTAGAAAAATCAGATTGAAAGAGAAAGATGAGGAAAGTTTGAAGCAAACTAGTTGGGTCCTTATATCATCACAATAATCTATGGGTTTGGAGCATATTAGATATCCACATCAGAGGGGTAGCCTCTACCAGATCCCATCAACAACTTGCATCTGCACAAGTACTATTCATAACTGTCAGAGTAGACCCATTTAAAAAAATGTTACCTTGATGAAATTGTGACAATCAAGCGTCTTTGGTGACACAAATATAGAAATACAAGAGAAATAAATTTTTCCTATGGTAAAAACCATTTCGGTGGCACCTTGGGCAATTACCATTATGAAAATTGGGCAATCCGACACCATGTGTAGAGATCATTTCTCTACCATCTATCATAAATACAACCTAGTTTCACTCGTCATTTCACCTCATATACCGCAATAAAATCTATCATGGATTGAAATTTGTTAATTGTTCGTGTCCCATAGTCCCATATTTAGCACAAAGTCAGTCTACCATGGCTATTCTACAATAAATTGCCCATTCTATCTTGAATAGACCCCCCTAATGGCATGATCCATCAATCCATGAGAAAATACCAACAAAAAGAAGAAAAATGTCCTGAAAAATCTAAAAATTGGAAAAATTCCTTCCAAAAGTTCAAAAACATCAAAAAACGTACTGACAAAACAATAAAAATATTTGCACAACCGTCTTGAAAAAACTATCAAAGACAACCAAAAAAAAAAAAAAAAAAAGAAAATTCTACAATAAATCTCCTTTGTATATTAAACAAATTCTTTTGCATTTCAAAATAGACATTGAATGATGTTATTCAACAAGTCTGAGCTTCAACGAAACCAAGTCAAAATAGTCAAACTAGTCAACAAGTCCTCAGTCAAACTAGCCACATTGGCTTATTTATCAACCAAGTTACATAGAAAAGTCTTTTGTCCAAAGTCATGTTGTCTTAGACAAGGGAAGGAACACTCGAAACCAGACGAGGTAGTCTTATCCGAGGTATATAATTCTTGAAACCAGACAACATCAATAAAACATCAAAATTCATTGTCCAAACTACTGCAGAAACACAAATACATAATCAATATGGCTATTTACTTGTTGAGTCAAGTTGGTCTTATTATGTCTTGATTTTCACAAGTCGTGTTCCTATGCATCTCCATGATTCCACAAGTTATTAGAGATGTCGGGATGGTTCATGATTTATTTTTATTTGTTTGTTGTTTGTAGGCTGCTTTCCATGAAGTCTTAAAAGAGCATTTTGGGTGTTTGTGGTAAGAGCCTTCACATCCACATGAAATATATAATTTCAAATCATGTTGTAATAGATAAATCAACTGTGATACGCCACACATGCCTCGTCTCTTAATGCCAGACCTAGATAGATTATCGCACATTCTTCATTTGTTCAAGGTGCCTGTTAGAATACAAAGGGATAGTCATGCCTAGATCATTAATATTTGGGTATGATGGTATTAAATTTTTCTATAATAAAAGTGGCTCAATGATGAAAGAAATTGCTCAAATAAGTTGGAATTTGAAGGTGGTTAAAATAATTTAAGGTTTCAATCAATATTTTGTAATGAACCAAAAATGGTCATCAAAACCCTACACCCCAATCTCAATCTCCTATCAAGAAACCCTAATCTTGATTATCTCAAGTCCTAAACCAAGGAAATTCATCATCTTCATGTTAGTAATAACTAGGGGGGGGGGGGTGTGAATCAGTGGCCTTAAATATTAATCCTTAAATCAACCCTTAAAAATTATTACCACTTTTAAGCCTCTGGTTATACTCAGTCCTACAAGATGAATGCCTTGAAATACTTATAACAATTTACTACTTGTCAGAATTATTTGTAAAACTTTCTTTTGTATGAACACTGATAAGCAGTCTTATATTTACCGAAACACATTAAATAACTAGAGTATACCGATCAATCAAGAATTGCATATGTGAAATGTAAAATAGTAAAGTAATGAAACATAAACACATGACACATGGATTTTTAATGTGGAAACCCTGTTAGGGGAAAAACCACTAGGATAGATACCCCAAATTTTCACTCTTCTAAAGTGTGCTCGGTTAAGAGCCAACCCTGTTAAAGGTTACAAACACACTGTTAGGTGTGACCTTGTTAGAGGATTTAAAAGATAGTTTGTCACCTAGTATCTAGCATCTAATGCTACCATCCTTGATCAAACACTCACTTGGCCTATCAATAGGTATCAGACATATCCAATGCTACTTTCTATGATCAAATTTTTTGATACTCCTTGATATGTATCTCAATTACAAAAGACTTTTAAGTTCTTCTCAGTTAAGAGACTTGATGCTTCAATGGTTAAACTGAAACATTAAATGATATGTTCACACATACAAATTGAATTGTAGATTTTCAGATCTATTGTAAGTGCATTACCTCTCTGATCAATATAATCAATTCTATACCTTTGCTCCACACTGTTCTTCTTTGTGATGTTGTCTCACTATTCGTCGGTGTCTGCAAAATCTAGCTCTTTCCTCAGCTTGTTGATGTATAGTCAGAAAATGGAAGCACTTCCATTTTAGACTTGTTTAGCCTTCTGAGTGAGTAGTTTGGGGTCATGACAAGCACCTTGAATGGGTTCCCGATCTTGACATGGCTTCCCTCTTGTTTTGTCCTTCTTTCCACTCCTGTTTAGCCTGATTTCTGCATTCTGAACTGCAGACTAGTGATTCTGGGCTTCAGGGTCAGGGTCGACCTTTTAGGTCTATGTCAACCTTGACCCTAACCTAGGTTAGGGTCAACCTCAACCCTGACCTAGGTCAAGGTCAAACTTTACCTTGACCCAGGGTTCAGATCTCAGGGTCTCACAGTTTTGGATGTCGGTCTTTGCAAAAAGTATTTTCCCGCTTTTGGGTCGGCTGTTTCAGGTTCTGAAGTGTCAATTCCTAAATTATATTTAATATAGGTCCTCTCCTAGGGGTAAAGGATTTAATGTAAATTTAATTCTCCTATGTCGGCCTCCTTAGAAGAATGTGCCCTAGTTTCATATAAAAGGGAGCCTTCTCCTCTCATTTTCTCTAACGATAACCATCATTAAGAGAGCTAAGTCTTCTAATTGTGATCAAGCATTCTCAAACTATCTTCAAGGGTGATTCAAGAAAGATAAGGAGCAAGATTTAAAGCAAGAATTCATCCATTCAAGCATCCATTCTCATGAAGGAGATCCATTGGAGGCCATTGAAGGATTCAAGCTACATAGTGCCCTTTTGGTGATCTCTCCATCCACCTTCTTCCAAGCCTATTCCAAATTCAAGAACCCATTCAAGACTTCATGTTGGAGATCTACAAGCAAGATATTGAAGACATCCTACCTTTCTACATTCCACACTTTGAAGCATACTTGTGGATCCAAGGATTCAAACCCACCACAAGGACTTTTACAAGCAAGGTGAATTTAAGCATTTACTTTGTCTATTTCTACAATTTCAATTACATATATTTGAGGTTAATTCCAAAACTAGGGTTTGAACAAGGCAAACACCTCCCCCATAACAAAAAAACCTCTTTTTCTTGTAGGTATAGGTTCAGAATAGCAGATTTGAGACAAGATCTGGATACCCTTTTTGACTTTCTTTTGGACGGCGTAAACAGATTCTCTGTCAGACCTGTGCAGGTTAGGGTTGACATTATTAGGTCAGGGTTGACATTTGTGGGTCGAGGTCGACCTTTTTCATAAGACCACATCAGAACAGAAAAATATTTTTGGGTTTTGTTTGTCTCTGCGTTTTGGTTCAGGATCAACTGTCAATTTTTCCAGAAATAGTCTACAGACCTTAGAAAACAACATTCTTTGATCTACAATTCTTTAAGGTTAGTACATTTCTCCTATTTCTTCAATTACTATCATATATCATATCTATTCATATAATTAATAGAATTTAAGGTATCCTTCTTGTTATTCTCCTTTCCAAATAGTTGATTCATTTGTGCATTAGCCCTTCCTTTGGGTTGATCAACTTGAATCTTCCATTTGTGCATTTGGGAATAAAAGAGGAACATCTTATCTTCTCCCTAATCATAATTGCAATACACAATCAATCAAATTAAAGTAAGTATAAAGTAGGGTTAAGGAATTCAACACACTTTAATCAAATCAAACAACAATTAACAATCAAACCACTTTATCCTTTTCCAATACCTTACATATTCAAACCCCCTGCAAACCCTTATTTTATATATTACATTTTGGTGAACCCGCAATAGATAACTCTTTCTTTTTGGTGTTAGATTTACATTTTTAATGCTAGATCTTGCATGTTCTTTCAAATTGCATTTAAATTTAATAGATCAAAATTTGGTGTTAGTTCATTTGCATTATATTGGTGTATGAGCTTTACCACATCTAGTCCTACTTATAGTATCCCAGTTAGAAGAAGCCATAGACTTATGGGTTCCTTTGATCCTGAGTCTTCCTCTCCTTTCCTTAAGATCCCAAATGATAATTTGATAACTCATGATTCTAATCCTTCTATGGAGCATAACTCTTCTCACTCATCTCATGATGAAGATGACGCTTTAAGAGTTCCTCCTGAACAAGTGCAAAATCTCTCAACCAAACTTGATAAAATGGGAAATTGGCTTATCCAAGAAAACCATAATCAATATTCTATCCAAGCTATAGAGGCTCTTAAGAAAGTTATCCATGATAATGATCAAGGTGTTAATTTCTTGTGTAGTATTACTCATCTTGTGAATTTGAATGTTAAACCTTTAGCTCAAGAGACTCAAGAGTTAGGATTCACACCTATTGTCACTAGTGTAGGACCTTCTTCTATTACTCTACCTAGTATTCCTACTTACACTCCTCCTTTGATAACAAATTCTCTCCCAAGTGCACCTATCCCTGTGAGTGCTCCACTGGTATCTTTACCTACCTCACAGCCTTCATATCATAATGTGCCTTTTACTTATACTAATCCTGTTCCAAATGTGGTTCCTAATGTTCCACCGGTTGTGTCTTCTATTCCTATTGCTTCTTACACTTTTCCTAGTGTTCCTAATATTGTTATGCCACCTGTTTCCTCTAATGATTCTACATTTATTAGTTTGGCTCAAACTGTGTCATCTTTACAATAACAACTTGCATCTTTAACTCAATCTAAATTTAGCATTCCTACATGTGATATGGGTAGTCCTTTATTCCTAGACATCATACGTGCTACTGTCCCTCAGCAAGATGATATGCCTCATCTTGAGAATTATAATGGAAAAGGTGATCCTGTTACTCATGTTAAAACATTTCAAATCCTTTGTAGTGATTATGCTCATGACCATAGGATTTTAGCTAAATTATTTGCTAGAACCTTTCAAGATAAGGCTTTACAATGGTATTGTTCCTTACCTCCCTATTCCATTGATTCTTTTCCTAAACTTTCTAATTCCTTCATTCAACAATTTCAAAATAACATTGGACCACAAGTGTCCTTATATGATTTAATGCATTATAAACAAAACACTAAGGAAAAATTGACTGATTTTATTGGTAGATTTAAGAATTTGTATGCTTAGATTTCTTATCTTGTTCCTGATATTGATATTCAACATATGTTTATTTCAAATTTACAAAAAGATATTAGGGATAAGATTCTGTTTACTGAATTTACCTCCTTTCAACAATTTTGTGTAGCACTTCACCATTATCAATTACAAGTGAGTCACTTTGAGAGAAACACTCCAATGGCTCCTGTTCCAGTTGATAAGGGTGACAATGCTCCTAATCCTAATAAGTTTCAGAAACCTAACAACTATGCCAAGATTAATAAATAGACAAATGCGGTTGCTAATCAAGTGGCAGCTACATCTAATAGTGCTCCTACATCCACTACTTTTCGTATGAATCGTATGTTTACTCCTCTCTCTAAAAATTTGCATTATATAATGAGTAGGTTGTTAAGTGCTAGTAT
Organism: Thuja plicata; assembly: GCA_018584345.1. NCBI lineage: Eukaryota > Viridiplantae > Streptophyta > Pinopsida > Cupressales > Cupressaceae > Thuja > Thuja plicata. Next base: position 955,305 of record MU227795.1, read on the forward strand.
GATTACTTTGCCTCCTATTTGACCTCTCCTTCCTACCATGATACCTTCAAAATCCTTTGCTTCTAAAGCTTTCTGCCAATACCATTGCCAGAATGGCGATGACACTGAAAAATGTTACTCTCTAAAGCATAAGATTCAAGACTTAATTGATTCTAAAGATTTGTCTATTGATAATTTTGATGGTAATGGGAATAAATCTATTTCTCCTCCTAATCAAAACCTTCAAATCTATACCAATCCTTTACCCACACATGATACTAATACTATAGCTGAATCATCTTCTGTAGACATTGTTTTTGATTCAAAGATGGATGATCTTAATAACATTGTTAATCATGTGGAGAGTGTTGTGCCATCTCAACTTATTGTTCAAGATCCTTCACCTCCACTTCAACTTCCAAT
>MU227795.1:959386-987340 GCA_018584345.1 Thuja plicata
TTGATCAACTTGGATCTTCCATTTGTGCATTTGGGAATAAAAGAGGAACATCTTATCTTCTCCCTAATCACAATTGCAATACACAATCAATCAAATTCAAGTAAGTATAAAGTAGGGTTAAGGAATTCAACACACTTTAATAAAATCAAACAACAATTAACAATCAAACCACTTTATCCTTTTCCAATACCTTACATATTCAAACCCCCTCCAAACCCATATTTTATATATTATAGTTGATCAGGTCTAAATGAAGGCTTTCTTCTCCTTCAAAATCTCTTCAGCATCTTCCCTCTTTTCTCTTCACCCCACACATTTCATAATGAGTTGGGTTTTGTCTCTTTGTAGACATGATTCACCGATTCTTGGCTTTCTTGATTCTTGGCGTGATCCACAATTCTCGCCAATTAGATTTAAAGAAAACTCTAGTTTTATCTCAACTGGACAAAGCATCTTTAAATCCTTTACTTATCCTCAGCTTTATTTGGTTGATTAAAACAATGATAAGTATCAGTTAAGTCTATTTATAGCTCTTGACAGCTAAGCATTTTGTCATTTCTGAACTCTATGTTCTATTGGTCAACACTTCAGTTAGTCATTAGTGATAACTGACTATTCTATCGATGTGACTTTAGTTTTCATCGGGATCTCCATCCTTGTCTTTTCTGTTGGGCAACACTATAATTTTATCCATTGGGTTAATCTCTCCTTTATGTATAAACTCTCCCATGGATGTAATCTCTCCCTGAAGTGATAATATCTCTCCCATATCTGTCCCTTAGGTGATAAGAAGTGATAATGGATATAATCTCTCCCTTTAACAACAATGCCAAACAAATATTTTTGATAGTAATGCCAAACAGATCCTTTCTATCCATAATATACTCCTTGAATTTCCATATCCATCGGCAATACAATAACTCTGGTGCTCGGAGTAGATAAATACCTTGCTGTGTATAGATTTATCTCTGAAGTCCATCTCTCTGCTTTCATAAACATGAATGATTTTCTGATAATATGTAGGTTGATGCAACCTTCTATTCATTTTACTAACCAGTAGATAAGGGTCTAACACCTAGTCTCTTTCTCAAGTACTCAAATGCATCCTTGGGTAGTGACTTGGTGAAGATATCGACCAATTATTCCTTTGATTGCACATACTCAAGTATCACCTCCTTTGCTTGAACTTGTTCTCTTAAATAATGATACTTGATGGAAATATGCTTTGTTTTAGCATGCATGGCTGGATTCTTAGAAATATTTATTGCACTTGTATTATCACAATAGATAATTACTGGTTCAAGAATTTTCATATGCATACCTTCCAGTAACTGTTTGATCCATGCAATATTTGAGTAGTTTGCAGTAGCATCAACATACTCTGCTTCTGTAGTAGACTGAGAGATGCATCCTCGCTTCTTGCTGGTCCATGTGACAAGTCTATCACCCATAAAGAATGCTCCTCCAATTGTGCTCTTCCGGTCATCAATATTTCCAGCCCAATTAGCGTCGGTAAAGACCTTAAGTTCAAATTTTCCTTCTCTTCTATACCATAAGCCATATTCCTCGATATTCTTTAGATATCTTAGGATTCTTTTCACAATAGTCATATGTGATTCCCTAGGATTAGCAGAAAATCTTGCAACTATTCCTATTGCATGTGCAATATCTGGTCTAGTATGTACAACATACATGAGTTTTCCAATCATTGATCTGTACAAAGTCTGATTTACCTCCGTTGACTTGTCCTCTTTTGTTATCTTACATCCAATTTCCATCGGTGTTCCAATTGGTTTGGACTCTTCCATTTTGAATATTTTCAGTACTTCTTTGATGTATTTGGATTGTGTAATGAAAATACCTTCATCTTGTTGCATGATCTATAGACCAAGAAAGAAAGATCTTGATCTCTCCAAACATAGACATCTTAAACTCTTTGCTCATTTCATTTGCAAATGATTTGCATAGCATGTCATTGCCTCCAAATATGATGTCATCAACAAAGATCTTAGCAATCAAAATGTTAGCATCAGTATCTTCCTTCAAATAAAGATTACTGTTTTCACTAGTCCTTACAAATCCAATACTTATAAAATAGGAATGAAGTCTTTCATACTAGGCTCGGGGTGCTTTTTTCAATCCATACTAGGCTTTGTGTAATCTGAATACCATGTCCCTCTTGTCTAGATCAACAAACCCTTCTGGTTGTTCAATGTATACCTCTTCTTAAAGTATTCAATTTAGGAATGCAAACTTGACATCCATTTGATATACCTTGAAGCCTTTACATGCATCATAAGCAATTAATATTCTTACTCCTTCTAGCCTATCAATGGGTGCAAAGGTATCTCCATAGTCAATCCCTTCTTCTTGTGCATACCCCTTGCATACTAGTCTTGCTTTATTTATGGTGACTTCTCCATTCTCATTCAGTTTATTCCTGAATATCCATTTTGTATCGATGACATTCTTTTCATATGGTCTTGGTACAAGTGTCCATGTCTTTTTTTTCTGTATTTTCTCAATTTCCTCATTCATAGCACTAATCCATTCATCATTATCAAGTGCAACATTGACAAATTTTGGCTCATAATCATAAATAAGACATCTTGTGTTTAGAGACTTACTTCTGGTTCTCATACCAGCCTTCTTGTCTCCAATGATCTGGTTCTATGGATGGTTCCTTCTGACATATCTGGCAAGTATAGGTTTAGATCTTTGTCTATCATCTTGATCATCATTTTTTTCTTCATCACTTTGTGCATCATCTTGAGCAATATCTTGATCATCGGTATTTGCAGCCTGATGCTCGGGTGTAATGATCTATTGTTCAGGAGCTCTACATTGTTGGTAGGGTAGAGTGTCAGGTTCTTCATTGTATTCAAGCCTATTGTAGTCCTCTGGTTCTTTTTTACTTTCCTTTTCATTCTTCTCTACAAATTCATCTATCTTAACATTTGCACTTTCAACAATTTTTTTAGAGGCTTTATTGAGACATTTATAAGCCTTGCTCTTGGTGGAATACCCTAGAAATATTCCTTCATCACTCTTGGAGTCAATTTTTCCATTTCTATCATCTTTTAAGATATAACATTAACTACCAAATTTTTTGAAGTAACTTACATTGGGTGTGTAACCATACCAAAGCTCATAAGGTGTCTTCTTGGTGTCTTTCTTCAATTGTACTTTGTTCAATGTGTAAACAGTAGTACTGGCAGCTTCTCTCCAGAAGATTTGGGTGATGCCTTTCTCTATCATCAGTGTCCTTGCACAATTAAGTATAGATATGTTCCTTCTTTCAACAATTCCATTTTGCTATGGTGTTCTTAGTGCAGAGATCTATCTTTTGATTCCATGCTCATTACAAAAGTTAGTGAATTCATCTGAAATAAATTCCCCTCCTCTATCTAATCTTAAGCATTTCAATTCTTTACCACTTTATTTCTCAACCATTGCTTTGTACCATTTAAAAATCTTAAATGCTTGTGATTTATCTTTTAGAAACATGTCTGTCATCATTCTAGAGTAATCATCAAGAAAGAGAATAAAATATCTATCTCCATAATAACTCTTTTTCCTCATGGGTCCACATAAATTAGTATGGACTGATTCTAGAATGGCATCAGATGTATGTGTTTTTCTTTTGAAACTAGACTTTTTCATCTTACCTTCTTGAAAATTCTTACACATGATATTGTCAGGCTTGGTCATCGTCGGTAAGCCTCTTACATTTCTCTTTTTGCTTATCTTTATCATGTTGTCAAAGTTCACATGAAACAATCTTTTGTGCCACAACCATATGTCTTCATTTCTAGCCATTAAGAAAGTGGTTTCAGTATCATTCAGATAGAATAAATTAACTTTTGTCTACTCACTGGTACCAATCAGATTTCCTAATTTATTGAAGATCTTTGCCTTCTTATTTTCAAATGCTACTTTGTTACCTGAATTATTCAACTGAGAAACACTCAACAGATTATAATTCAATTGTTTTACCCAATAAGCATTTTCACTTTTTGTCTTGTTATTCAACATTATGATTCCTCTACTTTTAACTAGACAAGGTGTGTCATTACCCATTCTAAATGATCCACCATTATAGTATTCAAAATTCTCAAACTTTTGTTTGTCACCGGTCATGTGGTGAGTGCAGCCACTATCTATGATCCAGACATCATTTTTACTAACTTTAGATATGAGTGCAGTTTCTCCATACATTTCTTCATCATCATCTGAATCATATTTTATTTCCACAAACACCATCTCAATGTCTTCATCAGATTCGGTGTCAGTGTCATCATCTTTGCATTTTGCTAGGTAACTGGCCTTCTTTTCTTTTTCCTTGTAGTCTCTGGTATCTCTTCTTTCTGATTGTAGTTGCTTCTGTAATCACCTCTGTCATACTTCTTTTCAAATGAATTTTCATAACCTCTATCATATTTTCTTCTATTAGGACATCTTGCAACAAAGTGTCCAATCTCTTTACAATTAAAAAAAACAAGCAGTAATTTACCTTTGTATTTACCTTTGTCTCTCTGCAATCTTCTAGCCATAAGTGCTTCAATTTCATCAAGATCTTCTCCTTCACTTTCACTATCACTATCTTTTCTCATAGTGTGTTTATGACTTGATTTACTTATTCTCAAAGAAGATTTGAATGCAGACTCTATGTCTGGTAAGACACTATTATCTAAATTATTCATCTCAAATGAAATCAGTCTTCCAATCAAACTATCTAGAGTAAAATTGCTATTTTCTACTGCTCTCATTTCTTGTATGGCAGATACTCTAATAGTATAAGTAGGTAGTAAGGTTCTTAGAATTTTACTTACCACTGTATCTTCTTCTAGTACACCTCCAACTCCTCGGATAGCATTGAATACCTCTTTGATTCTTGTGCTGTACTATGTGATGTTTTCACCTTCTTTCATTTTGAGATCATCAAACTTTCCTCTAAGGCTTTCTACCTTGGCCCTCAAAACATTCTTGTCACCACCATGTGCAAGCATCAATTTGTCCCACATCTGCTTTGCAGTCTTGCAGGTTTTGACATCTTCAAATTCAGCATCGGAGAGTGAGGAAGCAAGCTCTATCATCATGAAGTTGTGCTCATGATTCTCTCTCATTTGTTCAACTATGGGTGCTCCCGTGGGCAACACATATTCAGTATCTAAGTATTGAGTAACATCATTTCCAATACCTGATAAGTGGAGTCTTATTCTGCTTTGCCATGAAGCAAAATTATCTTTGTTCAACTTGGGCACATCTCGTTTGTTCATCTTGTGATCTTTAGCTTAGGTCTTGAAAGCTTCCTTCTAAGCACACAAGCTCTGGTACCAATTGTGAGTAATAAATGAGAGGGGGGAGGGGAGGTGAATAAGTGGCCTTAAATATTAATCCTTAAATCAACCCTTAAAACTTATTACCACTTTTAAGCCTCTGGTTATACTCAGTCCTACAAGATGAATGCCTTGAAATACTTATAAAAATTTACTGCTTGTCATAATGCTTTGTAAAAATTTCTTATGTATGATTACCGATAAGCAACCTTATATTTACCAAAACACAGTAAATAGCTAGAGTATACTGATCAATCCATAATTGCATATGTGAAATGTAAAATAGTAAAGTAATGAAACATAAACACATGACACATGGATTTTTAACATGGAAACCATGTTAGGGGAAAAACCACTAGGACCGGTACCCCAAATTTTCACTCTTGTGATGTGAGCTCGGTTAAGAGGCAACCCTGTTAAAGGTTACAAACACATTGTTAGGTGTGACCTTGTTAGAGGATTTAAAAGGTAGTTTGGCACCTAGTATCTGAAATCTAATGCTACCATCCTTGATCAAACACTCACTTGGCCTATCAATAGGCATCAAGCATATCCAATGCTACTTTCTATGATCAAAATTTTTGATACTCCTTGGGATGTATCTCAATTACATAAGACTTTTAAGTCCTGCTCGGTTAAGAGGCTTGATACTTCAATGGTTAAATTGAAACATTAAATGTTCTGTTCACACATATAACTTGAATTGCAGATTTTCAGATCTATTGTAAGTGCATTACCTCTTTAATCAATATAATCAATTCTATACCTTTGCTCCACATTGTTATGCTCTATGATGTTGTCTCACTGTTTTTCGGTGTCTGCAGAATCTAGCTCTTTTCTCAGCTTGTTGATCAGGTCTGAATGAAGACTTTCTTCTCCTTTAGAATCTCTTTAGAATCTTCCCTCTTTTCTCTTCACCCCACACCTTTCGTAATGAATTGGGTTTTTTCTCTTTATAGACATGATTCACCATTTCTTGGCTTTCTTAATTCTTGGCATGATCCACAATTCTTGCCAATTAGATTTAAACGAAAACTCCAGTTTTATCTCAAAGAGATCTTCTTGCCAACTGAACAAAGCAACTTTAAATCCATTACTTATCCTCGGCTTTATATGGTCAATTAAAAAAATGATAAGTATCAATTAAGTCTATTTATAGCTCTTGAGAGCTAAGCATTTTGTCATTTCTGAACTCTTTGTTCTTTTGGTCAACACTTTAGTTAGTCATTGGTGATAACTGACTATTCCATCAATGTGACTTTAGTTTTTATCAGGATCTTCTTCCTTGTCTTTTTCGTCAGGAAAAACTGTAATTCTATCCGTTGGGTTACTCTGTGCTTTGCTCGTCGAGAAAACACTGTGACTTTGCTCGTCAGTAATGCTGTGTATTTGATCGTCTGGTAACAATGTGAATTTGTTCTTTTACTCTGACCGTCGGTGCGCACTCTGTGAGTGTATACAGTCACTTTGTGAATACTTGACTTATATGCATTACTGATAGCATAGCCTTTGATTCATCAATCCTTTGAAGTCTTTGGCAGTATGTCCGTGACCATACAGATTATATCAAGTGGACATTAATGACAATATAATACATTAACTAATTTAATGCCTTGCATGATCATCAACTTAACATCTTCAAACATTCAATCAATTATAGTTCATCACTTCAGTTTAATTTGACCTAGAGCAAAATAGGTCCTAATCTATCATTGCACTTGATTAATTAATTTATTCCTAAAATCACAAAACATTGACAAATAAATATTATATTATTTATTTAATTAATCTTGATTAAATTAATTACTAAATTGTCAATTAAACTCAAAAAGGAATTAAATAAATAAAGTTGAGTTAAAATGCATTTAAAATTATTTAAATATTAAAAAATGTATTAATATGTCATCATTTCAGTCAACTGAATATTAAAATAGAAACAAATCAATTTTATTCAGTTAACTTATTCTTGTCTATTTCTCATTTTGGAAATAATCTAGTTAACTAAAAATAGATTTTAGGACTTTCCTAAATGACTGATCAGTCATTTTAGTTAACTGACTCTCTCAACTAATCATTCTCCATGCACGTGGATTGTGCTTCCTCAAATCGAATCATATATGTTCTTCAGTTTCGATCTCGACCGTCGATTCAAGAGAGATTTTCTATAAATTGAGCCACTTTTCTTTCACAAAGGATCCAAATTTTTGATATTGTGATTCTGCAAATTTTTACATTCTAGCATTCTAGCATTCATAGCATTTTGTTAATTATTTAGTTTGTTTTCAAGTAAATCATTTGATTTCATAATTTAGAGCATACTTCAATTTGGGCTTAAAATCAATCATCACATTTCTTTTGGTGCTCTAAAACGAATTCTAATCAGCATTAGATTAACCACAATCTTGCATCTTGCATCTTGCATTTGCATTTAGGTTAATTATCTATCTTTCAAAATCCTTCATTTAGAACAGGTGTAGTCACTGAATCTTGCCAGGATCTAAGAGAAAGATTCATACTCCTACCTACTAGAAGGTAATGAATCAGTTTGAGCTGTCTAGTTTATTAATGTTTGATTTCATATTCATTAGATTAGCCATACAATGATTCATTGAAGTGTGTGTTACAACTTACAGATACAAGAGTACATTTTCACATGAACATTTTTGGCGCCCATCATGGGGCAGAACATCCATTTCTGTCCTCACGTTTGAATTAATTTTTCAAATCTTGAAATTTTGTCCATACTCTGATTTTGTAGGTAGCACAACACATTTCATCTCTGTTTTAGCATGGAGCAAGTTCAAAAATTCCTTCTATCTTTTGTCTATTATTCTTTCAACGCCTTTGAGTTATTTTTCAACGTGTTCTATCTCTGTGCTATCACTTTTCTAATACATTTGCATTCTTTTTTTAGTGCATTTAATCATTTTTATCTTGCATGTCATTTCTGTAGATTGCATGTTTTTATTTTTAGCTGCAATGTCATTTCTATAGACTGCATGTTTTTCTTTTTAGCTTGCATGCCATTTCTGTAGATTGCATGTTTTTCTTTTTAGCTTGCATGTCATTTCTGTAGGTTGCATGTTTTGCTTTTTAGCTTGCATGTCATTTCTGTAGATTGTATGTTTTTATTTTTAGCTCTTGCATGTCATTTCTATAGGATGCATATTTTTTTATTTTAGCTTGCATGTCATTTCTGTAGGTTGCATGTTTTACTTTTTAGCTTTTATGTCATTTCCATAGATTGCATGTTTTTCTTTGTAGATTGCATGAAATTTTTGTAGATTGCATATTTTTTTTGCATTTTAAATTGATAAAAATAACAAGATTTTATTGATTCTCTAACGCTCATGATTGTCTTTGTTTGTTGTTTTTCTATTTTTGCAGCCTAACAGTGGTTTGTAAGATGTTGATAGAGAGCCAAAAACACAAAAAAAACTACTCACGAGTCTTCTTGTAGGTTTCCTTGATCGAGAATCAACCAAACTCTTGTGTTTGTTATTTTTAAAGTAGGAACCTCACATGCAAGATATTTTAAAATGAACACATGTTTTGCATTTTAGGAATGACAAGAATGTTAGGAGATTATGCTGTCACCCTTCTAGGGATGATCAGAAATCCAAAGACATTGTTGTCATTCACTGTTTGCATGTTTACCTTGTAGAGGGCATGTTCAAGTGGGAAAATGTACTCACCCTTGGAGAACGACCCAAGTGAGAACGACCTAACACCAAGCTACTCTAACTCACTATAATCAAACACTTCCTTGAAACCAAAGTCTCAGAAGATGGATGACATTTGAGCTTATACCTAGCTCTCATCTAACACAAAGTAGGGCTTCCGAGTCTCAATCAAGTATCATGACTGCTTGTGCTAAGGTGATATGTGGGGTTAGCACCCTCAATCACACTTGTACAGACATAAATGATACATTCAAATAGATATCCTTACTAGAAACTTTTGAATTAGTGGCCAAAAACCCTACTACTTGTTGATATAGGCATTGTAAGGTGCGCATGCAAAAGAAACCTCTCATGTACCCCTTATTTTGAGATAATAAATTTATCAGGATCCTTGGATCTTGAGAAATTCAAAGCTTGGTAGGCCCAATAAGTGTGTGTCGTGGAAGGGAGCCAATGCTACCAAGCTTCTATCTATCCAATTTAAATATGGTATTCTGTTGCAAGAGGATTGAAAAAAGTATTATCTTTGCGAGCCAAATAGGTTTAGGGTTTTCTTGTTGTGTTTTTTACTTTATCATACTATATTTTGCATGTTTGGAAAACTGAAACATCAACATTGAAAATATCAAAACACTAAAAAACTGCAAAATAGACACAAACATCAGAAAAATTATTCGACACAGTATCCTAACTCGTATATTTTGGAAATCAATGTTTGCCTTGGTTTTTGTCATATTCCATATCTCTATCTAGGTTTCGTACTGTATCCCAAATCTCTATTCAGAAACAATGAGATTCTTCTAAGTTTTGTCCTCGGTTGTAATCCATTGTTATTCCAAATTGTGCTGTCACAAATCTAAGAGTCATTATGCTAGTCCATTGATCAATCCATCGCTATCAGTTTGATCTTCTTTTGTTTGCATTGTCCTTATTCTAAGTTGTGAGTGCGGGTTCGTTAACCTTGACTCAAGATCAAAGTCTTTGCCTCTCCTTCTTAGTTGGACGTTATCCTTTTATCACTATCATCAGTCTTGGACTTAATCAACACGTAAGTTTTTACATTAGCACGTCGAGACAAACTTACAATTGCTAAAAACAAATGGGATAAATCTTATGGTCTTAACAAGGAGAAAGAAGAGATTCTTATTGCAGCCATATCAAAATAGATTCAAACTTTGAAATCTAAAATCTAGGACTTAAAGGGAGAAAATGATACACCATTCAACAAGTCCTCATCGATCTTTCCTTTTATCTATAATCATGATCCATCCATACTTCCCTTTTCTTCAAACCAAGAGGCATCTAAGCACAAAAAATCCATCTTCCTATTTTTGATGAAGAGAGTGAAGAGGAAACTATGAAAGATTTAGATGAAAGTCTTCTCTATCTGCAAGAGGAAGACATTATAGGTCTAGAAGAATCTAATTATCCTTTAGAGATAATCTTTACTCCTTTGGGACAATCTTATGAATCAACAGTTGAAGAACTTCTTGAGCATAACCTCATCACATTGCCTCAAGTCACATCATGTGGATTGACATTTTTGAGTACTTATTGTACATATCATCGACACAATGAGCATAAAACCTCATCTTACATGTAGTTGAAACATAAAATCCAAGATCTCATGGATGATGGGATAATTGAAGTGGAAAATCCTAATGTTTTAACTAAAGGAGAGAAAGATACTAATCTCAAGCATGATCAATATCAGAAATCCATGTCTATCAATGGTTCACATATCACATCTATTTCTTCCACCATTCCTCCATCGCCTAAAGCTTCACACCAAACAACGCCATCTCTATCAAAGATTGAGCCTAATGATGACTATGTCTACCCTCAAAGGCTATCTCTAAAAGAAACCCAAGCTAATATGGATTCTATTGCAAATCTATTCCATGCTTCAAGGATTCAAGATCCTAAGATATCAGGTGCTTCAACAAATATCAGGCCTATTCCAAATGATTGTCCATCAGCCTGTCAAGTATCCCTCATGCATATCAAAACTGCTACCTCATCCTTAGAAGTGGTTCCATGTCAAGAGGCCAATCCAAAATGTGAAGAAACAAATATCAGTAATGATCAAGATCAATATACCATCCATCCTTATCCAACGGTTGACCAAAGTTACATATCTCAAGAGTCCCATAATGATTTCATCACCCCCTTCCATTTATTCCTAGAAGACACTCTTACACCTCTTATATTTTATCCATCTCCCAAGCAAGATCAAGATATCCTTTCCACCATCTCTAATAAGCTTATTGAAAATCAAGAGAAAAGTACCCTTTATACACCATCTAAAGATCCTTGTCAAGATCAGAGTATCCCATCATCTCCTTGTCATAACCCTCCATATCCACCTCAAGAAACCATCATTCCTCTAAATCCCTTGCATAACAATAAATCCCCTCAAGATTTATTTGCTCCTATCAAACATTCTTCTATCAAAGCTACTCATGCACCTATTGATATAAAGATGAATTCTAAAGAGAAGATCCTTGGTCATGAATCTCACTCTACATATGTTGACATCCCTTCCACACCTTATCTCCCTCCATTTACACATAAGCATCAACCTTCTCCATCCTCTAAATCCATCCTTGGTCCCTATATCCCAGAGCTGAAACCATCAAACCTTCCATCTATATTGGGTCCTTATATCCCTCCATCCACCATGTTTTTCACTGTACTAGCTTGTCATTCGCTTACCCTATCCCCTATCAATATCAATAAAGACATGCATCCTTGAACCCTCCATATCAACCCATCCATATGAACCAACCATATCAACCTTATTCATCCACAATTCCCAAGTCTTTTGGAAGCAATTTGGATGTACAACAAAGAAATCATAAATTCAAGAATCTATTTATACATGAAGATCACTATGTCCAGTCTAATCAACATGTGACTACAAGAAAAATGAAATATTCAAGAGACCATAAGGGTCCACTAAGAAAAGAAGAAAAGAAAATATGGGTTCCTAAATCCATCATGGAAGAATTACATTCTAAATCATCCAAAAGTAATGGAAAATAAAAAGTTATGTGGATTCCCAAGTCTCTTTTAAAGGAATTGGATACAAAAGAAAAGTCAGAGTTGGTATCCAAGCTTCCAAAGTCTTCCACTTCATCTCCATCTAAACATCTCCCATCTTCTAACTTTATTTTGGGTCTTCATGTCCCAAAATCCATTACCTTGAATACTTCACCTCTTCTCCATTCATCTTGGGTCCTTGTGTACCAAGATCCATATCAACTCATACATCAAAGCCTCAAGCTATTCCATCCATTTTTCATCCATTCGTCCACTAGCCTTCAAGGTGTGTGTCAATGTTGATCTTATCACCATTTCCATCTACCACTACACAAAAATTTCAGTACCCTATCCAGTATACCACACCTACCTACTACTCATCTATCCCATATCCTTTCATTCCTCTTATCCAATCCATCACATAAATATTGGCTACCATCTCCCTTATCTTCCATTTCATTCCCTACCATCATCCTATCAACATCTTTGAGCATACTTTCAATGGCTTTGGCCCATCATAGCATATGCTTCAAAGGAACACTATCCAAAGAGAAAGAGACTTAAAGTTCCTCCATAAAATTATAAGTACAAAAAAAAGATAAAAAGTGCCTTGTTGAAAACCTGGTAAACAGGTTCCTTGGAAGAAAAAGTAAAGAGAAATAAATCCATCCTATGGTGAAAACCACTTCTCGTGGCACCTTGGATAAGTACCATGATGAAAACTTGGAAAACAGGTATCATGCGTAATTCCTCCTACTTTTACTCTTGACTTGGGGGAAAGTTCCTTCTATGTCATCTTATCCATCATATCTTACATCTAGCAAACCCGTGAGCATCCATGTTCCTTTTGGTGATCTTGACAAGGTTGATCCTATCCATGAACACTATGCCTCTTGACATCCATTATCCTTTCCATCGACTTATTCACTTTCTCTCATCCATGACACCCTATTGTGATCTTTCCTATCCCAAGCCTATCCTCCCTATCTCTGAGCATTCCTACCATAATGCAAACCATCCACTCATACCCTCCATCACCCCATATCCCGATCATGCTATCCCATCACTATCCTATCTAATTGACCCCTTCGTCTTTATCAAAATCAAGAACGAAAAAATGAAAAACAATTTCTCAAAAACTTCTTGACATGTCTGTTCTTTTGGACCACATGCTTTTCATGACATCAGGTCATTAGATTAGGTTATCTAGCACTGCTCCATGAGCATATATTTATACATTCTTTTTTCCCTAGCTTGGGTAATCTTGAGGAGACTATCCTTGAGGGTTGCATTCTCCCTCTTCATCCATCATTGTTTATTCACCTCATCCATCAGCTTTCTAATCCATCTATAATGTCCTCCACCTTGCTAGACATTAGGGAAAAACCAATGTGATCTTGCTTGAGAATGAGTAATCTCTAAAAATATAGAAAAAGTGAAAAAGGTCCTGAAGAAAAGCTAACAATTGGAAAATGTCCTCAAAAAATAATAATCTTGGTGAAAACCTGGTAAACAGGTGCCTTGATGAATCAACCAAAAAAATCAAAAAAGAAAAAAAAGGTAAAAAGACAAAAAAATTTGAAAAAGAGGAAAAAGTGTTAGAATAGGAAAAACCCTATTCTCCCAAGAACACCTGCATGCAAACCTGTCACATGGAAGAAGCAAAGTACAGAAGATTGGAGAAACTATGGAGGCCAAAAAGCCAGAGGATACATCATATGCACAAGAAAATAATATATTTCTAGATTACAATGCGATGTAAAAAAAAATCCTTTTGAAATGCAAAGAGGTGAATCCTTATAAAAAGATTCACAAAAACCTAAAAGGGGAAGCTTAAGTTTAGCTTAAGCAACTAGAGTGAATAGGTGAGTTAGTAATTAGATCATAATGATTTAATTAATAACCTGAGAGACTATTACTCTAATACCCCCCCTTAAGATAAGCTTAGGGAGAAGCAAAAACCTAGGAGACTACTACAGAAAGCAGGAAAGGAGGGTCCCGACAACAAGGCCTGATCAGGTACCCAATACATGAAAGAAACTAGGTGAAGGAAACAAAGCCTCCAATCTAGGAAAAGTCCCAAAGAAAGGAACAAGAAAGAGCAAGTAATATCTCTGAAGCATGAAGCTGTAAACACTGTCAGAAGTAACTGTTGGAACCCCCACTGAAAAAGTGCATGACTAGGTAGAGAAGACAAAGTCTGAAGAGCTGATCAATTGAACTAAGGAAGCAATAGAACCAACAGGTGACCCCCCCATAATGCTGAACAGGCAGAGGTGACAGGAACACTACAATGCAATGCCAGAAACATCTACAGAAAGAAGAATCAGGAACACCAACAGTGCAACAGAAGTATAAGCATAGGATAAAGGGCAGTGTCACCGACACACAACATGGGATAATATCATGGAAGATACGCTCACTTGACAAAGGTGGATGAACACAAAATGACAAAACATCATAACCCCCCATGGCACTTTATAACTGAGTGCGAGTACAAAAAAAACACAAGGTGATCAAAATCCCAAAAATACAGAAGTAGGCACTTTATCTTAGTGCATTTTAAAAAAGAATGCTATAGAAGAGAAGCATACAAGCTCAGAAGTCAGAAAGAAGAGTGAGCCAGAAGATCAGAAGAAGAGATCCCAGGACTTGTAGAAATCAAGTAATCCGCCAGAGTGTGAAAGAGAAAATCTCAGAGGAGAGAGAACCTAGAGAAGAATCTATAAAAAAGACCCCTACAACTGAAAATCTCACTGAACTAGCTTTTTGATGATATCTGGTTTGCCAAAAATAAAGTCCGAATGAGCTAGATATGGCTCCCGGAAGGCAGACAACAGACATCAGACTTTGATAGAAAAAACACTATCAAAATGGTAGAACCCAAAACCCTAACCTCCATCATCGGAAAGTGCTCAAAAAGAGCTTTTTGACGATATATGGAAGTCAGAAAAAAACCCCCATATGCTCTAGATAGAGCGAAAACAGTGAAGGAGGGTCAAAAAGGGCCCCAAAATTTTTTTAAGCCCCTGGGGTTGAAAAAAGGGCTAGCCCATGGGTGCCATATGACCATCGCAGGGGGCTGGGGTAGAGCCCCTAGTCATCCATATGACCAGCCGCTCACAGAAAAGGGGCCCGTGGGGCTAAAGTCCACTGGGCGGGTGGAGCGGCGGGGATTGGGTGGCGGGACTGGGTGGCGGAGGCGACCGGGCGGAGCGTCGGTGGCGACTGGGCGGCCCGACGGGTTCCAGTCGCCAGAGGGTGGCGCACAGGCTGGGGGCAATGCGACGGTGGCGGTGCGCTTTGACAACACCCAAAAACTATGAAAAAATTGATTTTTTTTTGAATTTTTCTCAGTTTCTGTGCCCGTACGGCACTGGAAACCAAATTTTTTTTGCCTTGGAGCCAAGTTGTCCAAAATGGACAAGTTTTATATGGATTCTAGGGTTTTTGGGTGCTTTGAGCGCAACGGTAATGTCCGTTTGAGCCCAAAATGACCAGAAATAAAGGTCCCCCTAAATCCACATAAAAAACTTCTGAAAAGCCAGAAAACCTCTAGCTTCTGATACACTTCAAGAAAACACAAACAACGAGCAACAAGATGGCTCTGATACCATGTTAGAATAGGAAAAACCCTATTCTCCCAAGAACACCTGCATGCAAACCTGTCACATGGAAGAAGGAAAGTACAGAATACTGGAGAAACTATGGAGGCCAAAAAGCCAGAGGAGACATCATATGCATAAGAAAATAATATATTAACAATATGTTTCTCGATTACAATGCGATGTAAAAAGAAAATCCTTTTGAAATGCAAAGAGGTGAATCCTTATAAAAGGATTCATGAAACCCTAAAAGGGGAAACCTAAGGTTAGCTTAAGCAACTAGAGTGAATAGGTGAGTTAGTAATTAGATCATAATGATTTAATTAATAACCTGAGAGACTATTACTCTAACAAAAAGTGCCTCAGTGAAAACTTGGTAAATAGGCACCCTGGTAGAAAAAATAGAATCTTTGTCATGTAGGTGAAAACCTTATGAAAATGCACATCTTGTACTCAGTGCTCCATCTATCAATGCTTAGTCTTGACAATGCTCAGTTGGCCAAAGATCTAGGAACATCGAGATATGAGCCACCAAGCTTCACCGATCGGGAATTGCTTCGCAAGACTGAAAAACTCTAACTTACTATTATAACATGAAGAACACATAGAAATGACAATTAATCTTTAATATCTCAACAACAAAGTATCCAAATGAGGTGCAAACCTAGACATAAGTAAAACATATTGTCCAGAACCAACCTTGAAGTTCACAACAACAAATGATCCAAAACCAAGGCATGCCACCTAAAACACAAAAACATGAAAACTGAAAGGAAATAAGTTTGGGTGATGCAAGATTGTACATGACCCAAAGATGCTCCTGCATCTTTGCAATTTTTACAAGTCGAGAAGTCGAATTGTACACAGGGACAAGTTGAGAAGTTAAATTTTTCCCTGTAGTGCCAATTTTGATGAAACTTTCTGGGATGTTGTGTCTGCACCTATACTTATCAGATTTGAAATTGCGACTCCACAAATTGGTTCTACACATAGAAAAATAGGGAACAAGGTTGAAGAAAGGGGTTTTCCTCAGTCAAACCCTATTTAGAAGTCAACCTTGAAATGAAATGAAATAAAGAAGAAATGTGTTGTCATGTAGTAGAGATCATATCTAAATAATGAAGTATACTATATAACATGTAGATGCCATTACCTCTTTGAATGTGATCAATAATGTTGATGCAATAGCTTTAAATAAACACAAAAACCCAGAAGGAAATCATGTAATAAAAAACCTCATGTAGTAGATGTTGTAATTTGTCACAATGTATGATTGGGAAAGAGGGAGAGGAATGAAGATTTTTTGAATGAAAGTGGATTTACTTCCTTGATGGAACACTCCTTTGCTTAGCCTCCAATATGGGAAAAGAAGCTAGATTGAAGAGAGAGCCAACCTTGAGTTAAAGCAAGATTGAAGGATAAGGAGGACTCATATTTGAATTAGGTGCACATTTAAGTGCAATATGAGGTCCTACCATAAAAAAACATACTAAAGCAGACACAAAATGGTCCCAAAATGAGCACAAGTTAGGTGCATACTTTTTAGGATGATACAACAAGTAAAGAAGAACATCATGATGCGATTATAACATGTAGGAAGACACACAAAAAATGATGACAAAGGCACCACGATATACTGCATGTTGATCCATATTAGAGATCATAGATTTGCTGGAGATCGACCACTATACAGAGAGTTACCACTAAATGCTCATGTATAACTAAATGAAGCCATGATCCAAGTCTTTATAAATAAAAAAATGTTTTTTTCCTCCAAATCAAGATGACACAAAACTTTTGCAAGATAAGCCAA
Source organism: Thuja plicata (assembly GCA_018584345.1). Classification (NCBI taxonomy): domain Eukaryota; kingdom Viridiplantae; phylum Streptophyta; class Pinopsida; order Cupressales; family Cupressaceae; genus Thuja; species Thuja plicata. The sequence continues at coordinate 976,869 of MU227795.1, forward strand.
AAAGGTCAAATAGTTTGCATCAATAAAATATCTAAAAAAAATGGTTGTGATTTCCTCCAAATAAAATAATGTAGGCCACATTTTTTTTTCTAGGAATAAATTATCTACTAAAAGAGGCAAATGTGCAAAGGAAAATATGATCCTTTCTTAAAACTTTTTGATTTTTTTTCAACTTTTTCTTACATGTGTAGGAAAATAAAAATGAAAAATGAAAAAGTACCAAATTGACTTTGTTGAAAGTGTTGATAGGAATCAGGAAACACCACATAATGGAAGTGAGGAGTGCTAATATATGAGGATTATTTTCCTAGCTATGGTGTAATTTTTAGGTTCTTTAATTTTTGATCTTCCTTTCTTATTTTTAGTTGTTAGATTTAGGAGGTTTGGTCTCTTATGGTTGAAGGTAAAATGAAGTTTTATTCTTTTTTTTCAGAAGTTATTTTTTGGTTTGCTTCGATGTTAAAAATAATTAACAGGTAATGCTTAATGATGGGCCTTGGAGGTGGGATTTGCATCTCATCACCCTTGGGTTTCTTCTTTCAATCCTTTGAAAGATTCAATGGATATTTTGCTGGTGTGGGTAAGGTTTCCTTATCTCCTACTTTATTTTCGGTGTGATTAAGCTTATGAGGATATTGGTAATACATTAGGTAGATTCTTGAAGGTAGACCCTATGACCAAGGGTTTTGTTCATACTTTGTTTGTCAGCATTTAAGCTGAAGTTGACATTTTAAAATATCTTTTTGGTGGAGTCATTCTATAAGTTAATGATAGATCTTGGTATTAGTTGGTGGACTATGAAGGAACCCCCTTCCACTTGCTATTGAGAATTTTGGTTCTAAGTATTCATGAAGTTCTCATGAGAAATCTCCCTCTACTTGGCAGAAGAATGATGTTTGTGACCACATAATATTTTTCTTGATGCTATTTTCGAGGATGATGCTATTTTTTCCTCCAAACCACCTACACAAAATGCTTATGCTCTAATTTCTATGACAGCCGTATAATGTACAAATAAATTTTATACTAACAATTCTCCACATCCTCATATATTAGGATCTTAAATAAGCAGAGTGAAATCTCTAATTCAAGTTAATTTATAACTTAGTTGGGTTTAGCTATGCTCTTTTTTGTGCTAGTTGTTCCATTTCGCTATCTAATTTGGGTTTAGATAGTTTTTGGGGCCCCTTCCCGACTTAATTTAATAAAAAAAAAAATTGTCTACAAACAAGCAAGCTGCAAAATGCAAAATATCATAAGAAATTACCACAAATATACAAAGAGGTTTCTTGCATATAAATGCAAATAAGAAGAGGTGAGAAGATGACTACCCTTCCAAGTATGCAATTAGTGTAGGACTCTAATTGCTCATAAGATGAGGGGAGAATATCTCAACCGTGTATGTGAGCTTAAACATAGTTTGAATAAGATTCAAATAAATAGGCTAAAATAAAACTAATTAGATAAACCATTTTTTTACACAAACAGTAATGTATATTAATTTTTGTGTTAAGAGTTGTAGTGTAATAAAGGGCCCGTTTGGTTGCACCCCATAACCGGGTTATGCAGCCCACAACCCGGTTATGGGGTGCAATTCCTTGTTTGGTGACCTCTAAATTGAATGCGAATATGGATTTGCAAATCCCCATTTGTGCAAAAATGTGGATGTCCAAATTCTTGCTAAAGAGGTGGAATGACTTTCATCTCCATGGTTTTCATAGAGATTAAAGCCATTTTAACTTTGCCGTCGGGTCCAATGCACTCCAAGGTTTGCATGATTAAATTTTTTTATATATCTTGTCGGGTCCGGAGCACTGTGTCGATTTAACTGTTGGAATGTGGATTTACAAATCCATCTTCCAGGTCAACCAAACAGTCCCAAAAAATGAAAACCAGGGTTTGCATAACCAGGCTATGGATAATCATGATTTGTTTCATTTTCCAATTCCCCAACCAAACGGGCCCAAAATGTCTAGATTTAAATCTAATTCATTATATTGGTTAGTGATTGTTTTCTTTATATTTTAACAATTAAAAAATATTAACTATAATATTCTCTTTTTTATTTTTATTTATACTATTTAAATTTTATTTTCTTTCAATAAAATTTATATCTAATAAAAAAATTTAGAAAAATTATGATCATCATATAAATATTTGATGATAAATTACTATTAAATTCTAAATATACTTGTATAGTAGAATATGATGTAATTAGATTTATTATTCTTACTATTCATATCCCTTTAAAACTTTGTAACTCTTAATTTGATTAAGATTTTGTAGAAATTACTTTGAGAGCCCTTTTTTATGAAGTAAAAATTAATAATCTTAATATCAAATAAACATTTATTTTAAGATAGAAACTTTCAACATTCTTCATAATTTTGTAAGTCCAACAACAATTATAACAAGGCTGCAAAGCAGCTAAGTTCTTGCATACTATAAGATGTAAACATAGTAAATATAAGAAATTAATATTAATATTAAAAACATTAATATTATATTGTAAACTAATGTTAATATTAAATCATTTTTAAAATTATAATCTAATATTATAACTACTTTTCAACTGTTATTTTTAAAATATAAAATTATATTAAAAATAATAATAAATTTATAATAATTTATTATTATTATTATTTATAATATATAAGTAAGCTAAAAATTATAATATAATTGTAAAGTATTATATTATAAGATGATTGCTAAATGAGCTAATAACATATTTAAAAATATAGTTAATTATTGAAAAATTTACAATTTTTTTAATTTTGAAATAAATTTAGTTATGTTTTTAACATAAAAAATCTCTATGAAAATAATTAAATTTCGAAAATCTAAATTATCTATTTTAATTAAAAAAAAAATTAATAATATATTTTCAAACTTACTTATTAATATAATTCAAAGTAAAACATTAATAAAAAATTTAAAACTTGAGAATTTCATAAATTTAATTAATTTAAAAGAAAGTATATTAAATTTTAGAAAATCACATTCACAATTTGTTGATGAGACTAAATTTTTTCGCAAAATTAGCAAATAAATAATTTTCTAAAAAATATTTAGTTAAAAAAATTTGAAATAAATAATTTTCTAAAATATTTAGTTAAAAAAATTGCATGTATACTTTAATTAAAAAAAAAAATTTACAATATGAAAAATAACTGACTTTTGATTTCCTAAGTTATTAATAATAACAAGTTAAAAAAAATGTGTTGTTGTTATAAAATTGGTATTTTGATAGAAAGAAATGCAAAACTTGCAGAATTGTTTGTCTATCATAACCTTTTCAATTTAATAATTATCAAAGAATTTACATAATAAATAAAATTATAATTTCAATTTTTCTGAAATATCAAAAGAATCAACAATTAATATCTAAAATAAATTCAATAACATGTCATCCATTCTCTTGAAAGAATGGGGATTATAACATTGCTATGGAGAACCATAATAGATAATCCATTACTTTGAGCAAGCAATGGAGATTATTATATGAGTATGCTAATGTGCTAAGGGCATTTGTGTCCACCCTTGGAGTTCTTCAAATTGGCATAGCAAGGGCACACATCTTCATTGCCAGCTGTACCAGGAGGAACACAGTGACATTTCTCACAACATATTCCACAGTACTTCATACACCTAACATGCTCTGATGCCTTTGAACATCTCCTATTGCATTCCTTATCACAGTCTGCACTTGAACACATCACAACATCAAAAATCTTACAATTACTATATTATATAAAACATGGGTTTCTTCCTATTTCAAATAACTATTTAACACTTCTATCTCTACTTAACAAACTGTCTTTTATTTTAAGATTCTGAAATGATCAAACCAGAGAATGATTAAGCAGATGCCTTTCATAAACACATACCAATCTGAGCTTTCACTCCATATGTTTTCTCATCCACATCAGTCTGCAGATGCACCATTAATTCAAACCATAACTTATTCCAGTTTTATCATAAAATCAAATTAATATAACAGATAGAAGCAAAAGTTAGAGAGCTAATTAATTGTCATTACCTTTACATACTTCACATCATCCTCAACTGCATGTGTGGATACTTCCCAAGCCTGTTCATTTACACCATATAATTCCCACACAAATCAAAAGAAAAGCTTAAAAGAAGTCAAAGCAATATTACAATAGAAAAGTGTTTAACCTGCACAATGAGCAGCAGGGTGAGGAATACAAAGATGGGAGAACGAGATTGAAAGCAGGCCATTGACATCCAAATTATGTTTCAACTTCAAAATTGAAAACATACAACTGTAGCACTTCTCTTTATTATAGCTGTGTTATTTATAGTACAAGATTAAGTGATTTGTTGAAATTTCCAGAAATTTAGCATAAAATGATTGTCATCAACTTTGCGTGGACATCTCGATATTAGTTATATTGGACTTCGTTTTTTTCATGCTATTTAAGATTTGTGGGTTCCTCCCTTTAATTGGCAATATTTTAAGCAGGAGTAGATTGCACGCCAATATGTATTACTAATATGTAGAACTATAGGCATATGGACGTATTACTAATATGTAGAACTATCTCCAATTTTATTGGCTAAAAAAATTAAAATTTATTTAATTTCATCTGGCTTCTTTTCACTATTTTTATATATCTTAATTGAGCACTTTTATAGATTATTTGTTAAAATAATAAAAGAAATAATGTACAATCACATTTTAACTCAACCCTGTTTAATTAAGAGATTTATTTAAATTGTAAATTTCAATTATAAGTTTAATTTAGCTTTCAAAATATATTAATATCTATTAATTTGAAATATCTCCACCATCTAAAATGTGCATCTTTACTATATGTTCATCGAACTATCTTTTAAAGATTCAAAGATTCAAATTATTTTTTAATACACAAGGTGACACTAATTTATCTTATTAGTTTGTTTATCAAAATATATTTATCTTACTAATCATCTACAATGTACTATAATAGAAAGCATATGTCATAATCTAGTTCTATAATTCATATGAATAATGATTATAACCACATTGTGATATTGGTAATGCAACTACTTTGTTGTTGTTATTATTGAAGACAATAAATATTTTAAATGCAAACTTTATTTTCTCTCCTTCTTAAAGACCACACACATTTCAAATGCCAAGTGATATGTACAAAAGGGTTGAGGGCATAACCTCACATATAATACCTTCTTGTTCAATAGTCTATTTGACTACCCTCCTCCAAGTTTAAAGCAATTCTACATGTTTCAACCTTTGCATATATAATTCCCAATATAATTCCTACATAAAATAAATTAGAAAACAAATGTATTTATACATTTTAATAGTTCAAAGTATAATTCCAAACTCCAAACTCCTTTCTAAAGCTTAGACAACCCTGCCAAATGTTGCACGAACTTCGTTGCTCTCCAACCTTGTTTTAATGGTAAATAGCCAATGTGAAAATATCATTGTAGAGTGTGTTTTGAAAAAATATTTATTTATTTATTTATTAATTTAGGACCAGGTGAATTTTAAAATAATTTTAAAAAAATATATTATTTTTATACATTTTCTTTATTTTTATAGTGGAAGACATTTAAATAATTTTCTATTTGATGTCATTTAGTTCTATCTAAGGAATCATGTAAGTTTTTAATTGTTTGACTTTTAAAACCAAAGACATTATATCAATGTGATGCTAAGAAAATATAAGGGGACTTGCTATGGTAAGCTCCTTAAATCATAGTTAAATGTCTATCTATATATGGCATCCCAGGATCCACTCCCCACTTTCAATAGCCAATAAAGAAATAGAAGAGATTTTGAAATCTATTTGGTGAGTAGTAGTATCTTAGTTAACTCATCTATTGAAATATGAATTTGATTACTAACAACTTACATTCATGAATGGTTTAATGATGTTTGGCCTACACCAGACTTAACACTGTTTCCCTTATTGTCTCCCTGTTTCTTATAAAAACATAAATACGAGAAATCATTATTTTGTTAAATTGTGTAATCAAATTTGAGCTTTTTATTATTTTTTGGGCAAGAATGGTTGGACATCCTAGGAATTCCATTTATTATCCTTAGCTATGTAACCAATTTTGATGATTTTGGGTTATTTTATAGGTGTTTTTTTAGATGCTTCCTCCCTTAAGTGAGGGAAGGTTAGGGGATGGTGAGGATTACTTTTGAGGAAAATATAGAACATCCTTGGAATAGGGACACCAATATAATGATATGGGACATGTCCTTGTGTGACATTGGTTTCGACCAAGTACTTATGGGCATAAATACCAGGCTCGTTGTACCATGATTTGTGATGTCTTTCTTCCTACTATGTTTTTGGTCATTCAAGAGTCTAGGATGCCTCAGATTCCTCATTACATAATATCCTAACAAGATTGCTTGTTGAAAATTGTGGCCTTATCATAAAATTATTAGGGTTGGGGTCTTGATTATGAATGTTTGTTATCAGTTTGTGCATTATCTATTAGAGCTTCTAAATAGAAAACAATAGGTGTTTGACCAAAGTTACCAATATTTTAAGCATCTCGAACACACTGGATACTGAGAGGGGGAGTGAATTAACATTAAACCAAACTCTTACTTACTATGATCAACCATCAATTAACCCACCACATAACTTATTAAGTAAATAATGAACAAAAATAACAATGCATGAACACCAAGACTTTTATATGTGGAAAACCCAAACTAGGAAAAACCATGGTGACCACTTTCCCACAAAAGTAAATCACTGATATGTAGTTTGATTACAAATATAGTAAGAGCCCACTACTCTAGACTTACAAATAAAGGCTCACTATAATAAAAATACTGAATATAGATAGGAGCTCACTAATCGAGACTTGCAAAAAGAGGCGCATTACCAAAGTAGCAAGATACAAAATGAACTTGTACACTCATGAATCACTATCCTAGGGACAAGGTACATACAACTCTTCACAATAGATGGAGAGAAATTCTCCTGATAATGCAACTATCTTGCACAACTTTATTAACCTTAGAAACACACTATCTTAGCATTTACTTCGTTGCCATAGTCTCAAACAACTACCACATAAACTAAATTATGCTCTTGAAAAACTTTGCTCATAGATCTTCACTTTGTTGCTCACTACATTCTTACATTTTCCCAAAGCATACACTATATTTATATACAAGATAGGTCAGTGGAATTACAACAAGGTCAACTATGCCAAAATAAAATTAAAAGAAAATTATAAGTCAGCCATGTCATCAACGAATTGCAATAAGATCCAATGCCAAGAGCATCTTGACTAAAACATAGGTTACACATAACATGAACCTATCCGAATAAGAGATAAACATTACATGCAACACCCAAACACAAAACATGAAGCATTATCCACTCTAGTAGAGAGAGGGGACCACAAACAAATTAAATATAGCCCAGTTCTAGATCTACAATTAACAAAACAACTTCCATAGTTATCTCAAATGTGTAGCATCAAACTGTCCAAAGAACCACAATGCTTGCCAGTTGTATTCGAACCACCATAGACCATGGCGAGTTCCAAAATCCTTGTAAGATGTCATATCATTTCCTAAATGTCCATACCAAAATCCATTATAACACATTTCCAAACCAAAATAATAATTGATCATAATTACATCACTTGGTAACACTATTTTAGAATCACCAATAATTGTTTTGGATCCATAGGAAATACCACAACCAAGACCAATACCTGAATACAATACAAATCACATATGCACATCTCCAACCTTAAATTTTGGAGTGGAAACCTTCTGGAAAATATAACTGAACAACTATCATCTTCAACTATATATCATTGTATATATCCCTATTATTGAACCACCGATTTATAGACCTAAGAATATAACACTGAAGTACTGACAAACATCACTCTAACGATCTCTGAATACATACATATCTTTGACTATTTAGAAGTACTGAATACATACTTGTCTTCCATTGTTCTATAGTAGTAGCATGTCTAGGACCAACTTGCTTCTTTATGAACCAAATTCTTTCAGATATACTTGAGCATATCATTAGAAAATACTTGTTTCTTTTTGGACATTTCGTCAGCAAATAATTCTGGACTACTTCTTGACCACAATGTTTGAGAAAACACAAACACCTCTAGACCATACTGTTTGACATCAATGACAACCATAAAATAAAAACCAAACATAGTTTTTCAACGAGGCATTCATGAGTTTTGAGCCTTTCGAAGTTAAGTCTTTGAGTTTTCACTTTGAATTTGATATCTATAGTCTATATAATATGGAATTGAGATGGATCAAAGGGATTTGAAATCTTAGTATATTATGACTAATTTAATTTATAATTATGTACTATTGGATAGGGTTTAGGAAATTTAAGTAAGAGAGAAGAATGGTCATATTATTCATAAACGTCTAGGAATTTTGTAGTTTTAATCACGTTTTCAACATACACGGATCTGTCAATACATGTATAGTATGTCCTATAAGAATAATATTATATTAAAAAACATCCAATAGATTGGAGAGTTGTTGAGTCATTTCCTAGGTGTCATTTGGTAATTCATCTTTGTTCCCAAAGTATCCTTCAACATTTAAACACATGATTTTGATGATATAAATTAAGGTTATCATTACACCCCATAAATTCAACCAAGTAAACATCTATTAAAAAGATTTTAAATGAAGGTATGCTCAAAGTACAACTATCACTGATTAAGTGGTGATTAACTAGAGGAAGAGATATAGAACAAGTATACATCACATTCATATTGAGAGGTAGTTCATGGGATGCTTTGGTGGGATTTGAAGGATTATAACAAAGACTAGATGAAGCTTCACACATGTATGTTTCCAAGGGTAATTTTATTACTCATTTATGTGTGTGGAAAAAATTGCATTTATACACAACACTCTTGGATAAGTCATGGAAACAAAGACCATAAAAGGATTTGACATTTTTGAAAGATATCAAAGGGCCTCATACGTCTCAATTTCATAGGATGAAGAATTAGAAGACTTAGTTGAAGTAGAATTAGCTATGAAATCATTCTTAGGTTTCCTAAGAAACATTTAGATCCTTCTTGGATACCACCATATCTTCCTCTTTATTCTTATATTCGAATGGATGGATTATATACTCTCCCACATAGGAAGGTGTAAATTTAGTGACCACATTCATCCTCTAAAAGTACCTCTTTAGGTGGAGGTGTATCTTCAAGAGGAGATGGTGTATCCATTTGGATAGAAGAAGGAATTATAGAATTTAAAGGAGGTTGAGATCCTCATTTCATTTGAAAACAATTTTTAAGTTCTTATCAATGTTTAATGTGTACATCATGTTGTTGTAGATGAACTTGATATTGTGATGAAGAGTACATCACAAAACTGCTTGCATAGTATGAATCAATGGTCTACCTAGAACAAGGTTATATGCAAGAGTATTAGGTATGACAAGGATAGGTGTGGGTAAAATAATAAGACCTACTTTAATAGGAAATATAATTGTACCTAGTAATTTTCTATGAAAATTATCAAAGCCACAGATAGAAAGAGAATCAGGATGAATAAGAGAGTATCCACGTTGATTTTATATTAACAACTTATGCTACACACATTAAGACTTAATCTAAGTTATTAACTAGGGTATGTATTATTGCATTACCATTGATAACTGCAATGATCATAAGAGGATCATTTTGATTTTAAATTTCCAAAGGCATTAAGTCATGTTGTGAAAATACAATATCTAAAATTTTCACATGCATACACTCTAACAAGGGTGCTTCATCATTTAGCTCATAGAAGATGGAAACACTATATTTGGAAAATATTCTTGGGGCATCCCATTATATATAGGTGAAGATTGAATTAATCCTAAAGAAATATCTTAGCTAGAGTAGAATTGACATTCTCAAGAAGGTCATATTCATTTTCAAGGTGCTACGTGAGATGAGGTATAGGAGGAAGTTGAGGTTGAGAAGTAGGAAGAGAAGAATAAAATTTGTGTTTTAAATTGATCAAATGTATCATAAGTATGTTGTTATGACATTTATTAGTTAATATTATTGTTAACCTTATGGAAAGACATGTTTTCAATTAGTGCCAAAAATATTAGTCACTTACATGACTTCAGTGTTGACTGAGCCAACAGCTTGAAGTGCAACCCGAGCAGTTGCAGTGTCGACCAAGCAGATAGTGGCAAATAGTATCACCCGAGTCACCAATGTTACCTGAGTTGCATACCAGCTCTGAGTGATCAATGTGACCCGAGCACCCAGTGTCAGGTATTTCTAGTTCACTATGTCGCCTGAGTGTCAACATATTGTTCGAGTGTCAGTATATCACCCAAGTGGATTACTGGACCCGAGTATCAGTATTGGGATGACTTAGTTCTTATTGTTGGATATTAATTTATATCATGGAAGATGACTTATGAAGGTAATTGATTTGGATTATATATATA
>MU227796.1:9661-29862 GCA_018584345.1 Thuja plicata
ATTTTCAACATTCAAGCATTCAAAGGACATTACCATGGGGTAGCAATTACGGATTGTGAGTTGATAAGAATACTTTAGCCTTGGGGGCTTGGTATGATTTCTTTGTCATATTCAAATCTATGCATTGCTTTCTCATTTTTACGTTATGTTAGGATTGTTAATCTAGAAGATTAGATCTTGATATTACATGTTTACAAGCTCTCTTCAAGAGATCAATACACACACACATTACATTCTATATTTAGCTATTCGTGGAGGTGGAGATCACCAAAATGGGGGTTTGACTAAGGCAAAACCTTATATAGCCACCCCAAAATCCCTCTTTTCAGATATTTGTAAGTGCTATTTGAGGAGTTACAAGTGCAGAACAACAGATCGGAGACTAGACCTGGATACCCTTTTTGGCAAACTTTCAAGATCCATGAACGAAGTCACTTTTAGATTTGTGCAGGTCAGGGTCAAAATTATTGGGTCAGGGTTGACATTTATGGGTCAAGGTCAACCTTTTTCATAAGATGACATCAGAATGGAAAATGATTTCTGGGTTTTGTTCGTCTCTGGGTTTTGTTCATCTTTGCGTTCTGTTTCGGTATCAACTGTCAGATTTTCCAGAAATTCAATACAGAGCTCACAAAATGATTTTTTCTAGATTTGCTATGTTATGAGGTAGGTATCTTGTCCATTTATTTCTTATGTATTCCCCAAGCTATTTTATCATAATTTTTAAGTGTGAGAAAACATAAATTTGGCCTTAGGATCTCGCTTTACTATATTACATAAATCTTATTTAGGGAATCCTTCTTGTGTCAAATATTATATCTTACAAGTATAATGGTAACTTTCTAGAGGTAGCGGATAATTACTTTTCCGCTTCCCTTTGGGTGGAGAAATGTTTTTGGAGCACTCCCTACCCAGAAATCTGCCAAGGAGGAATTTTAACTTGTTACAATGCTAAAATGATATATGACAGTTTTATCTGCTCTCTTTATGCCTTAAGTCTCCTCACTTGTTGATTTTTCTTCATAAATCTCACGTATAGCAATCTGGCAGAAAATGCATCCTACGAGTCAAAACCCGCCTGTTGGAGTAGTGGAGATGCTACTTTCCACTTTTCCACTGATAAGCTTTGATCTTAGATTCTTCATCACTTGATCCTTCCTTTGGCCCGTAGGGATTCATTTTGAGTGCAATAGTCTTTTTATCCCCAAATTATCTATTTTCAACTTCCACTGACTGCTGAGATTTTTAAAATTGTCATCTGCGAAAAACGCACTCTATAGGTGGTTATCCACCAAGGAGAAGCCCAGAACCAATTTTACACCGATGAGACAAAATGAAGTATCAAAGCTAAAGATTTCAAAATCACATAAAATCAATGTTAGAAACCTCTGAATCGTGACCTTTATTAGATTTGGGAGCTTAACCTACCCAATATGACATGATCTCGGATAAAAACCCCCTGGCTTACAAAGGAGAAGGCGATTTGGGAAAATTCGATAAAGGTTTCCTTAGCCTAGAGGAAAAAGTAGACCTAGACTCAAGACTTGCACAATGTTTTCAAGACCATCACTACGCACTAAACATCTATTTTTCTCTAAAGATCTACAGAAAAAAAATGGGGCAATAGTTGGCTCTATCTGGGGACTTGGACATTCACATGTCCAAGAAAGGAATTGAAGTGTTTGGTTTCACAAAGCTCAATAAAAGGGTGGCTCACAACAAAACTAAGGCAAAAAATCGAAAGGAAACAAGGAAAGGAAACCTAACTAAGTAAAACAAAAATAGGAACTAAATGTAACTATGGTATAATATAGGGGTTACCTATTTTAGATTCAGATCTGGTACAACTTCAAGTCCTAACCATTGTATGTCAGGGGTAGTGCCTCGCCATTTGGATAAGCCAACTTAAAATAATTCTTCTCAAACGCATGATGAATCTTGAAAGGCCCTTTCCACAGTATCTCAAATTTTCTATGCATACCTTTAGGTGCCCTGCGTTTGTCCCATAGCAGCACCATATCTCCTTCCATAAATTTCTGAGGTCTTCTTTTTTTGTCAAACAAATTCTTCACACGCATTTGATGCTGTGTGATGTGATCTACCATTTTCTCTCTTTCATCTTCAAGCTTGTTTAAATATAGGATTCTCTTTTCTAAACCATCTTCATCTATGCCATCTTCTATTGTTGTCCTCAATTTGCAAGTTTCCAGTTCCAATGGTAATGGAAGACTGGCTTCAATTCCATAGAAAGGTTCAAAGGGGGAAATGCCAATAGCTCTTTTAGGGGTCACCCTATCTGCCCAGAGTGCTTCATGGATTTTCTTATGCCAGGTTCTCTAATTATCTGCCACAATCATTTTCATAATATTTACCAAGTTCTTGTTGCTTGATTCAGCCTGACCATTTCCTTGTGGGAAATAGTCAGATGAATGACTGATCATAATGCCATAATTAAAAAAAAATTCATTAATTTCCCAAGAATAAAAATATGTGGCATTATCCATTACTAACTTGATAGGTATACCAAACCTTACCAGGATGTTTTCTTTAATAAACTCACATACTACTTTGGAGGTATTTCTCTTAGTTGCTTTAGCCTCCACCCATTTTGGGAAGTATTCTTTTGTAGTGATTATATAGGTATGACCCGCACTGGATGTGGGGTTTATAGGACCAATAAAATCAAGACCCCATTCCTGAAAGGGACCTTCAATTATCACTGGTCTAAGAGGAAGAGCTACTAGCCGTGGATTTCCAGTAAACATTTTGCACTTCTCACATCTTGCTACCCAATGATACGCATCCTTAAACATTCCCGACCAATAATAGCACTGTCTCAATATATTGAATGCAGTAACTGATGAAGAGAAGTGTCCCCCACAAGCTTCCTCATGGAACACCTTCAAAATTTTTTCTTGTTGTTGTTTGTCTACACATTGGAGGAAAGTCCCATCTATCGACCTCTTATACAACCTATCCTCTCAAATAACATATTTAGAGGCTTTGAGCTTTAAATCTCTCCTTTTTTTTGGATTCAATCCTTTGGGGCACTCACCATATACCATAAAATACATAATATTTTTGAACCAGGGGTCTTGCCTACTTACTGCCAAAACCAATTGTGTCACTTCAGGATCTTCATCCACTTTATTTTATGCTATTTCTTTGCACGGTGCATTTCCTCTCACCAACTTGGTGGGTTTAATTTCTATGTCATATTCACGCGTCTTAGCCACCTATGCTCCTCTATTATTAAATCCCACATCTTGTTGAGTTAATACACTTTTTACTGAAATGTTAGGCACATATACAAGGGAGTGAGAGTGTAAAATATAGAATCTAAAATTATTTAAAGCCTTTACTATTGTGAAAGCATGTTTCTCATTCTGGGAGTATTTCAACTCATGATGTTTCAGAGGTGTGCTCATAAAGGCGATAGGGGCTTGAACCCCTTCCTCATTTTATTGCATGAGAATAGATGACAAAGTATGCTCAGAGGAGTAACAATAAACTATGAAATCTTCCTTGTGATTTTGGTGACACAATACTGGAGCATTGGCTATTGCGTTCTTAATATTTTTGAAGGCTTGTTTGCCAGGGTCATTCCACTTAAAATTCACATTCCCTTTCATCATGTCCACTATACATTTAGTAATTTCTTAAAAATCTGGGACAAACCTTCTGATAAAATTTACCTGACCAAAGAATGATTTTACCCCAGTCTTCTTTATGGGTAAGCTCAGTTGCTGTATTTTCCTAACCCTTTCTGGATTGATTCTTATACCTTCTTGAGAAATGATGTGTCCTAGTAATTTCCCTTCAGTCACAGAGAAGACTGAATTCTCAGGATTTAAAGAGATCCTGTCTTCTCTACACCTTTGCAACACTCTCCTCAAATTCTTTATGTGATCTACTCTTTTTCTAGAAAACACTGTAAGATCATCTAGATACATACCAATTATTTTATTTTTCATAGCACTAAAGGAAAGATCCATACCTCTCTAAAAATTAGCCCTGACGTTGATTAACCTAAATGGCATTCTATGATAAGTGAAAGTACCCCATGGAGTAGTGAAGGTCTTCTTGTGTTGATCTGCTTTTTCCACCTCTATCTAATTGTACCCGAAGAAGCCATCCAACACGGACATCATCTCAGCTCCAACCACGGTCTTCAATAGGTGATCCATGTTGGGAAGAGCATAATTATCTTCCAAGGAAGACTGATTAAGGTTTCTAAAGTCCATGCAGATTCTTATTTCCCAATTTTTTTTTCTTACAGGCTCTATATTTGCAACCCAGGTAGAATGATGGATAGGATATATGATCTTAGCCTTAAGCATTTTATCAACTTCCCTGAATATCACATCAGCAACCTTGGGGTTATAATTCCTTTGTTTTTTCCTGAATGGAATAGTATTGGGTTTTAGAGGAATTTGATGTTTGAATTTTCCATCAATGAAGTTTTTTAAATCTTCATAACTCCATGCGAAGACATCTTGGTATTCTAGGAAGAGTTTTCTGGCCTCTTCCCTTTCTTCCTTAGTACAAAATTTCCCAATGTTGATCATCTTAGGGTCTTTCTCACTTCCAATGTTTATTCCTTCATATTTGCCAGTGGTAGGACCCCTCTCCATCCTCTTCTTTTTAACAAAGGTATCATGTCTATTGAAATTTTTTTCAAGTGTGACCAAATGAGGAGGCATAACATTACCTTGCAATTGGATGATACCTGACTTATTTTTCCTCTGATTGTCACGACAATCTCCTTTATGACTGCCAGGAGCATCCTTATGAAAGTCACCATCGGTCTCTAGAAAGAGAAGGAGATTATGATCATCTTCAAACACTTTCCAATCTTCTACATTGTCAGGTACAGATGGTCTATACACCACTTCTATTTGATATTTCTTATCTTTGAAATCTGGATGAGGGAGGAGTAATGAGGTTGATACTGCTAAGGAATTTGCCTTAGAATTCAACTCTCTTGGCATAGATTCAATAAAGAATGCGTCTAAGGCTTCAATTTTGTCCCATACCCTGTTCCTATAATTTTTTAATCTATGATTCTTCACAAAGTATTGAAATTTAACTTGGCACACGATTAACTCGGCATCACCTTGAGCTCTTAGGATTTTCACACCTTTCTCTTTTGTGGCAATAATTCCTAAAAGCAGGGCCTCATACTCAGCTATGTTATTGGTGTTACCAAACTCTAATTTTTAAGATATGGGCTCACATTCTCCATCTGGTAATATTAGGACTATGCCTACACCATATCCTAACGATGCACAACTACCATCAAACTCAAGAGTCCAAATTTGTGGTGACGTTTCTCTAGCAGAAGACTAATTTTTCTTCTCTCTAGGTACGAATTCTTCATCATGATTATCTATAAATAACATGTAGTTTCCAAATTCTAATTCTTGGTACAGAATTTGGGCTTTAGGGTCATCGAATTTTAGTACTGTGAACTTTTCTTTCTCTTTAGGAACCAATTTTATCTTTTTGTTACCTACTAGGATCAAAGCTTGAGACCAATCCAGCTTTATTTCGCCTCCCAGATCCCTGCAAAACTTCATGCATAACAAAAAAATGTAACTAGAAGGTATATCAACAACCAATATAGTTAACAACTTTTTCTTCTCAAGGTGTGATACTAAAGCCACTTGAGCATCTTTGATTTTCCCAATCAAAGGGACCTCCTTAGCATCCATGGAGTAGCATCTACCATGGGCCTTAGTAAGAGTGAGAGCTAAAGCCTTAGCTACAGTTGATGGCATCACATTGTCTAAGGCACCAGATTATATTATGAAATTACTAAACTTGCAACCATTTATAAACAATGACACATAGAAAGGGTCAGGATTTTTCTGCGAGGAAGTAGCCAAGACCAATGACTCTCCCTACTCAAATAGACCTATCAAAACAAACTCATCTTCTACTAAAGCTATGACATTTTGATTTAAATCTTGGGTCCCTTCTTTACAAAATTCCACTAATTTTTGCAATTCTATAGGATTAGACTTAGGATAGTCTATGGGAGAAATCTGAATTCTTGAATCTTTACAAAATTGAATAATGTCAAAAGAGTTTTGTTCCTTACCCAGTTGCAAAAGTTTTACTCCTTGGTTTGCATCTTTAGAGAAATAAGTGGACGCCTCGTTACCTCTTGTTGGAGGTGTAGAAATTGTTGGAAACACTGAGAGGGGGGTGAATCAGTGTTTAACTAATTATTCTATTTTAGCAACTTTAAACATAAGTCAATTATATATCACTTGAAGCTTAACACAAGATCACTTAACACATAATATTACTACGAGGAAACCTTGACTAGAGGAAAACCCCGGTGGGAATTAGTACCCACAAATATTGCACTAGTATAATGAACCTGTTGAAGTTCCTTTCCCCTATTAGGAGAGGTCTTTACAATGCAAGTACAATGACCTAGTTAAAGGCTTGACCCTGGTAGGAGTCTTTTCAAACAACCCTATTAGGGGCGAGGACTCACTGTCCAAGAGCTCACTGCTCAATGAGAAAGAAGGCTAAAACCTCTTGAGAACAGATATGCACTATATCCAAAAGTGAATTGTTGTATATGACACAAATGTCTGATCAGTTCTGGTTATGCGCTTATGCTCTTATCTTCTTTAAGGGCTCTATCTCATTCTGACATCTTTACACTTCTCTGCTCTGCATATTTCTTCAAAACTTCAAATATATCTTTTCATTACATATATGTGTGTGTGTGTGTGTGTTTATGCATGAATAGACGCGACTATAAACAAGACCTTAGTCGGCCCAAAAACAACATACACAACGCTTCCAAACAAATTGGCTTAAGCGTGTTTACAATAATGTTTAATACATGGTTATAAACTTACTACAATAGGCACTTAGCCTTTACATAACAAAAGGTCACACGCTAATAAAAAACTTGAAGTCAGCTCCATACTCTGTATTCTGAATTGCTGGTGTACTTGTTCTTTCTATAACTTATCTGTATTGTCATTCCATACTATGTGTGTATAGGTTAAGAATAAAAACATATCATAAATCTTATGTCTAAAGGAACTTAGTCTAAATCGGCCATATGCACGTGCACTGGTGCTCTAATCATCTGTGTATCTCTATTTTGTATTGTCTTCTATCCTTAGTCAATTTTCACTACTAAGTTTGGTGTCAAAACTTCATATAACTTTGTTGCCATAATGATAGCACAAAATAATTCATATACTCCCTAGGAGTCAACTTGCAAATAGAAATAGGGGCTTTATCTTTCTGATTCTAGGTTAATACTACATAAGATGTTCCATCTATAGTAGCATACCATACCGCATCTCGTTCTGAATCTGATATGTACTCAAAAAATAAGTTTTCAGAGTCACCATGTGAGCACGAATCCAATTCAGCTCCAGATACTCTAGCATTCCATTCATCTATTTGATGCATCTTCCAGGCATGAGCTACATCAGGGAAAATTTCTTCATTGTGATTTGTTATTAGGAGAAAAGCACACATATTTCCTCTTTTGGGAGGAACTTCTATGGCTAGCCTTTGTTGAGGAGTAGTCAATTGTAATTTTTTTCTATTAGTATTCCTCATATCACCATTTCTTCCAGGCTGACCTTGAAAATTCTGCTGGCAAGGATTGTTAAATCTGGGAAGTTGTCTTTTCAAAGAAATGAACTCATTGGATAATTTCTCGATCATCTCATCTGATGATGTGGTATTGCTAGTACTGGCCTGAGTTTGTATCTCTCATTTCCACTTGCCTACCAAGATCATGTGGTCTTCTAACTCTACAACAGTCCTCTGGGCAAGATCTAAATTGGTTGGGTTTGTCCTTCTTAAATCATAGCTGATATCATGTAGCATAGCACTTATGAAAAATGTTTTCAAATTACCTGTAGTAGGTTGATTAGCTGTTGGGATATGTTTGAAAAAATTGTTAAATTTAGCAACAAAGTCTCTCATGCTTATAGAAGGCTCTTTTTTGATAGGAGTCAATTGTGTTAACAGAGCATGCTCATCTTCGACAGTTTTAAACCTTCTTTCAAAATTTGTTCTCATGGAAGCCCAATCTATAATAGAAGAAACACGAAAATGATGAAACCAATCTGCTGCACCCTCAATAAGGGTCTCAAAAAACAATTTGACTGAAACATCCTCCTCTCATACTACTAATATATTAATATCTACAAAGAAAGAAACAATGTGTTCATCTGCAGATACATTCCCATTTCCGGAGAATTTGGGAAAATTCTTTAATCTTGACCCTAAGGGAAGTGGGTTATATGTTGCTAACTGTAGAGGACCAACTGCGGTGGCCCAAGGGACTGCCATAACTGCCTGAGGTAAATAAGGTGTTAGGTTTACAATAGGAGGAGCAACTACTCCATGCAAGGTTAGCACTTGACAGGTAGTAGACAAAAGGAATGATTTGTTGGGAGGTAAAGGAGGCCTACTCTTGCTCTTAGTATTTTTGTTCTTCTAACGAGGTACTTCAAGTAGAGAAAAATCAATCTCTACAAGTCTCTCAAAGACTGGATCTATACCACCTTCTTTTCTTATACTTTTAAGAAATCTTTTAGGCTCTAGGATCTCCACTAATTTGGAAATCTAACTTCACACTCTGCTTTACGTTGTGCTCTTTGTAAATTCCTCCTTTGAATATCTCGTTCAAGTTCTTCTACTCTCACTTCTTCTTGTTCAAGCACTTGACTAGCATTTCTATAATGCTCAGTATTTCTTTTGTGTCTCTAGACAAAAGTATTCAGTGAGGAAATGATATCCTCTTGATCGTCCTGGAATCCAAGGTTTGGCTGAAATATAGGAATCAAACTTTCATGGGGAAGTACCATTTTTCCATATGATATTGCTTCTCGTCTAGCGACTATTTATTTCCCTAGCAGAGTTGCAAAAAATCTGTTGGTAAACAGATTGTTCTTTTTCACTTCAACTCTAAAATGCCCAAATATTAATGAAACAACCGAATACAATAGTTGGGAAATGTAACTGAATAAATAATTTCCCTCTGAATTTGAAAGTACAACTCCCTGAAGTGATTAATCTTCAATGAATTTTGTTCTTTCCTAACTTAATGAGGGTTTGTTCTTAACCTGAGAACAGAAGATGCAACCCAAACTAGGCTTAGATAGGAACTAGCTTAAGCAAATAGATTCATCTTTCTATCTAGCCAATCTTAACACTTTATAAATCATATAAGATCCTAAAATTGGCAATGCAACGGTTAATAATGAAGATGCAAATGCAAAACTGAAAGATTAATGATAACATAACGAAGATGAATCGATCTATTTCATAAGGAAATTTCTCATAATCTATGAACAACACACAAATTTCTCCTCAATTGACTGTATCAAATCATAATACAAAACTTTGGTTTAATCTTGAACTGTAAATCCAATTTAAAGAAACATTCAAATTGATAGAAAGATAATTGCAATGGAATAGATCGAACATTGGCATTCAGACATGAACAAATTTGACTAAGCAAAAATGATGTTATTCACACCAAAATTTAGCCGACCTTTCTATTGATTTTCAAAATAGTACATATAGATCTCAGGGTTTGATCGTTACAAAAAGGGGTAACTGAAATGGTTCAACTTCCCTAACCAGAAATGATAAAAAAGAATTTATTTGTTACAAGCTTTATAAAAACTTAGTATAAGAGGGAATATATTTATGCTTCCATTTTCTTCCCTATCTAATTTCTCCCTATAGGTGGTGACTGCTATGATGATTGGGATAAGCTCTTCATGCCTATTGATATGAACATTTGTATATCTGATAAGCCATCGGGAATGATCTTTGGCTAGACTCTTAACCGCATCTACCTAATCTTTCAGCTCTTCCATGGCTTTATAGATGCACCTGCTCAACTGTTGGAGTTTTGGCACCTTATCCAAGTGAGAGGAAGACTATTTTTCCAGTTTATCTACATAATCAGAGAAATATTTATGCATGTTATTCACTCCAATCATTTATTTTACCCACTTGTCTATGACTCTGTGTGAAGACCTTGAAGGAGTTTAAAATCTTTGTTCTATCCTTCTTTGATTTTTATTTATGTCTGTTGCAACCCTTCTTCAGCTTGGATGATCATCTCAATTTTAAATTCCCGACTTTGAAGCCATTCAATCAAAGGCTCATCTCCTTTCGGCAAGATCTTGGCCTTTATTGCCTCTTTAGTCTTCATTTTGACTACAACATGTAGTATTACTATGCACTCTTGACACTTCACCCTTTCTGACATGAGAGTCTACAAATTCTTATCAATGTTGTTTCTTTCCTTTTCCAACCTTAGGAGAGTATCACCCAGCTACTCAATAACTACAAGCCCTTCATATTTGAGCCTCTTGATCCATATTTTACCAATGTGTCCAAAGTGTCTATCTTCTTGCAACTTGTCTATGATGGATTGATTCTCTGCAGCATTGGGGTCAAAATTGGTTTGGGCACTAGGAATGCTTGCAACCAGAGTAACTAACTGCTTGATAAAGTTATCCAGTTCACTTACTTCTACTTTAAGTTGGACTTTAGCAGTCTTGAGCTCCTCAAGCTCGTCTTAAATTACAATATTAGTATATTTCCACCAATCCACCTTGGTATCATGACAAGCTAACCCCATATCAAATGACTGTAGCTCAAATTCAGAAGCAGTTAAATCTTCAAACCTAGCTTCCTTTGTTGGCTTTGCTACCTTTATAGTGAAGTGCCTTATTTTTGGATCTTGGCCTAATGTAGACAATGTCTTTCCTTTCGTCACCTTGCTAATGGTGGTACTGGATTGTAAGACCTGTGAAAGAGTATCCTTGCTAGGAGCTCCTTCTTCTATCCTCTTCCTTTTGCATTCTAGAGTGTTTTCTATCCAAGACTCCACACTAGTAACTTTGGTGGCAGAGACCAATTCTTCTATGAACAACTTCCTGATGACCAGAGGAGTAGATTTAGGTCAAGAAGCAAATGGATTTACTAAGGTAGGAGAGGAGGAAACTAATTTAGTGACTTGAGCAACTTTCTGTTTCTTTCCAACCTCTTCATCTGTTTCTGTGGCTGCATTACTGGAACTATCCTCGCCCACTTCTAATATAATAGGGGACCCTTGCCTTGGAGTATCTTGAATCGAGGTGTCACCTTGTGTACCCATAGTGCTAGGTTTAACTTGTTTCTCTATTTCTATACTTTTAATAGGCTCAACTGTAGGCTTATCCGGTTCTATAGAAACTTCTTCTTGTGTTGAACCAATGACAGGAGGCGAGCTGTATCCACGTGTCTTGTCCAATGGAATCATCTTTTTAGGAGGCTCATCACCTTTATGTGCTGATTAAGCTAGCCCTTTAGCTACAGTTGGGATAGTCACTGAGGATGATGTAGGAGTACTCTTGGTCACTTTTGTAGGAGTATGTTGAGAATGAGGATTCCTTTCTGACCTCTTCCTTCTGCCCACCGTCCATTAGATCCACTGCTCTGTCCTTTTGTAGATATTGCCCATCAAGTTCTAAAAGTCATCAATGGATTGACCTAGAATGGGTTCAAAGCTTATAGAGAGGGGCTTAATCTTCTCCATGTATGTATCATCATACATATTCTTGCCATCATCTTCTATGCCTTCAACTACAATCTTAACTTTGAACCTTTTGATTTTTTCAATTGTTAATCTTGCATAGAATCTATCTCTTCTTTCTAGATCATCCTTACAGTTGGCCCAATAGTCTTCTATGTCATCGATATGATGGATGGTTTGACCCATTTGAAATTAATCTTTGGCATAGTTCACAAGATCATACTAGGGCCTTAGAACATCATATGTTTCCAACTGAAACTTCTTTGGGAATGCTTTCAAAACATTCTTTGCATCAGACTGAGATGCACAACTGTAGGCTCCAATAGTCATTGGGAAATCATAGCCTTTCTTCCTGGCACCTTCACAGATTATGTTCACTTGGAATACTTTCCTCATCACTTCAACCAACATGATCATAAATTCACAAATTGGATAAAATAACCCCCAAATTGGCTGATAAATGCCATGGCTTCTCGATAAAATCTCCTTTTTGGGAAACCTTCCAACTCCTTGCATAGTATCATTGTGAATGCATCATTAACTTTGAGATACTCAATATAACTATTATGTAATTGCAAACAAGGGAAGCATTCGTAACTTTTAACATCCTTTGGGAATTCTTCCATTCTAAGAAGCCCTGGCCAAATTTGAATTGTAGCTCTATTTAGGGCATTTGAAATATTTTCACTTACCATGTGAACTCAATCAATGAAATTATGCTGGGAGAAAATCACCTGAACTAGGAAGAAATGGTGCTCAACAAAATTAAGTGCATCGCTCCCACCTCTGATCCTGTGAAGTAATGCCAGGATGTCTACAATTTATGGCTTTAGGTTCATACCATATAGTGTCTTAGGAAACTTTCCCTTGGCGCTCCTTGACTCTTGCAACCATGTTTTCACTATTTCCTTCTTCCACACAGTCTTCTTTGCTCTATACTTAGTAACCGCCCAGCTATATCTCCGAGTATTCATCTTTCTCTAGAATATGAAGGGAGTTCTAGATGGAGTCTCGATCAATAGAGAGTAGCACTGTATTGTTGGGAAAAATAATTTTCTTGGTGTCTAGATTATAGCATGCTATGAATTCTCGAACAAGCTCTAGAGCTTTAATCACAACAAGAAAGCCGACGGCTTTGACTAATCCACTCCCCTTTAGTTTCTTTGTAATGGGATGTATTATTTCTGCATTCAATTTTATATGAAAGCTCTGCATGTTGAAGAACCTCATATAAGTATCCATTATTTTGTGCCATTTGGAAGTGATACCATTCATCCCATCGAATCCCATGAATCTGGTGGCCATGTTTTGATTGATTTGATTTGCGAACTAGGAATCTATCTCAGGAATATGAAAACAAGGAAAAACTATCGCCAAGGGTTTCAGTTTAGAAAATTTGACAAACATATGGTAAGTCTTGTTTGCAATACTTCACTAATTTTATAACTCTTTACTTTTTACCATTTAACAGCTGACTTCCCATGCAACATGAGTGAAAATACTTAAGCATTTATGAAAAGTCTATTATGAAGCAAAATGACTTTATTTGAATTAATTAATTTACCTCTACGAGCTGTTAAGAAATATTTTTTTCACTTTAGATAAGTATATAACGGTAACTTTCTGGAGGCAGTGGATAATTACTTTTCTGCTTCCCTTTGGGTGGAGAAATGTTTTTGGAGCACTCCCTACCTAAAAATACACCAAGGAGGAATTTTAACTTGTTACAATGCTAAAATGATATATGACAGTTTTATCTGCTCTCTTTATGCCTTAAGTCTCCTCACATGTTGATTTTTCTTCATAAATCTCGTGTATAACAATCTGGCGGAAAATGCATCCTGTGAGTCAAAACCCACCTGTTGGAGTAGTGGAGATGCTACTTTCTACTTTTTTGTTGATAAGCTTTGATCTTAGATACTTCATCACTTGATCCTTCCTTTGGTCTGCATGGATTTGTTTTGAGTGCAATAGTCTTTCTAGCCCCAAATTATCTATTTTCAACTTCCACTGACCACTGAGATTTTTAAAATTGTCATCTACGGAAAATGCACTCTGCAGGTGGTTATCCGCCAAGGAGAAGCCCAGAACCAATTTTTCGCCGATGAGACAAAATGAATTATCAAAGCTAAAGATTTCAAAATCACATAAAATCAATGTTACAAACCTCTAAATCGTGACCTTTATTGGATTTGGGAGCTTAACCTACCCAATATGACATGATCTCAAATAAAAACCCCCTGGCTTACAAAGGAGAAGGTGAGTTGGGAAAATCTGATAAAGGTTTCCTTAGCCTAAAGGAAAAACTAGACCTAGATTCAAGGATTGTACAATGTTTTCCAGACCATCACTATGCACTAAACATCCATTTTTCTCTAAGGATATGTAGAACGAAAATGGAGAAACACCATATTAAGGGAAAAATGACTTGGGACTAGTAACCCAACAATTTTCACTCTTCTGAAGTGAGTTCGGTGAATAACCAACACTGTTAAAGGTTACAAACACACTGTTAAGTGCGACCTTGTTAGATGGTTTAAAACTAACAGTTTGTCTTTTGACCTAGCACTCACTTTGTTGTCGACAAGAAAACCTTTTGATACTCTTGAGTATCTCAATACTTAAGGACTGTTAAATCCCACTCTGTTAAGAGATTTTCTGAATCAATGGTTAAACTGATACAGTAAATGATCTGTTCAATAATAAAAATTTATCTATTAGATATTCATATCTATTGATAGTCCAATAATACCTCTCTGATCAATTTTCACTTCAGTTCCTGTGCTTTCATTCTTTCTTCTTAATGCTTAGTGAATGCTCTGTCCTCTGTTGCTCGGTGTCTGTAGAATTCTTTGGCTCTGTTCTTCAGCCTATATGATCATATCTGCATGAAGACTTCTATCTTCACCAAAATATATTCATCATTCTCTCTCTTCATAATGAATTCCTTGTCTCTTTATATAGACATGATCAGCCGCTCATTCTCCTTATTTTTGTCGTAGATCACTGCTTGATCTATAAAGCTCACCATTCTTTGCTTTATTCCATAAAGATTTTCTTTAGTTTTATTCTGTATATCTCTCCTTTATAACTACGCTTTAAATCTCTTCCATGTTTTAGTTTAACTGATCGTTAAGAATAAAGAAATCAATCAGTCAGTCTCTTTAAATTTAGCTCTTCCCAGCTAAGTAGTTATTTCATTCTTGAACTTCAGTTCTAATCGGTCATCAACTCCAGTTATCTTGGTCATTGACTTTATTTATGCTTGGTAAATAGCTCTTGCTCAGTAACACTTTCTTGGTTACTATGGTGCTCGACATGCACTATGAACTTCTCTGTATTCACTGTTCGTTAGTGTGCACTGTCCGTTGGTGATTACTATCACTCGGTGTATGCAGAACTTTTCTATTTTACTGACCACATAAAATTTGTCTCTTCATATCTTCAAAGTTATGATATTATGTGTATGAACAATCATACTAGGTCAAGTTGACATCAATGAAAATACAATACATTACCTGATTTAATGTCTTGCATTCACTTTTGTAGTGCGATGATCATCAACTTATCATCTTCAAACATTCAATCAGTTATAGTTCATCACAAATAGTTATTATCCATATTATTGAGGATTATGCAACCTACATTGAACTAAAGATGGTGGTTTCTTAGTGATTCAAAAAGGTTTTGCTTGAATGTGATTTCTTGAATATCACCATTTTATTAAGAGAGATTCAAACCTAAAGATGCATCATAAAGACTTTGATTTTTAATAGTATAAAGTTGTTTAACTCCTTTGAATACTGTAATATTATACCCATGTGTATTGTGAAGGAAAATCAATTGTGGAAAATTTTGTTAACCTTGGGGTCTCACAACTTAATATGTTAAGGTGGGGGATTAATGATATTATCCCTCAAGATATTAGAATTCTTATTCAAATGATTATACTAAATACTAACTTAGAGGTGACCTAGGAAATGATGGATTCAAATTTTAGATTCATGTGTAGTTGCATGCCGATATGTCCTCCCCTCATTATGGTGCATCAATGCAACACCTTCTTTATGATATTATAATTTTTCATCTGGGTTGTCCTCCTTTTGATTTCGGCTCTGTTCTTTCCTCTATGTAACATTGGTGGAGATAGGAACAAGGTAGAACCTATTATTTACCATAAATGACAAGAGAGTCATAAAGGTTGGGATGATCTTTCTACTGGAGGCCTTACTCTATATATACAAAAATTAATGGTGAAGGCGGTCTCAGAGGATTTAGTGGTGAAGGTGTTGAATATTGTTGCATATATGTGCTAACATTAATGTTTTCTCATTTATTTCAACATATCTTTACTGTTGGAGATAGTGTTCCTGGTATGTTCAGTGAGAAGATTATTTTTGTATGACTATTGTATTAAAGATCATATGTTGAGAAGGTACATATGGTTTCAGTGATGTCTGTCGTTTATCTGTTACAACTTAAACAGGTTTGCATGGTCACTTGAGTGAGCTACATGAATAATTTATCACAGACTAGTATTTTGGTTGTTCAGGCAGAGACAATGTTACAGCTCTTGGATCAATGTGGATGAGTTATGCAATATTCTTGGTTGCTAACCTAGTGGTGAGTTGAGGACACAGATGTGTGTCCTCAACTTGAGTGGTCTATGATTTGGATGCTAGAAATTTATCTTCCTTGTATGAAAAAGGTTGTTGTTTGGTAGGAAAAACATATAAAAAATAAATACAATGGCTCTACTCCCACGATCGCGTCTACATTTTTGACTATGGACAATTGACTCTCTAGACTCACAATTTCACTTCTTTGTGAAAACAAAATATGCACAACATGGCCACATCTCAACTGGTGTATCATCTTTTGATAGTCACTTACCTCAGTCACATTCTACTATCCCTAATCTCTCAACCATGTGCTTAACCGATGTCTGACCTAGGGTTTCTCATATGGACATTTGTAATGATGCTTAGGAGGACCCTTGGATTCCTGCCTATCGTCAAAATGCCAAACGTGGGTGATGGCACTCTAAAATACCTTCTAAAACTCATCCTGGGAAACAAACCTTCAACCTTCCTACCAATAATAGATTCTCTTATCTTCGTCCTATGAATCCTGATCTCCAGCAATGCAATTTATCCCCTCCAATGAAAAATACTTTGGCTCAAATGCATAAAACCTCAAATACACGGCTTCCCGATCTGGCCCAGAAACCCTCAAGTTGGGTTTCACCTCCTCAAACTCTGTATACTCCTCCTTATCTTAGGAATAAGGCTATTACCCCTCCACAAATTTATAAATCCTCTCACCTCTCTCATGAATCCAAGCTTGGGGTTCAGCCTTAGGAGGCTCTTTACACTCCTCATTGTAGGAGTGGCCCTAATTTTTTCAATTCTTCTGCTGATGATGTTTTCTCCCTGAATATTACCGACAGCTTAATGGAAAGAACAAAAGAGATGTGCACTTCGTATGGTGTTTTATGTCGATGGAATGGCATAGGTTCTTCCTCTAAAAATATTTCACTCTGGTTAGAACAAACACTGAAGGAAAAGGTAAGTACAATTATTCTCCCATAAAATTTCATTTTTATTATGTGCAGGAGCAAAGAATTTAAAGCTAAATTTCTTATTGAGGGTTGCCCTAATTACAGAAGTATAGATTTTATTGTTCTTGATTGGGTACCCTTCTTTGATCCACTTAAATTAGAGAATTTCTTTGTAGAAAGGGTTATCCAGTTGAAAAACCTGCCAGTTGAATTCCTAAATGATGAACTCATGAGAAAGATTGGTAACCTCTATGGAAAATTTGTAGGGTTTATTGATACGAACTTATTATACTCTGAAAAATAAATTATCGTCACGATGAATATAAACACAAAAATTCTCAAACCTGTCATTATCAGAGGTAAAAAATCAACACATAAAATCAACCCAATTATCTCTTATACTAACTTGGATATAGAGGAATCTGATAAGCTCTTTAGGGGGGATGCTCCTCAATCTCTCCCAAACCGTATTCCCAGCCCCATCTACCCTTACAAGCTTAATATTTCTTTAGCTGATGATAGAGGAGGTTTCATGCTATCTCCCTTTAGGCCTCCCTCTTTCTCCTTGAAGACTTCTATTGCTACTTCTCAAGAGCCCACCATAGTTAAATCCTCCCCTATGCCCATCAATCATGAAACTATACTTACAACCTCTGACCAACCTATCGCATTACTTGAAATCCTAGATCCTTTCCCATTAGACAACCCTTCTTCCCTCCCTACCATGGAAAAAATCCCTTCACATCTAGCTGAAACTTTACAGGCTCTTCCTATCAATTCTCCTATTCATATTGCTCCTAATAGCCCTTCCAACTCATTTAGAAATGCTCCTAGTTTGCAGCACCTCTCAGTTCCTTCCTCTAACAATGCTCCCCAAAGTTCTAATGACAATAATCAAACCAAAATTTAGGAATATGTGGATACTATAGCTTTATACTTGGGGGAATCCCTAACTAATGAACTTATAATTTGTTTTATGGATGAGATTTGTGATAAGGAAGAATTAGACCTTCAGTGAAAGCTTCTCATAGAGGGTATCATTTCATCAAAATTGAAAGAAGAGAATTTAGAAGATTGGTTAGTTAATCTGGATAAACTAGAAAATGCTATTCTAGAATCACTTGGTATTGTTGTCAACCAGGTCAGCCGAAGCTCCCCAGAATGTGCTAAAATTGCCAAAAAAAAGGGGAAGAAAACCAAACTCTGAACTCAAAACCTTAGATGGAGAAGCAATAGGACAACAGAAAATAACATCACTTCTTAATGTAGGGAAGGGGAAGTTCCTTCCCAAGCTATCATGAATACCCTAACATGGAATGTTAGGGGCATGAATGCCCCTAACAAGCAGCGTATTATTCTGTACTATATTAAAAAATCTAATTCTGATATAATTTTAATTCAGGAAACTAAAATGAACAAGACAGATATGTTGAACTTTAAGAATAGGATAGGTTTTAGAGATTTACTGGATTCCCCTGCTACTAGAGCTTCTGGCGGCTTGGCCATCATTTGGGATCCCCAAAGCTTGTCAGTTAACATTATAGAGAATAGAAACTCATGGATGTGTGCAAAAGTTAAAAGTTTTAGACATAACCTAACCTTCAATATTATTAATGTATATGGACCTACTCAAAATAGGGATAAATTGACTATATGTAATGAAATTGAAAATTTTCTCAATCTTTTCCTGAATGACCTTTGTCTTTTGGGAGGAGACTTCAATGTTATCACCAAAATCTCAGGTAAGAGAGGTGGCATTGGCTCTCTTCCTCATGGAACCCATGATTTTATCATTTGGAAAGAGAATTTGTCTCTCTTGGAAATTCCAACTGGAGATAATTCCTTTACTTGGAATAATAGAAGGAAAGGTTTTAGCAATATAGCAGAAAAAGTAGATAGATTCTTCCTTATGGGCAGTCTCTCCAATTCAAACATCACCCTCATAGCCCACATCTTGCCAATTTCAAGCTCGAACCATTTCCCGGTTCAGCTCAGTATCCTCTGGGATGCTAAACCTAAGAAATGCCCCTTCAAATTCGAACAAATATGGCTTAGAGATCCCAATATCTTAAAACTCATTGAAAAATGGTGGTTAGAACCTATACTGAAAGGATCAAAGCTCTACATAGTTGTTAATAAACTAAAACATATCAAACAAAAACTGCTGGAATGGAACTCTGATAAATTTGGCAATATCTTTGAATCAAAAATTCAGCTTGAAGAAGAGCTTAAAGAGATCAATTCTCAGGTCATCAAATCTGGTATGGATGAGAAGCTCTACCTCAAAGAAAAGGTTGTCCTTTCTGAATATGAGGACATTCTAGCCAAAGAAGAGATCTTTTGGAAACAAAAGTCTAGAGAATCTTGGTTAGATGCTGGTGACAGGAACACAAAAAAATTTCATAACAACACAAAACAACGGAGATGTGCAAATAGAATATCAAGCATCTTGGATGCATCAGGTTAGAAGATAGAAGACCCGAAGATAATAGAAAGTGAAACAGTTCAATATTTTAATAAAATCCTTAACAACCTAGAATGTTCGGATCTATCTAATCAATTAGAACTCCTAAAAAACATACCCAAAATTTTAACAAAACATCATAACAAAATGCTGACGGAAAAATTTACAATGGAGGAAGTTAAAAATGCTCTTTGGAAAATGAACTGGGATAAATCTCCTGGCCCAGATGGTTTCTCAGCCATATTTTTTCAGAAATGTTGGGATTTCTTGGGAAAGGACATAATAGAGACCTTGGAGGGGGTAAGAAACTCGGGACAAATTCTTAAAGAAGTAAATAATACCTTTTTAACTCTCATCCCCAAAAAATAAAAACCTGAAAGTCCAAATGACTATAGACCAATAGCTTTATGTAATACGCTATATAAACTTCTTACTAAGACTCTCTCCCTTAGACTCCAGGAACTCCTCCCTCTAATTATCAGTGAAGAACAAACAGGCTTTGTTCCAGGTAGATCAATATTTGATGGAGTCATAATAGCTAATGAAGCTATTCACTCTGTCCAAATGAGAAAAAATCCTAATATGCT
>MU227796.1:51693-65189 GCA_018584345.1 Thuja plicata
TAGTCACTAACCAGTGAATGATAAACAATGTAGTATAAAAAATTACACTAATAACATGATGATCTAGGTCTACTGTCATTATCTTAAAAAAATTTACACTAATTTAATTT
This sequence comes from Thuja plicata, assembly GCA_018584345.1. Lineage (NCBI taxonomy): Eukaryota > Viridiplantae > Streptophyta > Pinopsida > Cupressales > Cupressaceae > Thuja > Thuja plicata. The sequence continues at coordinate 51,804 of MU227796.1, forward strand.
TCTCATTTTATGCTAAGCTATTCATATATTCTAACATTCACATGATTATTTACATTTATGATTTTTATGATGATATATAGAATTTTCTTGTTCTTGTGAATTAAGCCTACCTAACATTACAATAATATATTTCTCCCCCTAGTAGAGAAATTATTGTGGAATATTATTGTATATAACATATATGCTAAGACATGACTAATATTCGTATTTTATAATGATATTATAGGAATATTGCACGATTCAAGACTATCCACATAGAATAGTAGACTTTATAGGGTGCCTGAAGGCATTACCTATATATCATATTGTTGAAAGGGTAATATACCTATCCTTTCCTTTAAAGTTATTTTCTTTATTTCTAATAATGAGTAATCTATTGTTATTTTGTAATTCGTTGATATATAATGTTATTTATTTATTTTATTTTAATTTCCTAAATTTTATGTTAATGCACTAATTTTAAGACAAGTACTAAGGCATAATTTTTATCCATATAAACATATTTTTATGTGTCTCTATAATTTACTTTTTGTTGATTAATTGCATTTACTTTGACATGCATATATAGTTTGGATGTAGATCAAAGTGTACAAAGAGAAAATTAGCCAAATTTAGTGACCTATTATTTTCCAGGGTTTCTCTCTTATTAGAGCAACCCTTGACAATAAGAAGCATACAAATGATATTTTTTTAGGTGAGAGTGTCCATACACAATTGAATCTTTATTTTTCTTTAAATAGTTGAAATCACAAACACAAGCCCTACTTTCAATATTTTTTAGTTATTAAAATTAATATTTTTGAACACTTGGCATGTTGTACAATTCTACTAAAAAAATGTCAAGAATTAAAGGATGATGTAAACTAATGATCTTTATTGATTTTTTTATACAAATTCAATATATATTTTTTGACATTTAAAAGTATTTATAGCATATTTGATTTGTCTCTAAATAAAAATATCATATTTATATTATTTTATTTAGTAACATATTACTATAACGCATAACTTGGTCTACAATATGATTCGTGGATATAGATCATTGACTACAATATCTAATGCAAAGGAATTGTTTTGAAAAAAATACTTCATTATTTTATCAATATTATGATTAATTTTTAAATGTCAATTGTTAAATGTTTAGATCTATATATTTATTGTTTTTTGGAATAATGGAATGGTGTGTACTAAGAGGGGGGGAGTGAATCAGTACCCTTAAATTTTTTTATCAATTATCCTTAATTAATCTTTACTTGTATTATTGACCATATTGATTTTCTACCTTATGCATGTAATATCATAACATAAATGTAATTGCATGTAAACATTCATAGAAACATTCATGAAACTTAGTTACACATGACACAAGAATTGGTTATGAAAAAAACCCCTATTGGAAGGTAAAAACTGTGGTGGGGATGAAACCCATGAAGCTTCACTATCTGCAGAATGGAAGGTGTCAGTTAAGGCTACAAGTGTGATCACTTCTGATGATCTTACCCTATTAGGAGTAACATTTTAGAATTTTTAGGTCTAATCGGTTAAGATATTTCAACAACGTTGTTAAGTGTGCACTCAGTTAAGAGATTTACAATAAGACTGTTAAGTCCACCTTCTTAAAGGATTTCTTCTATTTGCTACAGTTGTTAGAGAGTAGTCAAAAATACTTATGACCTGATGGTATGCAATCTTGAATTGCTGATTACAGATCCTTTAAGTTCACATAATGTATGTATCACCTATAGTGATGGATAATACCTCTGTTATGCTTGGTAGCCTTGAATCTTAGTTCTTCATAACTGAATTCTTTCTTTTGTGTCCTTCTTCATGAAACTCTCTATCTGATCCATAGATGTCCTTGTGTGGCTACAATCATCATGTTCTTGATTGATTACTACATCTATTTATACAATGTATTGACCTAATTAGCTTTCACACTTTACAATAAAAACTATGTGATCAAAGGTTTATAACTTGACCTTGATCTCCTAGTTTGCATGTTTACAATCAATTTGACTTATTAAAACTATTACATATGATTTACTTGATCCTCAAGAAAAAATTTTATAGCTAAGCACAAAGCTAATTTAAAATTGAAGTGCTTTAGCTGATGTGTATCTTAGATCCACTTTTCTCAGAAATAAAACTATCTCTCGATATACTAGAGCTCGGTATGCTTTGTAGTCTGTGCTCTCATTTTACTCCTAAACTGTCTATCGGTGATAGTGCTATCGGTGTTCACTGATCTCGATGATCACTGTGCTAAGATATTTTCAGTGAGAATTGCACTTGTCTACTTTAGTGACCTCTGCGCTTGTCTGAATGTTGTCACTCAGTGATTATGTAACTGACAGTCCAAAAACTATTTCCTTTTATACTAATGAAAAATTGTGATCATCAATTTTTTATGTGTTTCTCTTTGTTTGTATATCAAAATATATTTTTTCCAATATAACATGAACATTTATTTGTTGAAAACTTGGGGAGATATGTCAAGAAATTGATTAATGTTGGATCTCTTAAAGGGCTGCACCCCCTCCTCTACCAACTTGGTGTGTTCACATGAGAAATTTGTGGATGATAATATTGTTATGGGTGAGGCTACTATTCATGAGGATAGAAAAATGAAGGGTGTTCTTGATTCCTATACTTTAGTTACTCGCCAACTTATTAATTGGAATAAGAGCTCTCTCTTTTTTGTTAACTCCCCTGAGGAGAGAAAAAGAAAAATAGATGCCATTATGGAATGAAACATTGATTCCTTTCCTTTGGTTTACTTGGGTCTCCCCCTTGGGGAAAAGCCTCCTAATTCATTTCAGATGGAGATCATTGAGAAGTTTAACAACAAACTTGTTGGATGGAAAGGTGTTTTTCTATCCGAGACGGGGAAAGTCACTCTGTCCAAATCCTGCTTACAAAATTTAGTTATTTAGGTGCTCAGTCTCGTTAGAATTCCCTTGAATTTTTCTATTAAGGGGAAAACATTTAGAAGCACTTTCTATGGTCTGTTTCTGAAGAGAAGAAATGTATTCCTCTAATAGCCTGGGATAATGTGTGTAAACCTAAGTAGTATGGTGGTTTAGGGGTCAGATCCATTAAACATATAAATGATTCTCTTCTTGATAAACAATTATGGAGAATGTATGGGAGAGGAAAAAGAGTGGAACGCTATATGAAAAAAAAAATATTTCACTAATTTATCACTTGACTAGATCACTCTGGAGGATTGTCACATTGGAGGGTCTGAAATTTGGAACAACATCATGAAAGAGAAAAAAGTGGCAGCTAAAGGGAGTAAATGGAAGCTTGGGAATGGTCGTAGAATTAGTTTTTAGGAATACTTATGGCTTTTGACAAGCTTCTTTATATGAATTTTGAATTGCAAAATATAATGAACAGATGTAAAGTCTTCTTTGGTTATAAGGTTAGGGATACAGGAGAGGGAATCATTGGGTGAATCTGAATGAAGATATTATTAAAGCTATGTATTCCTAATAAATTATTGAAAATAAGGAGGACATCTTAATCTGGGGTCTGGAATCTTCTAGAAATTTCTCTCTTTCTTCAGCTTATAGAATCCAATTCCAGTCTTTTAATAAGTCTCCATTTTGGGCTAAAACATGGAATAAATATCTTATTCCAAAAGTTCAGATTTTCTTCTGGTTGTTCATCAAAAATAAAACCCTCACAATTGACAATCTAATAAAAAGGAGATTTTATATTCCTAATAGATATTACATGTGTTGTAAGGAGAGTGAATCGGCTACCCATCTCCTCCTTAGTTCTTCCTATTCCTTATAGATCTCAGAAGCCTTGTTGAAAATATGGAATGTTTGTTGGGTGTTTCCTAGTACTATCTAGGAGTTTTTCCAGCAATGGACTTGCCCTAGTAGGAATAAGAGAGCCAACCTTGTGTGGAACATTTCTATTCCCAACCTTATCTCGAACATCTGGAAAAAATGTAATAACAAGAATTTTAGGAATGTGCAAAAGATATCCTTTTATTCTAATGAATGTTATATTTAAAAGTATTCAGGAAAATATTTTAATGCAAAATAACTTAGCTACGAGCTCAGGGATGGAAGTTGATTTCTAGAATATTATCCTATAAGATGATAAGAAACATAATAGGGACAATTATTGTTTTTTATCCCCCCCCCCCCCCCNTTTTTTTCCCCCCCCCCCCCCCAGGACTGGGTTAAAATTAACTTTGACGGTGCTGCGAAAGGGAACCCGGGTAAAGCTAGTTGTGGGGGTATCATCATAGATTGCAGGGGTAATTTTGTTGCAGAAATTGTTGTTCCTATTGGAACCCAATCTAATCATATGACTAAGGCTCTTGGGGCCATTTACTCTCTCTCCCTTTCCAAACATTTAAACTTTCTTAATGTTTGGTTGGAAGGTTACTCGCTAAACATTATAAACCCTTAAAGTAAAATCTAAAGTTTCATGGTCTAAAGAGAATGTGATTGATAGAGCTAAAGGTATCTTGGATTCCTTTAATCATTCCAATATATCCTATGCCTTTTGTGAGTCAAATAAATTTGCTGATGTGTTCGCTAATTAAAGGGGTTTATCTTGAATCTCTCATGACGTGGCACGACTTAATGAACCTTATCATGGAGGACATTAGTCTTCTTAGTTTTGACAAGACTAATAGTAAAGAGGGAAGATTTAATTATAATGATGAAAATATTACGGAGGGATAAACACACCATTACTTATGGTGGCCACTTTAGAGAGGCAATGTGTCATAATTGCTACTTTTTCTGCATGCTTTCTGGGCGATTTGCTTCTTCCTTCTCAAAGTCTAGATTTTGGTTTTCTTATCTTTGTGTATGAAAAATATTCCTAAGAGATTGACCACGGTGGGAAGCTACTTGAATAGAGAAGGGCCTCTGAATTGATTGAGGTTGAAGAAGGACCCTAATACATGGAGAAAGATTAGGAAGGGCCCACTTAAGCCCTACCTAGAGAAATTGCATGAAAACAACAAAGAGATAACCCAAAATTTCATTACTGGATGGAGGAATGACTCTGTGACTATTGATGGGAGAAAAATTGATCTCAATGTGGAGCTTATTGTGCATGTAACTTGTTTACCCATGTCTGGCATTAACTTTTACAAAAATAGAAAGGTGTCTAAAATGGCGGTTAATAAATTCCCTAAGACTGTGGCTGAGAGGAGTGGTATTGTTTAAAAAAAAGGATTTTATGTTATGGATACTATTAAGGAGTTCTGGTGAAATTTTTTTGTTGTGTTAATGGATTATATTACTCTAGAAGGGCGCTTCACTTAAGCTCAATCTCATCATTTTGTGCTTTTAAACCATTTTCTCATAAAGATTTTATTCTTGGTCTTTTTACCTTTATAACTCTCTCTATCACAGTCTGGTTGATAATGGGGAGGACTCAAGTAGATCCATTCTTCATGGGGGACTCATTCTATTGATTTTTTTAGTACATGAGGTATAATATCCCAGTTAGTATGGGTAAAGACCCTAGGGAAAAAAGAAGGAATCTCAGCCCTAGTTCAGGTAAGGATAATAAGTCTTTGAAAATCATTAAAAACATGAACTTTGTGGCCAGGAATGTGGAAGCCTCATCCTTGTCTTTGAGGACCAAGAAAGCTAAGCTGGTGAATTATTCGATGGACTCGACGAATGAGGATTCAGATGGTGTTCCCTCCAAGAACGATGACTCTAATTTTTCCCCATATATTGGTAAGAAGTCTAAAACTTTGGCTAGGGATATGGAAATGTCTTCTTCAGGGGAAAACCCTAATGAGAATCTCAAGGACTGTGAAAATGATGTGGGACAGGAGAAAGCTACTGAGTCTAGCTAGAAAAGTTTTTGATTTGGAAAAGAGTAACACCACTATGGATGTTGATCCTGGTCAGAGTGATCAAGGTAAAAATTTTATTGACCTTCATGGGAACAACCAGCCTAATAGGGAGAAGGAGATTGAGATAGAGGGAGACAAGTAGCTTAACACTATGGAAGATATAGGAAAGATTGACATAGATAATGGGGTAAAGGAGCATGATTCTAATAAGGAGAATACCCAATCCCAGTCTATGGAAGTCAATAAAAATGATGATATTGAGGAAGAGAATCCACACTGAGGATAAGCTGGAAGGGGTCAAATATGATGTCCTTTGCATGGCTAAAGATTTTGTGAAAGAAAAGAAAAGGAAGAAAGAAAACAACCTAGAAATTGTTGAGTATGAGTCATCAATGGCTATAGGGGACTTGTGTAGAAAGAAGGATTATACTATTGGGTTCTTATATGGCTAAATCCAAAGCCCTTTACTCTTTTAGGAATGACAATTGGTGCTACCAGGAAATTAAGAAGCTCAGAGCGCAGAACAGTGAGTTGGAAATCAATCTCCAAAATCTGCAAGAATAACAGGGAAAAAGATAATAATAATTGTTCAAACTTTTGTGCCCCTGTCATGCTGTTAACTAGAATTGAATGCCTGGAGAACATGCTAGAGCACTCCAAGGAGGGATATAAAGGCCTCTGCTAACAACCTTCATCTTTTGGTCAACATGTTGGAGAATCGTGCTAGCAGTCAGCCTCCTACTACCAAGGGTAAAGGACCGGGTTCCAGGACTAGAGAAAAGATGAACCAGACTTCCTCATCCAACAAGGATATTCTAGAGCTTAAAGCTAGTGTGGCCAAGATGACTGAGCTGGATGCTAAAATGGATGAAACCCTTTAGGGTTTCAAAGGGTGGAAGTAGTCGGTTTACTTTTGTTGTTTTTGTTTTAGTTGTCTAGTTAGGGTTGTTTTGGTGTTGAGGGGTGCCTTTGTTTCCCTTCTTATTTTTCTTTTGATGTTATTTTTTGCTGGTCTAAACTCTTTATCTAATCTCTTATACTCTTTGGGTTTTGGGTCCTTGTAAAACCTGATTTTGCTTAGTTTTCAAAACATTCATTTGTTGAAATTATTCTCATATAACTTGTTAATTTACTTTTTTTCAAAGGAATATTTTTTAACTATTACGTATTTCTCTATTTGTATATCATTTTTTTTCCACAATATAACAAGAACATTCATTTGTTGAGACTTTTCTCAGATAACTTGTTATTTTTTTGAAGGGATAAACGTTTTTGACCCAAAGCTATGAATAAATGATCTTGTCTCCATTTAAATATTCAACAATAGTAGTCTAGTGGGGTTTAAATCTTGATGATAAAAACAAAAACATCACAACTCAACAACCATCAAAATTCACTTGTACAAAGTTTTGGGTCCCCTTAAAAACATGTTTGACTCTAAATAAAAAACAACCATCACACCATATCAATAGCGATATAACTTATTATTTTATCTTATATCTCAAAATATTTCTTTCTAGAATTTGAAGAGTAAACACTATATTTCTTTATAGAATTTGAAAAGTAAACATAATATGAGGAAGGTTAACACCAAAGACTAAGTATTTAAAATTTCCTTGTACGACAAATGTTTGTCCCAGAATATCATATTATTTGTCACTCTATAAAGATTAATCCTTGCGACTATTCTACCCGGTGCATTCACCATTTACAAGTCAAGTTATCCTTTATGGGGCGGTTTGACGATGACCTTTGTCTTAGAATATTGTAGCAATTAAAAGTAATGGACTAATAATTTTCAACCATGTTACATAATCCAAATACTTCGAAATTTACATCACAAGTAATCCACAACTAACAAAACTCCTGCAATAAAGCCTGCACAACAATAAGTAACCGGCACTAATTGTTTTCACTTTCATTTTTTATTTTTATAAGAAATATTTCGTGGGCAAAGAAATCTACAGTTTGGCTTTTACAGACTGCAAAGCTATTTCATTCACTGTACCTATACAAAGATCACTAGCCAGATATACAAACTTAATCAGAAGAAAATAAAACCTGTCAGACATGATTTTAATTGTACAAAAACTTAACTTCATAGAAAACATGATTTACAGTACAGAATCCAGATAGAGTACTATAAAGCTTCCCTACTAAAACTGCTTAAACTGCTTTCTCTTTAGACTGTTGAAATTGCCATGTCAGCCTCCATGAACAATTGTGCTTAATACGGTCCACCACAGGAGATAAAAGGGACCTAAATACATCACAATACATCTTCCCAAGTTGATTCAAACCTACACTCAACACAACATCCTTCAAAGTTGGCATCAAACATAAAGTGTAGAAAAACATTACACTCAACACAACATCCTTCAAAGTTGGTATCAAACATAAAGTGTAGAAAAACATTAAACTCAACACAACATCCTTCAAAGTTGGCATCAAACATAAAGTGTAGAAAAACATTAAAGTACATGTTAACAAGTTGGCCAAAAAATATCCTCTGTGCACACTTAATGCAAATATTAACATAACATAGGGGAGAGGATCGAGTAGTTGAGCACCCTAACTTCGTAGTTCTCAAAATCCTACATGTAGAAATTTCAAATGACTCCCATTTTTTTACAGCAGCTTACTTGGCAAGTCCCCTGCTTATAACTAAGGTTTTAGGGCCACATCAGCATGCTTTTTTCCAAGGTGTCCAAAACAGCCCCAAAAAAAGTGAGACCAATCGTAGTGCATTAGGGACCCCCATACTTGTACAGCTGATATGACATCACACTATTGGTTATTTTTAGAAAAAGGGACACATTGCATTCAATTATGGGTAGTCATCATTGGCAAAAGAAACTTTAAAGTCATTAACTATTGGTACAATGTTGTTAAAATTATAGGATATTAAATCAACAAGTGTGGGTATTTAATTAACAACTGCTATCACAACTATTAGAACGCATTCAAGTATTGGGTCCTCTCCCCTAGTAAGACTCATAACAACCTCTTAACTCAACCTCCAAAATAGAGCCAGACCAAAATATCATAATTTAACTATGACAATTCTCTTAGTCTGCGACAGACCAACATAGGCAAAACTGTTGAACAACTAAACAACATATCTTCACTTACAAAGAAAACCAATACATGAATTTTGAATTGGAACAATGCATAAACCTTTTGAACATGTACACCGAGATGCACGCCTATAAATAAAAATGCAGAGCATTCTTTGGACTAGTCCTGAAAGACCCTATTAGGAAACAACAACTCACAACTTCAACCATTGAAATGTTGGGTGTCTAAAAACATAATAGTGCTATGTACACACAACATAGATATTACAACTAAAACTACAATCCAACAACATCTTATGTTGAAGAATGTATTTCTCCTATAAGGACTTCAAATACTCTTCCCTACATGTTCAAGCTTTCCATACTTGTCACCTTTCAAAAAACCTATATACTGACACAACATCATCACTAGATATCTGAACAACTTTGAACACTTTTTTTTTGCCTCTACAATATTCCATGCATCAGACAACACATCACTCCATTAGGTTGACATTAATGCACACAGTAGGTTGACATCAATGACAACATCGAAACCATATTGTTAACAATGTCATTGATGAAAACACCAATGTAAAACACAACTAATATAGTCATCACCATCAACATATTTGACATCAATGACAACACATTGCAAACTACCAATAGTTTTAGGCTATGGTGTTTCCCATGGTTTCTACTTTAGAGTATGAACAAAAGGAGTTGTGCATTTATCCAAACATAATTATTTTAGAATAATTCAAAATAAAATATATGTTATAATGTATATATCACATTAGGTAGACACTCAATCTAAAGGATTTTTATTAAATAGATTTTTGTATAAATAAAATTGCACTCTTCATTTTCAATGTGGTATTCACTATGATTGATGAGCTTACTTTCACTTTAAAATTTTGACTTTTAATGTCAAATATATGTGTAGAAGGTAACCTAAATATTGAATTCAATGTAATCAATACATTCACTTGTTTTCCACTTGATTTTTTCATGTGGTTTTATCATGATGATATCTAGGACCTTTCCCACAACCTATTTCTTCAAGAGTGTCTATCTATCAATAGTTTATGCATGGTAATATGGAGACCAAGGATAATATTTGTATATGCATTGGTTTTTATTGGGTTAAACATTTTACAATCAAATATTTCACTACATTGCTCAAATGTTTCAAACATACATTTTGGGGTTTAAAATTTACAATTATAAATAGCAATTTTCCCTTCAAGATTGAAAGATGACTTTTACAAAATTCTTCCTTAATGGCTAGCCTTTCCATTTTGTGTATTAAATCTTTCATTGTAAGAATTTTATGAAGTTTTGTGGTTGGCTATTGGTCCACCTTGAGAAATGTGTAAGTTTTCAAGATCATTTTCCATACTGACTAGTAGATTACCATAATGTTACTGCATTCCATGCATAGAATAATTATTTTATTGTATGGAAAATTTTCATTAGAATAGGGTTGTTTCATTTATTCTATTTTTATTGGAATTCTTGATTGCGTGACTAGATCTCTATTAGGGGATCTCTTGTTTGGCTCTATTCCAAAGGAATTTAGAAATCTCACACTTCTTGTTGAATTCTAAACCTATTTCTCTCTCACATAAATCTGGTTGCATTTGAAATTGTTCTTATAGAAATAATAAACATTTTTGTCATTTCTATTTCCATAAATGTGTGAAACTTTTGAACCATAAAAATATATTTTCCAAGTAGAAGCCTTTATTCCAATAATCTTAAGGGCATGCTTCCCCGAGAGATTGTAAACTTGGTATCATTGTAATACTTGTATACATCTCTCAATTTTTAACAAGAACTTATCAAAGAATTCCTACGAGTAGTTTATCCACTTGCATTTTATTTTCTATTAATTCCTTTATGTTTGGCCCCAAGTCTAATCTAGGTGATTTCTCAAGCAATTATTACATTATCCTTTAAAATGCATGCTCTTATCTCCTAATCAATTCATTGGAGAGATACCTCCAGCATTTTTCAAACTAAAAAATTAAACAAAATTGTGAATACCTGTATTCTTAACTTGTGATGTATATTCTTCATTATAAAGTAAAAAATGTTAACCAATAGAAACTTTTTTAAACACCTTCATATAAACTAACTTTTTTTTATGGTAGATACAATTTTGCATCTAGCAATATTTTATAGGATAACTACCATATTTTATTGGGAGTCTGGCCAATCTTGAAAATTTGTAAAACTACTCACATCTTCTCTTAATTTTGAAGCTATTGTTGAGGTTGCTTTCCCAAGTCCCCTTCTAACTAGTACAATAAGGCTAAATAAAAGAATATGTAGTAATATGAGCATAAAATCTACATGTTTTTGGAGATTAATGTGAGAATTATGAAAATATTACCTTTTTGTAGGATACTTTAAGGAAATTATTTGAAGCGCCCAATTCCTCCCATTATAGTGCTTTAGTTCCTAAAATGAATATTCCCCCTATTCCATTCTATTTTATCTCTTTCTTCCTATAGGGGATACATGGGTTTTTTTTATATGGGCCTCCTCTTTCTATCGATGGGCTCAATTAGTTTTCTCTAAATTTTCATTTAAGAATTCCTATAAAATACTAGTATTGGAGACTATTTTTTATTTAAAATTAGATATATTGCATTGCTTGGTAGGGCATTTCTATTGTACAGTTTTTTTTTTGCACTATATTTTAGTACTTTTGCAAGATATCTAAGGTTGTTATTTTATGTAAGAAGTTTTCATTTTTTTGAAATGAGAAAGAGCTATAGTCCTTAATAAAATATATGTGACCAGTTTATCTAAAATCTCACCATAGATTTAATATGTAGGTCTTTGGATACCTCCTAGCTATAAAATGCTTTAAATCTAGCTTGTTGTGGAAATTTAGTGGCAATTTGTTTTCTTTAGTTTATCAAATTCGATGAGGAATAACTAGTATACGCCACCATAAAAGGATAACCAACAAATAGCTACAAAAATATTCATGTTATCATAACAAGGCAAGAATTTAATTTGACCCCAATCCATAAAACAACTATTACACACATTACTCAGACAAACCACTATATCAAGGTTTATGCAACCTACATTGGCCTAAAGATGGGGGTTTTTCAAGGATTCACAATGATTTTTTTGAATGTGATTCATTGAATATCATTAATATCTTAAGAGGGATTCAAACCCCAAGCTAGACCAAAAAAAAATTTATTCTTGATAGTATAAAGTTCCTTAACTCCTTTGCAAAATTTAATATTACCCATGTATATCATGAAGAGACTCCGTTGTGGACAAGTTTACTAACCTTGGGGTCTCACAACCTAATATGTTAAGGTGAAGGATTAATGATATTATTTGTCAAGATATTAAAATTCTTGTTCAAAATGATTGCAGAAAATGCTAACTCGGAGGTGATCTAGGAAATGATGGATTCAAATTTCAAATTCGTGTGAAGTGGCATGTTGATATTTCCTTCCCTCATTATGGTGCGTCAATACACCACCTTCTTTATGAGATGATTTTTTTTCATCTAGGTTGTATTCCTTATGGTTTCTGCTCTATTCTTTCCTCTCTACAAGATAGGTAGAGGTGGGAATAGGGTAGACCATATTATTTACTAGAAATGATAAGAGAATCATAAGGTTTTGGATGATCTTTCTGTTGGAGGCCTTACTCTATATATACAAAAATTGCATGGCTCCAATATAGAGGTTACCTTTGTGTTTATGGAGAGCTGGGATAAGGATACTCTCAAGGTGTTTTTCACTTCATTGCTAGTCTCAGAGGAGTTAGTGGTGACAGTGTCTGACATTATGATGGAAAGAAGAAAATTCTTTAGGGATAGGAAAAGTGAAAATGAAACCATGACAATTTTATTTGAGAAAGGTCAAAGGGATAAAGTGAAAAGATATATTGATGGAGGTTACAATAGGACCGCTATCAAAAATCTTTGGGCGGAAGTTTCAGAAGTCATTATGTGGTAAGTTACTTTCAATGGCCACTTCTATAATTTGTGAAATTATACCTTTTTCATCCTTAGCCATTTTTTACATGATAAATGAATATTATTTATTTTCTATATTTTTCATCTTTGTCTCATAGTTTGAAAGTTCATTATAAAAATCTTCCAGTTATACATGAGGGCTCAACCCTCCTCATCATGGAACATGAAAAATCTATATCTATCCAGAAGAACCCTACCAAAAAAACTAGGATTAAAAGTAATCAAAATGTCCATCACCAACTAGAGGATTATACTATAGGTCTAGACGATGCCCCTTCTAATGAGGAAGATTGTATCCATTTTAGTAAACATAAACACCTCAAAAATGAATTCCCAACCCATCATAAAAAAAAATGTGTTTGATGATGAAGATTCTAATTATATTCCCTCCAAAGGTTTTGTTCTTGATCTCTTGGCCCCAATAGTAATTTTAAGGGTAAAGGTAAAAAGGGGACTTCTTCTTATTT
>MU227796.1:91566-104842 GCA_018584345.1 Thuja plicata
TTTTTCAATTTTTTTTTCTCTTTTCTACTATTTTTCATTGAACGTCAAACCTGGAAGTTTATATTGGATAAAAAACCTACATCTGATGCACGTCAAAATACATAGACCTAATTAATTCAAAATTTGTAAAATCTATATTTGTTAGAAAGCTCATCCAGAGTACTTGTTTGATGCAAAAGGAGGTGTCCCTATTCTTCCATTTGAGCCCCGCGCTTGAGCCCTGAAGCCATGAAAACTATAGATTTTTGTTAGCCTTTGCAGATAGCCTCAATTTTGGGGGTTTTGATAGAAAGTACTTTCGATCGAAACTAATTAGTTTCGATCGAAAGTAATTTCTATCAAAAGTAATTTCTTATTTTAACATGTGTATGGGTCAAAATCCCACTAAAATCTTTAATATCTTAGTTTCGATCGAAACTAAGCAAAAAAAGTAGTTTCGATCGAAACTATGAATGTTTCAATCGAAACAATCAAGTACTTTCTATCAAAAGTACCCAACTAAATCCTCGCACCTCGCAGATTCATGAGGAATTTCTTCCTCCAAAAAAGTGTAACCCACTATTGTAGGATCACCCATATATATAGTGGCTGCAAGAAGTTAAGTCCTACTTTTAGGCAAAATGTGGAAGTGTTTTCTCTATTTTTTAATTTTTTTTCAATTGATGTTACAATTTGAGGCACTTAGAGATTGAATCTCAAAAAAATTTACTCATAGAAAATATAGTGGTGAGAATCTAGTTTTCAAATATGTAATTTATTTGAATATCCACATGCTAGAAAACACATTTTAGTAGGCATGTTTAAAACCCTTTTTTTCAAAATGTTTGCTTCACGACCATACCACACACATGTACGATCACCATATTTTGAAGTAAATAAATGAATTTTTGTAAATCCTTCTGGGGAAAGGTACCTAAAACATCAAATATTGATAAGAATATTTTTTTTTTTTTATTGAATTTTTTTTTATTCATTTCTAATTGACTATAAAGTACATTTTTGAAACCTCTGGTGTACGACCACCATAATTTGATAAAAATTTCACTTTTTTAATTTTATTTTTTATTTTTTATTTTGAAGAAAATTCTATGTAGATTGATGTGATATAATTCATTTGTCCAAAAATGTAAAATGAAATATTTTTTAAAAAATTTAGTTAACCTTACTATTTCAACTTTAGGTACCACTTTGGCATGATAAATATTGTAAAAATACTAAAATTAGTCATATCACTATGAAATTTATATTTTTATAATTTGTAAAATATGAACTGAAATGGGTTTTCATTTCATCGAAAACTTTATTCGGGAAGACCTCCAAAAAATTATGACAAAGAGCAAATTGTATGCATCAATGCCTTAGCCATATTTTTGCAAAGCCAAGCGTCCCAAACCAAAAAGTAGGGCAGAGATACGATTCTCACTCCTAGTTTTTTTTTCTATTAACTATCATTTATATTATTATTACCAAGTAAACATTTGGATTTTTACAGCAAAGTTTAAAATACAAAAAGTTACACATCCCCTACATCAGGTGGGAACCATTACTCGAATAGTTCAAAATACTACTTAACTTTAACAATTACATTCATCTTCCTATCCTATCTGGGGAACCAGGTTGTCCACGCCAGTTCATGGTCTGTCCATTTGAGTCTCAGGTCATCATGTAGAATGACATTTTATGGATTGGAGAAGTATGCCTCCCAGGGAAGGGGATGTCGTGAGGCAATGGGTGGAACATAGTTGGAGTTTCTGGCTACCTGGATATCCTGAGTCTATGCAATGACCTATGGTTCATGGTCTGGTGTAGATTCATCATTGCTACTACCGGTCTTCCCTCTCAGTATCTATTCCCCCTGCTCTAAGTCCACTTCTACTCCCATGTCTGTGTTGTTGCCCTCAGCATCTTCACCTCCCTGTACCTTTGACCCTTGACTTGTCTCGATCTCTACTCTCAAACTTGTGGTGTTCCCTTCGGTCATTTCTGCTACTATGCCTATGTGCACCTCAGCTACCTTCCTTTGATCTTTAATCTGCTTGAGCACCTACCCTAGTGTGACCTCAAAGTCTTGGTCACCTAGAGTCCTGGTGGATTATTTCCATGTGACTTGTTCCTTGTCCAGCACACTTATAACCTTACTGAGGACCTTTGGAGCTTGTTGTTCCTTGACCTGAAAGATTAATGTAACCTGCGAGGCAATATTAAATAAGGTGAGTCTCCTCAGACACTCAGTGAGAATTATATTCCTATCATTGAAGATATCATCATTCCTATATTTCCAAATATGCCAAAGAATATAATAAGAAAGAGCGGTCCAGAACATGTTGCAACTTTTATCCAATCCTACTAATGATCCAGAGAAGACATCTATAATATGGAAATCAACATAAGGGGTCAGACCAAAAAGGTTCCAAACAGCTTTGGCAAAGTGACAGTCAAATAGGATATGTGTCAAGGTATTGGGTTCAGAGCAATAGGAGCATGAGTTAAGTTCACCATTGGGTTTTTTGATAGGCAACCTATGCAAAATACAATGCCACATGAAGCAGAGAATTTTGGGTTTAGCAGGGGTGTGCCATAAGGTACCAAGATTCTTACTCCAGGTTTTGGGGTCAAGGTTCACATTCCATTTCTCATTTAGGTGTTTAAATATGGTATTGGTGTCTGTCAGTAACTTGTATATGGCTTGGGTTTTGGTATTACATAATGGGGTGCCATCACTCCATTTGATGAGGTCATTTTTTTCAGAGTCAACCGAGGTGTCTCTAGGGAGGTTGAGTACAGAACAAGCTTCTTTAAGAGTAGTTTAGGTCCTCCGTTGGGTTGGAGGTATGCCAAAATTGACAACAAGTTCCTCCCATGGAACTAGTTTATCATTTTTAATGATATCAGATAGATAGCTGATACCTAATGAGTTCCATTTCTTAGCAGAGCACCCCTACAATTGGGCAAGAGGCTTGTCCTCTTTTTACAGATTCCACCAGATGGACCTCTCTCCATACACCATCTAATCCTGATCCATCAAGTTATTACTTGTCACAACGGACCTGATCTCCTCCCAGCCTTTCCAAATAGACTAAAACACCTCCAAGCCTGCCACAGTCACTCTAAATTTCCTAGTCATCAAATTGATGCTAGGAAGGTTCTTCCAAGTCTTGGATTAGGCTGGGGTGCCTTTAGTGATATTGTGTCTAACCATTACTTTCCAAGGTTCGTTACCCTGGGCTTCTTTGGCTATCTATTTGACTGCTAGTGAGATACCCTGCCACCTTAGATCCTTCAGCCCAAGACCCCCTTGAGAAGTTGTTCTAGTACACCAATCCCATCTGACTGCATGAGGTTTCCAGTTGCCTTTTCAATCTGACCACAAGTAATCTCTGATAGATTTGTCAATGAAGTTGATCTGATAATGGTTGAAAAGCTATGCTGAAGAGTAATAGATAAGATAGGAGGCTAGAATTTTCTGGCATACCTGTATCCTCCCCACCAATAATAAGAATCTATTGTTCCACTTGCCCAATTTACCTACAATATTGTTCCTCACCCAATCCCACATGTTCTTGAGATCAGGCTAGATGGTGAATGGGATGCCCAGGTACTTTACTTGATGGAGGGGACCTCCCTAGGAAAATCCAAATTGTTGGCACCAATATGGAGGTGATGCTTCCCATCCTAGAAGGGTTGATTTAGGGATAGATACCCTACTGCCTAAGGCTGAGAAGAAGAGGTCCATTTTGTCCATGAGGTTCTTTAAGCTAATTTCTTGCATATCAATCATAAGGGTTGTATCATCTGCAAATTGCACATTAATAAGTTCTTCCTCATTTGGTAATCTGACTCCCACAACTTTAGGGGAGATGGAGGCATCTCTCAGAATGTAGAACGGGGAGTCTGTTGCTAAGAAAAACAAGGACGGAGCCAATGGACAACCTTATCTAATAGACTTGGTTAATAGTATAGGATCATATCTAACTCCATTCACCTCTACTATAGAAGTAGCATCCTTCATAAGAGTGAGCACCATGTGAGTGAATTTAGATGGAAATCCCAGAGCTTCTAGCATTGTGGCAATAAATTGTCACTCAATTCCGTCATATGCCTTTTCATAATCAATATGGAGCATGTATTGACCTACTTTCCAGAGCTCCTTTCCCATTCCATGGATTCCCAATAGGTAATCAGACTCTCCAAGATGTACCTACCCTTCACAAATCCTATTTGGGTGGGGCTGATACACTCTAGGGAGGATATCAACTAGTCTTCTGGCAAGAACATTGGCCAGGATCTTGTAGGAAACATTCTGAAGGGTAATAGGGTGCCAGTTCTTGATAAGAGTCTTATCCCCCTCTTTTGGTATTAATTTAATGCATTATGTATTGATTGCTAGTCCCAGGGATCCTGTTTCAAAGGCCTCCTCATAAACCTACAGTAGGTCCTTGCCAATCCATTCAATGTTGTCCTTGTAGAATTCAATGGGAATTTCATCTGGTCTTGGGGCCTTCTCATTGCTCATGTGTTTGATGGCCTCATTGATCTCCTCCAAAGTGATCAGCCTGCCTAGATAGTTGGAATCTTCCTCTAGGATACGGGTGGATGATCTCCCTGATCATGTTTCTCTTCTCTTATATTCATGGGCCTACATATTTGGATGTGAACAGATTGGTATAGTAAATCAAAAAGGCTTGGAGGATATCCTCCTAAGAGGCTAGGGTGTCATTCTCCAAACATATACAATCAATGTTATTCTTGGTCTCTTTGGTTTTCAGTAGTTGGAAAAGAATTTTGACCCCCTGTCCCCTCCTTGGATCCAGTTGGTTCGTGCTCTAACCTTGGAACCCAAAATCTTATGTTGTAGTTTCCTTAGAGAGTCCCTAGACCATGCTTGGCTGAGTCTGACTTCTTCATTATCTGGTTCCAACTGGCATTGATGCTCAAATTGACAAAGCTTATCCTATAATTCTGTTTCTAGTCTCCTTGAGTCCTTAGCCAATTTCTTCCCTACCACTTGGAACACATTTCTCCAACTGTCAATACATTGGTTCCATCTGCCAATGGAACTCTATTGTTTGGTTACTTCCTGGTTGAACCATCTAATAATGAGGATTATAGACCTCATTTCCTGGTTTCTAAGAAGAGTATTATTGAGGGCAAAGGAGTTCCCTCCCTTTCTAGTGTTGGGGGAGCATCCTAATTGAAAAATGGAGCAGACTACGGGGTGGTGGTCCGAGAGTGAGTAGGGGACCACTTTAACAGAGTTTCCATCACTTCCTTTCTTGAAGTTGAAGAAGTCTCTATTAACATATACTCTATCAAGTTTGCAGTATATCATTTTGTTCCCCCTTTGGTAATTAGACCAGGTGTGCCAGATTCCTTGAAAATATTTCTTCTGCCCTGCTAGTGGGTCAAATATCCTAAGTTTACTAATAATCTTAGTCCAAAAGAACTTCTCACTGCCTTTCCATTCCATCCTCTACCCTCCTACTTTATCTTGTGGGTTCTCAATCATATTGAAGTCCCTAGCTACTACCCAGGGTATATTCTTGGAATTGCACATCCAATCCCAAATTTTAATCTTGTCATAGTGGTCATTAGGTGCATACATATAGCAAATCCCAAACTCCTATTTTTCATGCACTAGGCTGACCCAAACAACTCTGTCACACGGCGAGCATCCCCGGTCTGTGACCATTTTGGCCCATCTAGGATGCATGA
The DNA here is from genome assembly GCA_018584345.1 of Thuja plicata. Taxonomy (NCBI): domain Eukaryota; kingdom Viridiplantae; phylum Streptophyta; class Pinopsida; order Cupressales; family Cupressaceae; genus Thuja; species Thuja plicata. Next base: position 97,279 of record MU227796.1, read on the forward strand.
GGATTTCACTCACTCCTTTACCTTTTTGATGATTGGTAAAGAAGAACCTTGCATCTTTCCAAATGTATTTTAGGGAAATGTCCAAAGAGAAGCCTACAACTTTGATTTCTTGAAGCAACAAAAAGTCTACTTCTTTCTGCATTCTAAGAAATCTCTTGATAATGTATTTCTTATCTGGGGTCTCTAGCCCATTCACATTCCATGTTGTAAGTTTAATCTCCATGCTATAACTGGGAGTCCTCATCCTTGGGAGCTTGAAAGCTCTCAAAATAATTGGGCAGGCTTATTTTTTGAATCTTCAGAGGCTTGATACTAGAGGTATGATTGGGAGGTCTACCTCTCTTCCTCTTGACCTTGGGGGTCTCTTCCTCTTCCTTGGTAGAATCAACTCTCCCCAATGGTTCCACCTCTACTATTTTGGTTAGGGGTTTCCTAGTCTTCATCTTAGCCTTGAAGGCATAATCAGTTGGCCCACTATTGACATAAGGCACCATAGCCAATCCCATCTCTTTAATCTCTCCTTCTTCCATCTCATATTTAAATCTGCTACAATTGGGGGGCATCCTTCTCCACCTCACATGGTACCAGGAGGGAGGAAGCAGACCCGAGGTTAAGAGGGGCATGAATAACGGTAACTAAAACATTATTAAGCCTATCTTCCTTGTCATACGTATTCCTAATGGCCTCTAGTGCATCCACAACACTACTCTTAGAGGATTCATTTAGTTCCTACCCTGCATCCCCTGGGAGGGTTGGTTCAGTGTCTCTATCATCCAAATTAGGGGTCTTCCTTCTATAAGCTAAGATCTTTCTAATCTTTTTGAGGAAAAATTGTTGGGCATTCAAGTTTCTGTGTTTAGGATTGGGGGTTTCCACTCTCAATCTGAAGTCCAGGTTCTCAATCTGGGGAAGATTGACAATCTCTTCAAACCTCAAGCTTGAGGGTGGGAGTTTCCCAGAGTCCTCATTGAAGGTCCTCCTGGTCACCTCTAGGGACTCGGAAATAGCATATGATGCTGTCAGGATTCTCACATTGAGAATTTTAGGGTTCTGTAGTCAGGAGGGAAGTGGTTCATTCTTCTCCCTTCCAAATTTAATGTTATCTTTCTTTGAGGAAGTGGTTTTTGGTGGGTTTTTCTTTTTGTTCAACAGCAGGCACTCGTTCCTCATGTGGCCTTCCCTTCTATAGAGGAAGAAAGAGTTAAGACATCCTAAGAAGGAAATGGGGAAACTAAAGTTGTGTCCTTCTAAGTCAAAGATGATTTTTCCCAGGAGATCAATCCTCGAGTTAATCATGATCAAAATTCTGGTGTCAGTATGAGGGAGCAAGACATCAGTTTTATCCACTCTAAGGACGGTGCCAAATAGAACTTGTGCTTGGGGAATGATATTCCACAATAATAGTGGGATACTCCCAATGGTAATCCATCAGGGGCTTGAGAGGGCTAGGACCTCATTGTAAGCCACGTTGTGCGATCACGGTAGTGCCCTAAAATTGGCATTTCCAATTTTCCAATATTGTTTGGAATTGATCTCTTGTTGTGAATTAGGGTTCTTGAGGAAATCAGAAAGATTCCTCTCTGGACCATTCATAGGAAGGAGAAATGGTAGCCTAACTCCTTTCTCTAGACATTGTGGAGCCAGTCATTAAGGAAGGTTCTCATGGGCAGTTTACGGACATCCTAGGCTGCTAAAAAGATTGCAGTGTTCCTAAGAGATTCCTTCTCTTTCTCTATAGAAATTGACATAAAATAATTAGGTTTAATGATATAGATAGTAGTAGGCTTAGCATTCTCACCTCCATCATTGGTACCTCCTTCTGCTCTGCTGTTTTGACCTTCATTGATCATGAACTTCGCCTCCACTAGAATGCTTACTTCCTTGTTCAACACTTGCTTCAACATCTTCCCTCTATTTTTTTAGCCCATACCAGGAGAATGAGTTGCCATGAAATGCAAATTGGGTATTTAGGGTAACCAAGTAGGGGCTGCATTGAATTCTCATTAGGCCGAAGGCCACATGTGTCGACAACCTTCAAGTTGCAGAGCAAAAATCCCACTCCTAGTTTTAAGAAACGGGCACCCATTTTTTTTAAATTCAAAAAATGGGTGCCCGTTTCTATTTGGACCATTGAAATTGAAATGGGCGCCCATTTTATAAATGGGCACCCATTTCTATTTAAATAATGGGTTCCCATTTCTGAAAGATCTGTTGGCGACAAAAAAAAATAGTTTTGTGGGCTGATCTCAATGATTGATGATTATTCAATCATTTTTCTGATATATCCATACAGCAGAAAGAATATTTTTAATCAACATTCTCTTTTCTTGTCTTATTTCAGATATGACAAGAAGGGATTAATTTGAATTTAAATTTTGGTGCAAACATGGGATCAACAACATAGAAAGAGAAAAAGAAAGGTTCTAACAGCTGATGAGGTTGCAACAAATAGATAGGAGACAAAATGACAACAAGAAAGAAGAGCGAGAATTCAAAAAATGACTAATTCTGGAGCATCGAGTTCAACAATTCTTTCAAAAGAGGAGAAGAACGAGGACACCATGATGGATGCAAAGGTTCAAGAAGAAAATACAATAGGAGAAAATTTAGGTGCATTTTCTAATCAAGTGTTGGATATAGGTATGTCTTCACACCCAAATGAAACTTATTTTGATAAAGAACTTGATCTTATTGTATTAGTAGATTACTCTTTAAATCGTTTAGATTTTCTTCCTAAAAAATAGAGTAACATATTATATTGCACATAAAACACCACAAATTAGTAATGTTAATCATAATGATAAAAGAACAGAATGTCAAACCCCAATTGAAAGTGAAATTCAAACCCCAATTGAAATTGACAATCAAATGACAATTGAGATCATTAATGTGGATGTAGACATACAAACACCAATTGTGAAAGAAACCCCTTTGAATGATAATGAAATGAATGAACAATTTCAAATTAAAAGTGATGTGCTAGACAATCTGCATGGTTTGGTTTCATAGAGACAGATTAGAACACATGCAACTAAATTGTTTAGACAATTTTTTTATAATAAGAAATTTGGGTTTCAATGTTAATTAATGTTACAACTAAATAAAATGACTAAAATGCAAAAAGTGATGAAGAGGTTAGGCATTTATGTGAAATCCAATAAGAAGGATGAGTCTCTAAAACAAGTTGTATCAATTGTTGCTAGTGCCTTTGACACAATCGGAAAGAAAAGTTGTTCTAAAGATAGGAATGTGGCACGACGAGCAATAACAACAACTTTAGTAAACAAAACTACTTATGATAAAAAGATGATGAAAAACATAAGTGGATATCTTAATATTCATTATAAAAATTTAGCAAGAGTTGTAAAGAGAAGAGTTAACTTTGAAAGTGATCCGGCAAACCATTTGTGGAGCTTTAGTGACAGACTCCCAAGGTTTGACATGAAACTTACTAGCGAGGTCAAAAATTTGATTGAAAATTTTTGGCACGATAGTACAAGAGTATCACCTAATGCTAGAGACGTTCTTAAATTAAGAGTCAGCTCAAAAAATTGGGCTCCACATCCAAAACGTCTTTTGGATATGACTCAAACTGAATTGTATTAAAAAAAATTGGATGTTAAGGTGTTAAGTATTAGTATTAGTCAAAGATATTTTGAAAAATGTAAACTATGGTATGTCTAAATACAGAGAAATGGGGAACTCTCTAAATTAGTCCTAACCATTTCTGATAGCCAGCATTACTATAAATAAACAACAAAATAGAACTTCAACCACTGAATATCTATGGATCTAAAAGTAGGATAGTTCAAAACATTCACAAACCATACATATTAACTCAAAAAATGTAAGCCACCAACTTTGGATGTGGATAAATGCAGAGAATTCTCCCATAAGTACTTCAAATACTCTTTCCTATGTACCTCATCTTTCCATAATTGTCACCTTTTGGATACACCACATACTGACTTATTATCGCCACCATACATTAAAATAATATTTGAACATTCATTATCGAACCTCTATCAATCTTCAAATACTCTTTCTTGCATATTTTAGCTTCCAATACACTAGGAAATATAACACTTCATGCACAAAATAGGTTGACACATAGTAGATTGACATCAATGACAACATTGAACACATATTGGTAACAATATCCTCTTTATTGATGGAAACACCAATAATGTACACAATTGATCTCTTCCTCTTAGTCTATCAATATGACACGAAACTATCAACAATCTTCCATAAAAAAGTTTGACATCAATTATCTCCCTTAAAAAGGTTGACATAAATAACAGCAGAATGCATAACTTCAAATAGGAACTACAAAGACATACCATGGAAGGTGAAAATTATAGAAAAGAAAGTAGGTAGATAAAAATTAAAAGGCAAAAATTATGAAAATATAGAAGCATAAAAAGTAATAAATTCAATTAGCATGAAAGGACTAAATGATATGACAGATATGGGACAATATACATGTATATTTTGATCCATAGACCTATCATAAGTGTTGAATCAAATAGGAATAAATATACCTTTAAGAAAGCATGGTTTTCTATAAATAAAGGCCTAAAATGATAAAAATAAAAATAATTGAAAACCCATAAACAATAGATAAAAATTTTAAAAATTTAAATAAATCCCAACTAAACCATAAGAAGAAGAAATGTGGAAGTGTTGATCTAATATAGAAGAATTGAAACATAAGGTGTAGGTGTTAAACCATGAACCTCCATATAAAAACTCATGAACAAGTCAAATAAAAATTAGTTGCAAGAGCATGTGTCTCAAATTACGCATGTTTGAACACTAGCAAGTAAAAAATAAAATAAAGAATATAAAGATTCAAATGCATAAATATACCCTATAATTTTTGTTAATCCATCAATTAAACTAAAATGGAATGTACCAAACATTCCATTTGATGTGCTCTTTGAGTTGTTTTGGTGGAAGGTGTTTGCATATTAGACCAATAACAATGTTTTTGATTAAGTAAAATAGGTTTTACATGGTACCTGAAACATAAAACATGAAAGCAGTATCATAAAGCACAATTAAAATGAAGCAAAATAGAAAAGATAGAATAGGCCAGGAAAAGGCCATAGCAAAAAAAAATAGCTTCTACGAAAGTAGAAAAAATTAGGGTCAGCAGAAAAAACCAGGGAGCCTCAAGATAAATCCACCATCAGAGTAGCCACCTTGGATTTGAGAATTTCCATGTTGGCCACTGACTCCTTAATCTTTTGAAAATCTAGCGCCATGTCCTTGTCCTTAATCTTCTTGGTTCTAGCTCTGGTGCGCTAACTGGGACCCTATTCAGTATTTTTATCTATCTCCACCTCCATATTGTCCACTTCTAGCCTATCTAATTTAGCCTCCAGCTTCTCCATGATAATGTTAGTGTGCTCTTTAGAGGCCTTTAGGATATTATAGCTCTGCTCTGCAATATTCTTAAGGGTAGATTCTACCCTTGTCATGTTCTCCTCCAACTTTTTCACTCTGCTATTTATCTCTGGATCCTTTATAGTCTTCTCCTTATTATCCTTCTCCTTGCTATTGGCCTTTTTTTCAGGTCCTCCACCTCATAGAATAACCATTTGATGGTTCTGTAATTGTCAACCATGTTGTTACAAGAGTTATTAAGCAGGTCCATTTTGAACTCCTTGGCATTATCACTTAGCACCACTAAAGAAGGGTCGATGAGCTCATCCAGCTTGATTTAACCTCCCTCCCTCTCAATAACCTTAGGGTTTATTATTTCTCTAGTAATCCCCATCTTTTTTGTTTTCACATTGAAATCGCACCACCCAATAATCTTCCCCTGTTTAGCCATGTAGCAACAAAATTCATTATCTTGCATGTCATCCTTCTCCATATCATGCGTTTGAGAGAGCTGAGGGGAGTGGGGAGTCTAATTAGTGTCTTGGTAGTCATCCTGGAGCTTCCTCTTTAGATTATGACCCAAAACATGGGAAACACTATGGGTGTTGTCCGCACGGGCTTTTCAGTCCTCTCTCAAATCCCTCTTCATGTCCTTGTTGTTTTTACCCATGGTAGAATTTTTCCTTTATGTTCCTTTTCCACTGGTAATGCCCTCCTCCTCCTTCGTATCCATATCCTCTTCAATGTACTCCTCAGAAGAGATAATCATGGTGCTCTATTTTTTGGGGGTAACCATTTTCTCTTTTTTGGTGCTTTTCAAACTCACTCTTCAGCTTTTAGAGGATGAACCCAGAGTTTTATTTTTCATTTCATATTCCTCTTCATCATTAAAATGTAGACCCTCACTGTCTTCCATCTCCGAGGGGATGTAATCCAAGCCAGAGACCTCCCCCTCGTCTTTCTTAACCACCTCCTTTCCTAGGGTTTGTGCCTTAAAGTATTCATAGATTAAAAATAAAAGGCCCTCGTGCAAGGCAGGGTTAGCTATGGCCTTCTCTCTATAACCATTTATATTGTCATTAATTGAAGCATACAGGTAAAAGGGAATGGACACCTTCATATCATGGAAAAAATGGTTCAATAGGACAAAGTGATAGGTGTGGATTCTATCATACCTGGTATCTAGCGTTATGTAGTAAATGATGGCTCATAACATGACCTGCCATAGTCTCTTCATCCCTTCCGAAAGGTAGTGGGTGCTGGCCTTGGTAAGCCCTTTCTTTTCCTCATCATTTCTGACAAAGTCACTTATAGCCAAGTCTGAGATTTTCCTATCTCTTTAGAATTTATTTCCTACAATAGGAATCCTTGTAACCACTAAGATAATATCCTCAGTCACTGTAAACATTTTTCCATTTATCTCTATTCTTCCCTCATTCCAGTTTTTGACGAACATATTTGTCACAGTCGGCTTCCCACCGTGACGCCTCTCAATGAAGGTGGAAATGTCGCTGCTTTGAAGATACTTCCAGATTTTGGTGCATCCTCTCCATTTTTTGAAGTCTTTAACAAGTTCCCTCCTATGCCTTTCCCCACCCATCACAAGAAACATAGGATAGGAAGCAACACAGAGGCTCAAACCAGAAATCTCCAAAGTATTCCAGAAGGTTCTATTTTTTTTGCTTGAGTGGCAAGTTTCGATGAAGAATTTGAGAGCTTCGTAAGTGTGTGGGTGTGATATGATGTGATTACCATTCCAGCCTATCTCATAGTTTCCAATAATGGAAAATCTGTTTGCATTCAAAGCGCTAACAATCATAATTATATTAATGAAGCCCTCATTTCCATGGATTCGGTCATAAGAAAGTAAATCCAATGGTTCATGTGGGAGGTCGCCACCATAAATCCAGCGTGTCTGCTTTCATTTCTGACTGCCCAGTTGGTGAACCAGTCAGCAGCTTGGTTGTCTTCTCTAAACACGTGGGATATATGGAGCTTATCAAAGGTCTTCAGAAGTGATTGAGTTTCCTCAATCATGTTAGCAATGGTCCACGATGGTGGGTGATTCAAATTGAGACAGTTGATAATGTTTTGGGAATCCCCTTCTAACCATAAATTTATAATTCCCAAGTCATGAGCCAATTTGGTCACATGAAGAGCGGCACTTGCTTCT
>MU227796.1:132764-149905 GCA_018584345.1 Thuja plicata
AACATACACAGAATAAACCCCTGGGTCAACTAACTCTAAATTGCAAGTAGAACACAAGTCTCTTGTATAGGCATGCATCAATATTTCATAACAAGGTCATGAGTAAACCAGTTAAAAGGAAAGACTTGTTCATAGTTAACAGCTTTAAACAATAGAACACTAGTTACAACCTGCAAGTAGACATACTCTTCTACAAGTAGATGCTGTGAAAGGACTGATTAAGAGGAATAAAGTCATCCACAGTTAATCCATCAACAATCAAGACACATACAGAAAAGAAGAAAAGAGACAAGGTTGACACAATTCAACAAATTGATCCAAGAATTGAAACTCTGCATATTATTTTCCACAATGAATTACAAAATCATACAAAAATATACCAAGGACAAAAAAATATCACAGAGCATGCCTTCTGCATAAAAATGAACTCCTGGGTTAGAAAATCTCTTATCTCTGTCAAGAACTTAGAAAAGTTACAGAACAGCATGAACAAAAGAAGAAGAACCGACCCTTGCAAATGCAACTTTTCTGCTATATATAGGGCTATGATCATCTTGGAATCCCTTAGGATGCAACAAGCTTCGGATGACCATGGAAAACCCTAACCCTAAAACATAGGAGAGAGGAAAAGAGAGAGAAGAGATAGTAGAGAATGACCGAGTCAAATAGATATTTCACAGATATTTTCCTGCTCATCCTCGATCTGGCAAATGGAAATTAGATTTGGTAGATGGTGGATAGCAGCATTTACGTTCACTCTGAATAGCCATGCACACCTGTTCACCTATATTTCTCTGTAATAACTGCCCCTCTTGGCTGTGAACAGTGCATGGCCAAGTGTTCTCCTTGTCACCGCCTAAGACTTATTCTCCTTTCTCGTGGCACTTCTGGAAACTCAGTCACATTTCTGCTCCATTCTGCAACATGCTGAATCTCCTCCTGTTCACCGACATTGAAACAAAACTATTCAAAGGTCAGGAAAACTGCTCTGTACATGATTTCCTGTGACTTAGAAACCCTCTGATCAATTCCTGGAGCACGAGAAAATACAAGCCATGGCTGTCGAGCACTCACAGTGCCAAATCTGCCGCCAGAAATTCAAATTCAAAATCCTGCGACCACGCGACAACGGCTAGTCTCTAAGTCACAAGCATCGGTCCTTAACCCTGGTTAAATCTCACGACCCAGCGACACTGTGCTTTCCTTAACCCCTGGCCCACCTGAGCTACTTCTGGCGACATGGCGACTGTGAAAAATCAAAGTCGCGAGGCATTTTTCTTAACTCACCTTTCCTCTAGCGACCCAACGCCTAACTGTCACCTTTAACCATCGCGGTCTGTCGCTTGATCGCCAGATGCTAACCCTTCGTCTTGAGACCACACGACAACAGCAAGTTGCCAAGTCGGGAGAACCAAGCACGAGCCCTTTGACTTTTCAAAACAGTTACACGTGTCCCCTTAATCCTTCTAGCGACAATCTGACTACCCCAAGGCGCTGAGTCGGGAGTACTTTCTCTGTAGGGCACTTTGATCACCCGACCACGCGTCCGCCGTTGGATCATCTGTTCTCTGCATCGGACGGCTGGCATTTAATCGCTATAAAACTGAGGGTACCCTTAAATTATCCAGCGATCACACGACTGAGGGCAAAGAAACACTTAGTCTCGAAGTCGCGTGACCCATTTCTTTCATCTGACGATCACCCGACTGAGGACCCACATCCACCTGATATATGCCACCTGTCACATAGCCACTGGTCCATGTGTTTGCATTGGGGAAAGCTGAGTCATCGTGCTGTTCTAGTGACAAGGCGACTGAGTAAATTTCTACTAACATCAAAGAGTTAGTCGCATGGTCGAGAATGTTATCTCTTAACCACCATTTAATCACGAGACCACGCGACTGAAGAAAGAGCCTAACTGTTTGACTGAGCCGATCCAGCGATCATGTGACATGAAGTAGGCGCAAGGTCGGGAGACATTTCTTTGACTTGCCAATTCTTCACGCGATCACCTGACTGAGGTGGGTCCCGTTCCCTTTAAAGCTTATTACATGGAATCAAGTGACAACCCGACTGAAGGTGAGGAGCTAAGTCAGAAGACATAAGGGGAATATTCCAAAGGGTCACGAGACTAAGTGACACAAGGAAGACGCAGAGGCGGGAGAAGAAAAAGAATATTCGCCCAGGTTGAAGCGATCAAGCGACCTGGAAAATAGGCACATGCTCTAAGTGACTTAGAAAAAGTAACGATGAAATATAAGAGCCATGGCCTAGGGTTTTGCCTCGTTCATTTGCATGAAAGACTTAGGGTTTAGGAGTTTAAGCAAAGCCAAGACCTGGGAACCATGACAGAGAAATGCCAGACAGGGCAAACTAGGCCAATTTACACAGAATAGAAAATCTGGGTAACAATAACCATGATAACAACAACACAAAATGAAAGCATGGACAGCTTATTGCATGAAGTAGATGGAGAGAAATGTTCTTTATTCCAGAACAGGGTGATCACAACTGCAACAATAGCAAAGATAATACAGTTGCCCATTTTGTGGATAAATTCCTTGGAATCATATGAAGTGGATTTGGCGTCCAACATTCTAGTCATTTCTCTTTGTCACGACTCGACCCTTGCGACTCATCATTTTTGGACTTGTCATGCGACATTTTGACTATGTTGACCGAGACGTTTTGATTCGACTAGGTCGTTTTCCATAGATGCTATGTTTTCTAGTTGATTTTCTCATTGTGGTTTTAATTAATGGTAATTGTAAAACTTAGATAAGTTATGATGAGTAATATCGTGAGGATGCTATTATATCATGATGTTTTATAGATGTTCATGTTATGATTTCATGCATATATTATGTATTATGACTTAATTACAATAAATGTGTTGATTATGGATAATGGTGGTAAACGAAATGTTTTAACTTTTGATTAATGATTAATCATGTACTGATACAGTGTTTTGGTTTCAAGTATGTCTGTTTGGATGCAGGACAGAGGCGGGAGTGTGGTTGAGGTAGAGAAGGCTAGCTCTTAGTTATGGAGTGTATGGATGGTCTGGTTGGCCGGTTACGCACACACCACTTAGGGATTGTGTGTTCATGATTTGGCTTCAAAAAATTTATTTATTTTCCTCTTTCTCTCTCTAATTGTTTTATATATATATATATAGTAGTGATGTTATCATGAACACATATTTCAGTATGTTCGTATGCGCCATGTTTAAATGATATTGTGCTTTTCTTTTTTTTGTGACTTAGGAATAAACATCTTAATACCATTAAATAATCGGTTAAATTCTTTTTTTTGATTAATTGCTAAAATACTATAATTGGGCATACATTCTAATTATGGAAAAGGGGTTAAAACGGTTTAAAATAAAGAATGGTTATTAAGAAGCATCCACCGAAAGCGAGGGCATATCTTCTCACTCTCGGAAAATGGTTGTGGAGGTGGCTGCGGTTTTCAACTGGCAAGAAATGAAAAGAGGAGAGCGAAAGGCTTCGGGAAAAATGAAAGGAGGAGTTACCTGAGCAGTGGAGTGGGCACAGACTGTGAGCGGCTGTGGTAGCTAGTGGAAGCAGAACACCATCGTGTTTTCCAGGTATTTCTCCTACGCAGTAGTAATTATAAGTAGGAATCAGGAAAGACTGTTGTTTGATGGTGTTGAAGATGCTTTAGACTCTATCGAATCTGTTTGTTAGCAATAGATACTTCCATTAATGATAGAAGATGTATATATATTCAGGCTGGTTTTTATAGACAGTAAGAGCACTGGACTATTCTCCCTACCTCATGCCCTGACTTCTCTGTCTGCTAGTATGTATTCCCTTGTTTGCTAGTTGAGCTGACCTTTTCTTTCCATTTTCTTTCTTTAGAGTACTACCCTGATGTGCCATCTTTCTTTTCCCTTGGAAGTTTAGCTGGGTCGAGCATGCAAATTTGATTTGGCTCAGTTTCTTGTTAAAACATTAGGCTGTTGTTGTAGTGTCGCTGTGTAGCTGCCTTCTTTCTTTCATTGTCTGGTCAGCAGTTCTTCCACACGGTGTTTCTTCAAGAATATGGATTTCTGCAAATGGTTGACTTCTAATGCCATTTCCACAGCTTTCCTGTTTGGACCTTACGGTTCCAGCAAGCCTCGTATGTTAATAATTCCTTCTTGCCAATGTCACATGTCTCTCGTTTGAGATCAGGTTGCTATTTTGGGTGTAGAGTTATTCTTTTTCCTTTGTCGATGCTTGAAGTACACCAATGTAATCCGTAGTCATTTCATTGAGCTCATTCCAATTTCTTTATAGAGACGGTTATAACTGGGTGCTCAGCAGCGAAGAGATGTCAGTCTCTGTCTCTGTCTAACAGTTCCATGGAAAAATTGTACCAACGTTAATCACCAATTTGTGAGATAGATCCGGTTGGTCAAGTTAACTCTGTATATCGTTCCTCTAGAGCAGAGAAGATTGGGATTTCTCTCCTTACAACTTGATGGTGTCAAGCTAATTCCAGTTGAGTAGGTTCCTGTATATTGTGTATCGCTGATTCCTTTGCCTTTTATCTTAGCACAGTGTGATACCTTTCCTTTTATTTTTTTTCTGTACTCAGTGTATTACTTCCTCTAAGGGTGTAGCTAAGCTGTGTATGTCTGAGTGATAGATGCTTTCACTGTAATTACAATTATACATTCCTCACTGGAATCAAAGAAATTATAATTACTGAATTAATCCATTTCTGAGTGGAGATTTGGCAACAGTATCATATGTTAATTATGTGTGTTACAATTCAGCTTAGAAAGGTAATTGAGTGTTCTTGAAGAGAATTCAGATATTCTGACATTATGGTGAACAGCAAACCAATGTGTAGAATAAAAAATTTAATTCTTATGTTGTGAATATTCTTTTATTGAATCTGAATGTGAACTATATTCTTTTATTGAAGAAAAGTGTAAGTGGTATTAAATCTGACTATGAACATGATGTTGCTTGTCGTTTAGAAAATACACCAACAGCGGTGGCATTGCCTTTTATTTTAATTTGGAAATCAATTTATTCCATACTTGTGTTAAACTGATTTTGTACTCATGTGGGAGGGTGTTGAATGTGGAGAATCAGGGGAGGGTAGAATTTGTTTAAATTTCTGCCTGCCAGTAGGAACCTGGTGATAATTGCTTTGGCCAAAGCATTGTGCATATGTTATTATTTATATGCTGGTTATTTGATTCATCCCTCTGCCACATTTGTGTTAGATCTACTAGTAGACATATGTGTTAGTAGTATGTTCACGGCTGCACCAGATCCATCCGACCTTCAGCGCCGCATGCTAGGCTTCTCAGGCTAGGGTCGGCGTGTTCTTCATGTCAGGAAGAACCCCAGGGGAGCTAACCACTCCGTGGTTGGGCGGATAAAGTACATGAGCCACACTCCCGTCTCATGATAGCAGTTTGACGTGTGTCAGATGGCTAAGGAGACAGGGACATACAGATGGACAGAGGTCCGAGGTATACTATCTTGTAGTTGTTCTATGTACCATTTTTCATATCTTATTATCTTTGCTACATCTATGTACTAAGATGAGCTGATGTCTGGCGTGCAGGTCGACATCCGAATCACTGTGTATCACTTAATTGAAATAAACTATTTTGTTGCACTTATATTGTTTGGAAGTCCGACATGTGGTCGACTTTTCCTTATTGTATTTATCATAGCAAATGTTGGTCATGTGATGACTTAGATATTCATCTTTTATGATGTCTTTATTGTACTTGTAAATTAATGAAGTACCGACATGTAGGTCGGCTTCCTTCTGTAATGCACATAGCTTATATGAGATCATATGATGGATTCTGCATACACTTATGATGACTTTATTGTATAATTAGTCTTATAGTTATCTTTCTTATTGCGACGTGAAGGTCGTAACTGTGTAATATTTTCTTTCATTTAACATGCGAATACGAATGACTCGATTTGTCTTTATATATCTTCGACCATGTTCTCTTGTTGACTTTTCTTCTTTTTATGTTACTTATATGATGTGGCATTTTGTGGGTAAATGCAGTCTTTACATGTGGTATCAGAGCCATCTTTAACTCTGGGCTTGGCTTACTACTTGTTGAAGCTACGTATTCTGTGTGGATGCAGGATTTAATTTGTCATCATGAACACCAGAACTAGCAACAGAGCAGGATCTAGCAATGGTCCCATTGAACAGCCTGAACAAAGGCTAGATCAGATTTTAGCCCTTTTGACTCAACAAGGGAATCTCCTGCAACAAAAGGTTGCACATATGGATCACCTCGAGAATGACATGAGGGGTAGGCAGGATGAGACTCGTCAGAATGAGGAGCAAAGGAAATTGGAGGAAGATAGGAGGGTTGAGGAGCAACAGAAGAGAGATGTTGATCTCAGGGCTACAGAGATAGCCGAAAATAGGGGCAAGATAGCTGAGGAGCTCAGTAAGGACCTGAAAAAGGTCACACCTCCTACCTTTAGTGGTAAGACCCTTGGTGATGATGCCGAGGCATGGATCATTTCCTTGGAGAAATACTTCCATGTCTAAAATTTCTCTGGACAATCTAGGGCGATGTGGGATACCTTTCAGCTAACAGGTGAAGCTGCCACTTGGTGGGAGAATGTGATGGCAGAAAAGAAACTTCAGCCAAGAGAGATATCCTGGGAGGAATTTCTACAGTTGTTTCGTATGAGGTGGTTACCTTAGTTGTTCTTCGATAGGAAGGTGGCCGAATTTCACAATTTGATTCAGGGAGTCCTGACGGTTACCCAGTACCACGAGAGATTCTGTCATTTAGTGAAATATGTTCCCCAGTACCAACAAGATGAACAATTCAGGACTCGCAAGTTCATAATAGGGTTATGTCCTGAGGTGGGTGCCAAAGTTGAGATGCACGAGCCAAAAACTATGGATTTTGCACTGAGAAAGGCTCTTAGGAAGGAACAAAGATTACAGAGTTTGTCCAAGGTGAGCACTAATCAGAAATCCAATAACAATCAAGGATTTAAAAGGAAATATCAGGATAATAAACAACATAATGGTGGATGCCAGCAAATCAAGAATATGAAGGGCAAAGGACAAGGAAATTCAAGAAAAAATTCCTAGAGGAACTCTCAGAACCAAAATCAGAATAAGGGACACAACAGGGATTCCAAGAAGTATGGAAATAGGAGGGACAAGCCAGAGGGAAAATAGGGACCCCGAGATGGATGTTATGTCTGCGGAGGTGATCATTTTTCTACTAGATTCCCACAACATTCGAATCGTAAAGGCTTTCAAGCACAACACCACATTCATGCAGCCATTGATCACAGGCAGGCCGATTTTCAGGCTACCCCTATTCAGATGACTGGTAAGCTTTTTGGTCAAAATGTTTCAATTTTAATAGATACAGTAGCTACTAAATTCTTTCTAGATCCTAAATTTGTATCTAGGCTTTCAGTTAGAGCAGGATTTATGGCTGAACCTTGGATTGTAGAATATGGTAATAGGGCAGAGCGTCGGGTAGAGCATTTTTTATCATGCAGTGAGTTGGAACTTCCTAGTTTTATCACGCAAGTCAATCTTTATGTCGCCCCTTTGGGATCATATGATGTTATACTAGGCATCAATTGGCTAACTGAACATAAGGCAATTGTAGATTGTAGAGACAAGTCAGTTGTATGTTTTGATGATGAGGGAAGATCAACTGTAATAAGAGGTGTGAAGCGACCTATGGAACTGAGGCAGATTTCTGCTATGCAGTTAAAAAGAGAAAAGAAGAAGGGATGTATGTTATATGTAGCTCATGTCAAGGACATTGATGCAACTCATAGTGAGAATGATTTTCCCTTACTACAGGAATTTCGGGATGTATTTCCAGAAGAATTGCCTAAATTACCTCCCAAGAGAGAATTTGATTTCTCCATCGATTTGATGCCGGGAACTGAGCCACAATCTAAGGCTCCGTACAGGATGGCTACTAACGAGATGTATGAATTGAAGGTTCAACTCCAAGAACTTTTGGACAAGGGATTTATACGCCCTAGCGTATCACCATGGGGAGCCCCAGTGATCTTTGTTAAAAAGAAGGATGGTACCTTATGATTATGTATTGATTACAGAATGCTCAACAAAGTGACCATAAAAAATAGGTATCCTATTCCATGAATACATGAGTTATTTGATCAAATGAAAGGTGCTACTGTGTTTTCCAAGATTGATTTGAGATCTAGTTATCATCAGCTCCGGATTAAGGATGAGGACATATCAAAAATTGCGTTCAGAACACGGTATGGACATTATGAATTCGTGGTCCTACCTTTTGGATTAACGAATGCTCTTGCCACTTTTATGAACCTTATGAACAGTGTTTTCAGAGACTGTTTAGATAAGTTTGTGGAGATTTTCATAGATGACATCCTGATTTACTCTAAGAACATGGAGGAGCACGAAGACCACTTGCAGATAGTCTTACAGCGTCTGAGAGATAGGAAATTGTATGGCAAGCTATCCAAGTGTTCATTTTATTAGAAGGAGATTCATTATCTAGGGCATATCATATCTGTAGATGGAATTGCTGTAGATCCTGCCAAGATTAAGGCTATAATTGAATGGCCTGCTCCTAGCAATGTGAGCGAAGTTCAAAGTTTCATGGGATTGGCTGGTTACTACAGGAAATTTGTATAGGGATTTTCCAAGATAGCAGCTCCCATTACATCTCTTCAAAGAAAAGGTAAATGATTTGAGTGGACAGAGACATGTGAGAAAGCCTTTCAGTTATTGAAATAGAAGCTCATGTTCGCTCCCATTTTAGTTGTACATGACCCTAATGGACAGTTCACTGTAATTACAGATGCATCAGGTGAAGGTTTGGGTGGTGTGCTGATGCAAGATGGAAGAGTAGTGGCTTATGAGTCAAGGAAACTGAAACAACATGAGGTAAATCATGCTCCACATGATTTAGAGTTGGCTGCTATTGTACATGCCTTACAGATGTGGAGGCACTACCTATTGGGAAAGCCTTTTGAGCTTAAGATAGACCATATGGGACTGAGATATATTTTCACTCAACCCAATCTGAATGCCAGGCAGAGACGTTGGTTAGAGTTTCTGAGCGAGTACGATTTTGGCATTGAATATATTAAGGGGAAAGAAAATAGAGTAGCAGATGTTCTTAGCAGGAGAAGGCACATCTCTGCTATCTCTACCTCTAGAACACGCCTAAGAGAACAGGTGTTGCTTAATCTTCCAGGTGATGACCATTATGAGTTGGTCAAATCTGCTTTACAGAATGATCCATCAGATTACCATTTTGACGGATACAAATTTGAGGATGATGGTATTTTGAGATACCAGAACAGGATGTACATTCTCGACCGTGTAGGATTGAGGAAAGTGGTACTTGAGGAGATGCATTGTGCTCCATTTTTAGGTCATCCAGGGGTAAATAAGATGATTGCTGATTTGAGGCCATTATATTTTTGGCTAGGGCTTTAGCGTGATGTGACAGCTTACATAGCCCAGTTTTTGGAATGCCAGCGAGTCAAGGCTAAGCATGTCCATCCAGTAGGATTACTATACCCTCATGATATTCCAGAATATAAATGGCAAGTTATCAGTATGGACTTCATACAGGGATTACCCATGACCAAACAGAGGCATGATGTCATTTTGGTTGTAGTTGATAAACTAACCAAGGTGGCTCATTTCATTCCAGGAAGCTTGAAAGATGGATCCTTGGCATTGGCCAAGAAGTTCGTGCATGATATTTTTCATCTTCATGGTGTACCAGAGACTATTATATCCGATAGAGACACTCGGATGACATCAAGGTTCAAGACAACCTTGAATGCTTCCTTGGGTACACGTCTCAATTTTAGCACAGCCTACCATCCTCAGACGGATGGACAGACATAAAGAGTGAATCAAGTGGTTGAGGATTTGCTCCGAATGTACTGCATGGACCAGCAGTACAAGTGGGAAGAGTATCTTCCCTTGGTAGAGTTTGCGTACAATAACTCCTACCATGCTTCTCTAGGTATAGCCCCATTTGAGGCACTTTATGGGCGTAAGTGTCGTGTTCCTATCAGTTGGGACAGAATTGAGGACAGGATTGTGATTGGTCCTGATATGTTACATGAGATGGAAGAACAGATGGCTTTGATCCGAGATAGGCTGAAGGAAGCAGCGGATCGACAAAAGAGCTATGCAGACAAGAACCACACTTTTAGACAGTTCCAAGTAGGGGACAAAGTTTTCTTGCGTGTGTGACCCCATAAGAGTTCCATATCCTTTGGCAAGGCTTCAAAGCTTGCGCCGCGATATGTGGGACCCTTTGATGTTTTGGAAGTCATCAACCCAGTTGCTTACCGACTTGCTCTACCACCCTCTCTAGCCCGAATTCATAATGTTTTTCATGTTTCATTGTTGAAACCTTATCATCCAGATGCTTCACATATTTTGGATTGGCATGCCTTGCAGGTTCAGGAGCCGAGGGTAGTGCAAGTGGAGCCTACTCGGCTCGTTGATCAGCGTACTATCCGAGTGTGCAACAGAGATGTTTTGCGGTATAAGGTCCAATGGGACCAATTCTCTATTGAGAGTGCTACATGGGAGGATGCAGAGGATATGCACAGATCTTTTCCTCATTTATTTTCATATATTTCTTGTTGATTCACTATGATGCATAGATACTTATGTGTAGTGCATTTCTTTCTAGCATATTTTGATGTGACATCGGGTCAATGTCTTCTCCTAGTTGGGAGGGATGTCATGACTCGACCCTTGTGACTCATCATTTTTGAACTTGTCATGCAAAATTTTGACTATGTTGACCGAGTCATTTTGATTCGACTAGGTCATTTTCCATAGATGCTATGTTTTCTAGTTGATTTTCTCGTTGTGGTTTTAATTAACGGTAATTGTAAAACTTAGATAAGTTATGATGAGTAATATCGTGAGGATGCTATTATATCATGATGTTTTATAGATGTTCATGTTATGATTTCATGCATATATGATGTATTATGACGTAATTACAATAAATGTGTTGATTATGGATAATGGTGGTAAACGAAATGTTTTAACTTTTGATTAATGATTAATCATGTACTGATACAGTATTTTTGTTTTGAGTATGTCTGTTTGGATGCAGGACGGAGGCAGGAGTGTGGTTGAGGTAGAGAAGTCTAGCTCTTAGTTATGGAGTGTATGGATGGTCTGGTTGGCTGGTTACGGACACACCACTTAGGGATTGTGTGTTCATGATTTGGCTTCAAAAAATTTATTTATTTTCCTCTTTCTCTCTCTAATTGTTTTATATATATATATAGTAGTGATGTTATCATGAACACATATTTCAATATGTTCGTATGCGCCATGTTTAAATGACATTGTGCTTTTCTTTTTTTTGTGACTTAGGAATAAACATCTTAATACCATTAAATAATCGGTTAAATTCTTTTTTTTGATTAATTGCTAAAATACTATAATTGGGCATACATTCTAATTATGGAAAAGGGGTTAAAACGGTTTAAAATAAAAGAGAAGAGTGAAAGGCTTGGGGAAAAATGAAAGGAGGAGTTACCTAAGCAGTGGAGTGGGCATAGACTGTGAGCGGCTGTGGTAGCTAGTGGAAGCAGAACACCACTGTGTTTTCCAGGTATTTCTCCTACGCAGTAGTAATTATAAGTAGGAATCAGGAAAGACTATTGTTTGATGGTGTTGAAGATGCTTTAGACTCTATCAAATCTGTTTGTTAGCAATAGATACTTCCATTAATGATAGAAGATGTATATATATTCAGGCTGGTTTTTATAGACAGTAAGAGCACTGGACTATTCTCCCTATCTCACACCCTGACTTCTCTGTCTACTGGTATATATTCCCTTGTTTTCTAGTTGAGCTGACCTTTTCTTGCCATTTGCTTTCTTTAGAGTACTAACCTGCTGTGCCGTCTTTCTTTTCCCTTGGAAGTTTAGCTGGTTTGAGCATGCAAATTCGATTTGGCTTGGTTTCTTATTAAAACATTAGGCGACTGTTGTAGTATCATTGTGCAGCTTCCTTCTTTCTTTAATTGTCTGGTCAGCAGTTCTTCCACGCGGTGTTTCTTCAGCAATATGGATTTCTACAAATGGTTGACTTCTAATGCCATTTCCACGGCTTTCCTGTTTGGACCTTACGGTTCCAGCGAGCCTCGTATGTTAATAATTCCTTCTTGCCAATGTCACGTGTCTCTCGTTTGAGATCAGGTTGCTATTTTGGGTGTAGAGCTATTCTTTTTCCTTTTTCGATGCTTGAAGTACACCAATGTAAGTCGTAGTCATTTCATTGAGCTCATTCAAATTTCTTTATAGAGACGGTTATGACTGGGTGCTCAGCAGTGAAGAGATGTCAGTCTCTGTCTCTGTCTAACAGTTCAATGGAAAAATTGTACCAACGTTAATCACCAATTTATGAGATAGATCCGGTTGGTCAAGTTAACTGTGCGTATCATTCCTCTAGAGCAGAGAAGATTAGGATTTCTCTCCTTACAACTTGACGGTGCCGAGTTAATTCCAGTTGAGTAGGTTCCTGTATATTGTGTATCGCTGATTCCTTTGCCTTTTATCTTAGCAGAGTGTGATACCTTTCCTTTTATTTTATTTCTGTACTTAGTGTATTACTTCCTCTGAGGGTGAAGCTAAGCTGTATATCTCCGAGTGATAGATGCTTTCACTGTAATTACAATTATACATTCCTCACTGGAATCAAAGTTATTATAATTACTGAATTAATCCATTTTTGAGTGGAGATTTGGCAACAGTATCATATGTTAATTATGTGTGTTACAGTTCAGCTTAGAAAGGTAATTGAGTGTTCTTGAAGAGAATTCAGATATTCTGACATTATGGTAAACAACAAACCAATGTGTAGAATAAAAAATTTAATTCTTATGTTGTGAATATTCTTTTATTGAATCTGACTGTGAACTACATTCTTTTATTGAAGAAAAGTGTAAGTGGTATTAAATCTGACTGTGAACATGATGTTGCTTTTCGTTTAGAACATACACCAACAACGGTGGCATTTCCTTTTATGTTAATTTGGAAATCAATTTATTCCATACTTGTGTTAAACTGATTTTGTACTCATGTGGGAGGGTGCTGAATGTGGAGAATCAGGGGAGGGTAGAATTTGTTTAAATTTATGTCTGCCAGTAGGAACCTAGTGATAATTGCTTTGGCCAAAGCATTGTGCATATGTTATTATTTATATGCTGGTTATTTGATTCATCCCTTTGCCACATCCGTGTTAGATCTACTAGTAGACATATGTGTTAGTAGTATGTTCACGGCTGCACCAGATCCATCCGACCTTCAGCACTGGATGCTAGGCTTCTTGGGCTAGGGTTGACATGTTCTTCATGTCAAGAAGAAGCCCGGGGGAGCTAACCACTCCGTGGCTGGGCGGATAAAGCGCCTGAGCCACACTCCCATCTCATGATAGTAGATTGATGCGTGTCAGATGGCTAAGGAGACAGGGACATATAGATGGACAGAGGTCCGAGGTATACTATATTGTAGTTGTTCTATGTACCATTTTTCATATCTTATTATCTTTTCTACATCTATGTACTAAGATGAGCTGATGTCTGGCGTGCAGGTCGACATTCGAATCACTGTGTATCACTTAATTGAAATAAACTATTTTGTTGCACTTAAATTGTTTGGAATTCCGACATGTGGTCGACTTTTCCTTATTGTATTTGTCATAGCAAATGTTGGTCATGTGATGACCTAGATATTCATCTTTTATGATGTCTTTATTGTACTTGTAAATTAATTAAGTACCGACATGTAGGTCGGCTTCCTTCTGTAATGCACATAGCTTATATGAGATCATATGATGGATTCTGCATACACTTATGATGACTTTATTGTATAATTAGTCTTATAGTTATCTTGCTTATTGCGACAAGAAGGTCGTAATTGTGTAATATTTTCTTTCATTTAACATGCAAATACGAATGACTCGAGTTGTATTCGTATATCTTCGACCATGTTCTCTTGTCAACTTTTTTGCTTTTTATGTTACTTATATGATGTGGCATTTTGTGGGTAAATGCAGTCTTTACACTCTTCACAAGGCATCAGTAAGAAGAGACATGGGTGTATGTGTGAGTGTAAACATGGCCATCTGTTTCTCTGTCATTTCATTTTGTTTCTAAATATTGGAAAAGAGTTTTAGAAGAGAAATGGGTTGACCAAGGGAAGTTGCAGCACAGCTTCAAGTGAAAGCGGAGGAAGATTTGTATAAAATGGGTGACATAAGAATTTGTTGACAAATGAAGATATTTCAAGTCATGATTGTTGAGGCGGTATACGTTTTGTCGCTGTCCATGAATAGAATATGGGTGTTTGCTCTGCATGACGCATAGGAAGTAGACATGATAGACATCTTAGTGTAATATTTTGGGCGGTAGGCAAGATCCTTGAAACTGCAAATCTTTAGAGAAGATCGTGACTTTATAGTGAGTCTAGGCATGGTGGCCACTTGTACTTAGAGTGGACTTTGATAGAAACAGTATATCTGCACTTCTAACCATGGAATGAGTACTTGCATGGTTATGTACGTTTGCCAAGTGATGAAATCCTAGGAAAGAAAACGGAGTAGTAGGCGGTGGGATTAGTCGCACACAATAATTTTTTTAAATTCTAATTTATTTTAGATGAAAGTTATATGGGAGAGGCTTCACTAGTAGTAAGGTGTCTAACTATTATATATTCATTTGCGCTTATACTAGCCACTTTAAGGAGGTGCACAGATATACTGATAGGTATTTGATTTGAAAGCATAAGTGAAGATTTACATAATAAAAGTAAGTGTATACAAATGTAGGTATAAGAATATTTCAAAGCAATTGATATGATCTAATTTATGTATCTCATTAGGTAGATCAGAGATCTTGAAATTGAAGGATTTCTATTATTGAATTTTTATAAATAAAATTGCACTCTTCTTTTTTAGGGGTATTTACCATGATTGATGAGCTTACTTTAACTTTGAAAAATTGACTTCTGACATCAAATATGTGTAGAAGGTAACCTAAATATTGAATTATCATAATCAACGCATTCAATTTTTTTTCTAATGGATTTTTTCATGTGGGTTTATAACAATGATATCTAGGATCATTTCTACAAATTATTTCTTCAAGAGGGTCTATCTATCTATAGTGCATGAAAATATGGAGACCAAGGATAATAAATGTATATACACTAATTTTTGTTTGGATAAACACTTCACAATTAGATATTTCCATACATCACTCAAATATTTATACATACAAAAAACCTCCAATTTTGGGGTTTACAATTTGTAATTATCAGTAGCAATTTTCCTTTCAAGTCTAAAAGACGAAAACTTTTACAAAATTCTTCTTGAAAGAATGGCATTTCCATTTGGGGTATCAAATATTTCATTGTAAGAATTTTGTGAAGCTATGTGGTTGGCTATTAGTTCACCTTGAGAAATTTTTTAATTTTCCAAATCATTTTCCATACTAATTGGTAGATTAGCATAATTTCCATGGATATAATAATTCTTTCTTTTATGGAAAACTTTGTTAGATTGGAGTTGTCGCATTCATTATTTTTAAATATTTAAATTCTTGATTTCATGAATAGATCTATGTTAGGGAATATCTTGTTTGGCTCTATTACAAAGGAACTTAGAAATCTCACAAGTCTTGTTGAGTTCTCAACCCATTACCCTCTCACATAAATTTGGTTATACTTGGAATTGTTCTTATACAAATAATATAAAATTTATGTCATTTTTATTTCCATAAATGTGTGAATCTTTTGAACCATAAAAATTTATATTTTACTAGTAGAAGCTTTTATTCTAACAATCTTAATGACACTCTTTCACGAGAGATTGAGAGCATGGTAGCATTTTATAACTTGTATATATCTCTAAATTTTTAACAAGAGATTATTAGAGACTTCCAACGAGTAGTAGATATCAACATGTATTTTATTTTTAATCAATTCCTTTATATTTGGCCCCAAGCCTATACTAGGTGATTTCTCAAGAAATGATTACATTATACTTTAAAATGCATGTTCTTATCTCCTAATCACTTTGGTGGAGAGATACCTCCAACATTTGTCAAGCTACAAAATAAAATAAAAAAAATTGAATAACTATATTCTTTAGTGATGTATATTCTTCATTATAAAGTGAAAAATGTTAACCAATTGATAGAAACCATTTTAAACGTATTCATATAAAATAACCATTTTTATGGTGGATACAATTTTTCATCTAGTAATTACTTTATAGGATAAATACCATATTTGATGTGAGATCTCACTAATCTTGAAAATTTGTGAAACTACTCACATCTTCTCTTAATTTTGAAGCTATTATTTTTGTTAAGGGAAAAATGGGTTTTGAAAGGACCCCGAAACCCTTTACAATCAGATTTTGAGGGGGGTCTAGAACCTTGCTGAAATGAACATCTGCAATACATAAAGCATTACAAGATAGCAGCCCAAAACCAGAAAATAGACAATAACCTAATAACATAAGACACAAAATTATAGCTACCCAAACAAACACAACACAAGAACAAAGCCTTACATCATAGAGACAGTCTTCCACTCAAGGAGATCCTTGAAAAAAACTAGGGGTTTTTGAAAGGCTCCCCAAACCATCAAAAAAAGTCTCCCAATTAGGGGGATCCAAAGGGTTTTGAAGGTTCTTCAAACCTTGACTTTGGGTTTTACCATGGCTCCAAAAAGAATCCAAACAAGCTGCCTCAATATTTATCATTAAAGACTCAACTAAAACAATGAGGTTTTGAAAGGCTCCCCAGACCACCTTGGGTTTCAACTTGGCTCCCACAACCACCTTGCAATTTAAAAAGGCTCTCAAAGTCACAATAGGATTTTGAATGGCTCCCCAAACCATAGAAAGTAGAATAAACCAACCAAGAGTCACCACCTCAACTTCCATACTCCTCTCCACCATACTAGAAGAGGATCCCACCTCCATAGGGGAATCCAAGAGAAATAATACCAGTTGGATGCCACCATTTGATTCAGTCATATTTCCAAGAAGCTAACAATATAAAAAAAACACATAGAACACCACACAACCTC
>MU227796.1:157697-179582 GCA_018584345.1 Thuja plicata
TGAAGCAAGAAGGCTCTCTCTTTAGATCTACTATTTTCAACATTCAAGCATTCAAAGGACATTACCATGGGGTAGCAATTACAGATTGTGAGTTGATAAGAATACTTTAGCCTTGGGGGCTTGGTATTCTTTCTTTGTCATATTCAAATCTATGCATTGCTTTCTCATTTTCATGTTATGTTAGGATTGTTAATCTAGAAGATTAGATCTTGATATTACATGTTTACAAGCTCTCTTCAAGAGATCAATACACACACACATTACATTCTATATTCGGCTATTTGTGGAGGTGGAGATCACCAAAATGGGGGTTTGAAAAAGGCAAAACCCTATATAGCCACCCCAAAATCCCTCTTTTCAGATATTTGCAGGTGCTATTTTCGGGAGTTACAGGTGCAGAACAGCAGATCAGAGACCAGATCTGGATACCCTTTTCGGAAAACTTTCAGGATCCGCAAATGAAGTCACTTTCGGATCTGTGTAGGTCAGGGTTGATATTATTGGGTCAGGGTTGACATTTATGGGTCAAGGTTGACCTTTTTCATAAGACGACATTAGAACAGAAAATTATTTCTGGGTTTTGTTCGTCTCTGGGTTTTGTTCATCTCTGCATTCTGGTTCGGTATTAACTGTCAGATTTTCCAGAAACTCAATACAGACCTCAGAAAATGAGTTTTTCCAGATCTTCTATGTTATGAGGTAGGTATCTTGTCCATTTATTTCTTATGTATTCCCCAAGCTATTTTATCATAATTTTTAAGTGTGAGAAAACATAAATTTGGCCTTAGGATCTCGCTTATTACATAAATCTTATTTAGGGAATCCTTCTTGTGTCAAATATTATATCTTACAAGTATAATGGTAACTTTTTGGAGGTAGCGGATAATTACTTTTTCGCTTCCCTTTGGTCAGAGAAATGCTTTTCGAGCACTCCCTACCCAGAAATCTGCCAAGGAGGAATTTTAACTTGTTACAAAGCTAAAATGATATATGACAGTTTTATTTTCTCTCTTTATGCCTTAAGTCTCCTCACCTATTGATTTTTCTTCATAAATCTCACGTATAACAATCTGGCAGAAAATGCATCCTGCGAGTCAAAACCCGCCTGTTGGAGTAGTGGAGATGCTACTTTCCACTTTTCCACTGATAATCTTTGATCTTAGATTCTTCATCACTTGATCATTCCTTTGGCCCGCAGGGATTCATTTTGAGTGCAATAGTCTTTTTATCCCCAAATTATCTATTTTCAACTTCCACTGACCGCTGAGATTTTTAAAATTGTCATCTACGAAAAACACACTTTGCAGGTGGTTATCCGCCAAGGAGAAGCCCAGAACCAATTTTACACCGATGAGACAAAATGAAGTATCAAAGCTAAAGATTTCAAAATCACATAAAATCAATGTTAGAAACCTCTGAATGGTGACCTTTATCAGATTTGGGAGCTTAACCTACCCAATATGACATGATCTCGGATAAAAACCCCTAGCTTACAAAGGAGAAGGTGATTTGGGAAAATCTAATAAAGGTTTCCTTAGCCTAGAGGAAAAACTAGACCTTGACTCAAGACTTGCACAATGTTTTCAAGACCATCACTATGTACTAAACATCTATTTTTCTCTAAAGATATGCAGAAAAAAATGGGGCAATAGCTGGCTCTGTCTGGGGACTTGGACATTCACATGTCCAAGAAAGGAATTGAAGTGTCTGGTTTCACAAAGCTCAATAAAAGGGTGGCTCACAACAAAACTAAGGCAAAAAATGGAAAGGAAACAAGGAAAGGAAACCTAACTAAGTAAAACAAAAATAGGAACTAAACGTAACTATGGTACAATACAGGGGTTACCTATTTTAGATTCAGATCTGGTACAACTTCAAGTCCTAACCATTGTATGTCAGGGGTAGTGCCTCGCCATCTGGATAAGCCAACTTAAAATAATTCTTCTCAAACGCATGATGAATCTTGAAAGGCCCTTTCCATAGTGTCTCAAATTTTCTATGCATACCTTTAGGTGCCTTGCGTTTGTCCCATAGCAGCACCATATCTCCTTCCATAAATTTTTGAGGTCTTCTCTTTTTGTCAAACAAATTCTTCACATGCATTTGATGCTGTGTGATGTGATCTACCATTTTCTCTCTTTCATCTTCAAGCTTGTTTAAATATAGGATTCTCTTTTCTAAACCATCTTCATTTATGCCATCTTCTACTGTTGTCCTCAATTTGCAAGTTGCCAATTCCAATGGTAATGGAAGACTGGCTTCAATTCCATAGACAAGTTCAAAGGGGGAAATGCCAATAGCTCTTTTAGGGGTCACCCTATCTTCCCAGAGTGCTTCGTGGATTTTCTTATGCCAAGTTCTCTAATTATCTTCCACAATCTTTTTCATAATATTTACCAAGTTCTTGTTGCTTGATTCAGCCTGACCATTTCCTTGTGGGAAATAGTCGGATGAATGACTGATCATAATGCCATACTTAAAACAAAATTCAGTAATTTCCCAAGAAGAAAAATATGTGGCATTATCCATTACTAACTTGATAGGTACACCAAACCTTACCAGGATGTTTTCTTTAATAAACTCACATACTACTTTGGAGGTATTTCTCTTAGTTTCTTTCGCCTCCACCCATTTTGGGAAGTATTATTTTGCAGTGATTATATAGGTATGACCCACACTGGATGTGGTGTTTATATGGCCAATAAAATCAAGACCCCATTCCTGAAAGGGACCTTCAATTATCACTGGTCTAAGAGGAAGAGCTACTAGTCGTGGCTTTCCAGTAAACATTTTGCACTTCTCACATCTTGCTACCCAATGATACGCATCCTTAAACATTCCTGACCAATAATAGAACTGTCTCAGTATATTGAACACAGTAACCAATGAAGAGAAGTGTCCCCCACAAGCTTCCTCATGGAACACCTTCAACAGTTTTTCGTGTTGTTGTTTGTCTACACACCGGAGGAAAGTCCCATCTATCGACCTCTTATACAACCTATCCTCCCAAATAACATATTTACAGGCTTTGAGCTTTAAATCTCTCCTTTTTTTTGGATTCAATCCTTTGGGGCACTCACCATACACCAAAAAATACATAATATTTTTGAACCAGGGGTCTTGCCTACTTACTACCAAAACCAATTGTGTCACTTCAGGATCTTCATCCACTTTATTTTATGCTATTTCTTTGCACAGTGCATTTCCTCTCACCAACTTGGTGGGTTTAAATCCTATGTCATATTCACGTGTCTTAGCCACCTATGCTCCTCTATTATTAAATCCCACATCTTGTTGAGTTAATACACTTTTTATTGAAATGTTAGGCACATATATAAGGGAGTGAGAGTGCAAAATATAGAATCTAAGATTATTTAAAGCCTTTACTACTGTGAAAGCATGTTTCTCATTCTAGGAGTATTTCAACTCATGATATTTCAGAGGTGTGCTCACAAAGGCGATAGGGGCTTGAACCCCTTCCTCATTTTATTGCATGAGAATAGATGACAAAGTATGCTCAGAGGAGTAACAATAAACTATGAAATCTTCCTTGTGATTTGGGTGACACAACACTAGAGCATTGGCTATGGAATTCTTAATATTTTTGAAGGCTTGTTTGACAAGGTCATTCCACTTAAAATTCACATTCCCTTTCATCATATCCACTATACATTTAGTAATTTCTTAAAAATTTGGGACAAACCTTCTGAGAAAATTTACCTGACCAAAGAATGATTTTACCCCAATCTTCTTTATGGGTAAGCTCAGTTACTGGATTGTCCTAACCCTTTCTGGATTGATTCTTATACCTTCTTGAGAAACGATGTGTCCCAGTAATTTCCCTTCAGTCACAAAGAAGACTGAATTCTTGGGATTTAAAGAGATCCTATCTTCTCTACACATTTGCAACACTCTCCTCAAATTCTTTATGTGATCTACTCTTTTTCTAGAAAATACTGTAAGATCATCCAGATACATACCAATTATTTTATTTTTCATATCACTAAAGGAAAGATCCATACCTCTCTAAAAATTAGCCCTGACGTTGATTAACCTAAATGGCATTCTATGATAAGCGAAAGTACCCCATGGAGTAGTGAAGGTCTTCTTGTGTTGATCTTCTTTTTCCACCTCTATCTGATTGTACCCCAAGAAGCCATCCAACATGGACATCATCTCAGCTCCAGCCACTGTCTTCAATAGGTGATCCATGTTGGGAAGAGTGTAATTATCTTTCAAGGAAGACTGATTAAGGTTTCTAAAGTCCACGCAGATTCTTATTTCCCAATTTTTTTTCTTACAGACACTATATTTGCTACCCAGGTAGAATGATGGATAGGATATATGATCTTAGCCTTAAGCATTTTATCAACTTCCTTGAATATTGCATCAGAAACCTTGGGGTTATAATTCCTTTGTTTTTTCCTGAATGGAATAGTATTGGGTTTTAGAGGAATTTAATGTTTGAATTTTCCATCAATGAAGATTTTTAAATCTTCATAACTCCATGCGAAGACATCCTGGTATTCTAGGAAGAGTTTTCTGGCCTCTTCCCTTTCTTCCTCAGTACAACATTTCTCAATGTTGATCATCTTAGGGTCTTTCTCACTCCCAATGTTTATTCCTTCATATTCGCCAGTGGTAGGACCCCTCTCCATCCTCTTCTTTTTAACAAAGGTATCATGTCTATTGAAAATTTTTTCAAGTGTGACCAAATAAGGAGGGATAACATTACCTTGCAATTGGATGATACCTGACTTATTTTTCCTCTGATTGTCATGACAATCTCCTTTATGACTGCCAGGAGCATCCTTATGAAAGTCACCACCGGTCTCTAGAAAGAGAAGGAGATTATGATCATCTTCAAACACTTTCCAATCTTCTACATTGTCAGGTACAGACGGTCTATACACCACTTCTATTTGATATTTCTTATCTTTGAAATATGGATGAGGGAGGAGCAATGAGGTTGATACTACTAAGGAATTTGCCTTAGAATTCAACTCTCTTAGCATAGATTCGATAAAGAATGTGTCTAAGGATTCAATTTCGTCCCATACCCTGTTCCTATAATTTTTTAATCTATGATTCTTCACAAAGTATTGAAATTTAACTTGGCACATGATTAACTTGGCATCACCTCGAGCTCTTAGGATTTTCACACCTTTCTCTTTTGTGGCAATAATTTCTAAAAGTAGGGCCTCATACTTAGCTATGTTATTGGTGTTCCCAAACTCCAATTTTTAAGCTATGGGCTCACATTCTCCATCTAGCAATATTAGGACTATGCGTACACCAGATCCTAATGATGCACAACTACCATCAAACTCAAGAGTCCAAATTTGTGGTGATGTTTCTCCAGTGGAAGACTGATTTTTCTTCTCTCTGGGTATGACTTCTTCATCATGATTATCTATAAATAACATGTAGTTGCCAAATTCTAATTCTTGGTACAGAATTTGGGCTTTAGGGTCATCGAATTTTAGTACTGTGAACTTTTCTTTCCCTTTAGGAACCAATTTTATCTTTTTTTTACCTACTGGGATCAAAGCTTGAGACTAATCCAGCTTTATTTCGCCTCCCAGATCCCTGCAAAAACTCATGCATAACAAGAAACTGTAACTAGAAGGTATATCAGCAACCAATATAGTTAGCAACTTTTTCTTCTCAGGGTGTGCTACTAAAGCCACTTGGGCATCTTTGATTTTCCCAATCAAAGGGACCTCCTTAGCATCCATGGAGTAGCATCTACCATGGGCCTTAGTAAGAGTGAGACCTAAAGCCTTAGCTACAGTTGATGGCATCACATTGTCTGAGGCACCAGAGTCTATTATGAAATTACTAAACTTGCAACCATTTATAAACAACGACACATAGAAAGGGTCATGCTTTTGCCGCGGGGATGTAGCCAAGACCAATGACTCTCCCTACTCAAATAGACCTGTCAAAACAGATTCATCTTCTACTAAAGCTATGACATTTTGATTTAAATCTTGGGTCCCTCCTTTACAAAATTCCACTAATTTTTGCAATTCTATAGGATTAGACTTAGGATAGTCTATGGGAGAAATCTGAATTCTTGAATCTTTACAAAATTGAATAATGTCAAAAGAGTTTTGTTCCTTACCCGGTTGCAAAATTTTTACTCCTTGGTTGGCATCTTTAGAGAAATAAGCGGACACCTCGTTACCTATTGTTGGAGGTGTATAAATTGTTGGAAACACTGAGAGGTGGGTGAATCAATGTTTAACTAATTATTCTATTTCAGCAACTTTAAACATAAGTCAATTATATATCACTTGAAGCTTAACACAAGATCACTTAACACATAATATGACTACGAGGAAACCTTGATTAGAGGAAAACCCCGGTGGGAATTAGTACCCAAAAATATTGCACTAGTATAATGAACCTATTGAAGTTCCTTTCCCCTGTTAGGAGAAGTCTTTAAAATGCAAGTACAATGACCTGGTTAAAGGCCTAACCCTGTTAGGAGTCTTTTACAAACAACCCTGTTAGGGGTGAGGACTCACCATCCAAGAACTCACTGCTCAATGAGAAAGAAGGCTAAAACCTCCTGAGAACAGATATGCACTATATCCAAAAGTGAACTGTTGTATATGACACAGATGTCTGATCGGTTCTGGTTATGCGCTTATGCTCTTCTTCTTTAAGGGCTCTATCTCATTCTGACATCTTTACACTGCTCTCCTCTGCATATTTCTTTGACACTTCTAATATATCTTTTCATTACATATATATATATATATGTGTGTGTGTGTGTGTGTGTGTGTGTGTGTTTATGCATTAATAGACACGACTATAAACAAGACCTTAGTCAGCCCAAAAACAACATACACAACACGTCCAAACAAATTGGCTTAAGCGTGTTTACAATAATGTTTAATAAATGGTTAGAAACTTACTACAATAGGTTCTTAGCCTTTACATAACAAAATATTACACGCTAATCAAAAACTTGAAGTAAGCTCCATACTCTGTATTCTGAATTGCTGGTGTACTTGTTCTTTCTGTAACTTATCTGTACTGTCATTCCATACTATGTGTGCATAGGTTAAGCATAAAAACATATCATAAAGCTTATGTCTAAAGGCACTTAGTCTGAATCGGCCATATGCACGTGCGCTGGTGCTCTGATCATCTATGTATCTCTATTTTGTATTGTCTTCTATACTTAGTCAATTTTCACTACTAAGTTTGGTGTCAAAACTTCATATGACTTTGTTGCCATAATGATAGCACAAAATAATTCATATACTCCCTGGGAGTCAACTTGCAAATAGAAATAGGGGCTTTATCTTTCTAATTCTGGCTTAATACTGCATAAGATGTTCCATCTATAGTAGCATAACATACGACATCTCATTCTGAATCTGATATGTACTCAAAAAATAAGTTTTTAGAGTCACCATGTGAGCACAAATCTAATTCAGCTCCAGATACACCAGCATTCCATTCATCTATTTGATGCATCTTCCAGGCACGAGCTACATCAGGGAAACTTTCTTCATTGTGATATGTTATTAGGAGAAAAGCACACATGTTTCCTCTTTTGGGAGGAACTTCTATGGCTAGCCTTTGTTGAGGAGCAGTCAATTGTAATTTTTTTCTATCAGTATTCCACATATCACCATTTCTTCCAGGATGATCTTGAAAATTCTACTGGCAAGGATTGTTAAATCTGGGAAGTTGTCTTTTGAAAGCAATGAACTCATTGGATAATTTCTCGATCATCTCATCTGACGATGTGCTATTGCTAGTACTGGCCTGAGTTTGTATCTCTCATTTCCACTTGCCTATCGAGATCATGTGGTCTTCTAACTCTACAGCAGTCCTCTGGGAAAGATCTAAATTGGTTGGGTTTGTCCTTCTTAAATCATAGCTGATATCAAGCAGTATAGCACTTATGAAAAATGTTTTCAAATTACCTGTAGTAGGTTGATTAGCTGTTGGGATACGTTTGAAAAACTTGTTAAATTTAGCAACATAGTCTCTCATGCTTATAGAAGGCTCTTTTTTGATAGAAGTCAATTGTGTTAACAGAGCATGCTCATCTTCGACAGTTTTAAACCTTCTTTCAAAATTTGTTCTCATGGAAGCCCAATCTATAATAGAAGAGACATGAAAATGATGAAACCAATCTGCTGCGCCCTCAATAAGGGTCTCAAAAAACAATCTGACTGAAACATCCTCCTCTCATACTACTAATATATTAATAGCTACAAAGGAAGCAACAATGTGTTCATCTGTAGATACATTCCCATTTTCGGAGAATTTGGGAAAATTCTTTCTTGACCCTGAGGGAAGTGGGTTATATGTTGCTAACTGTAGAGGACCAACTGCGGTGGTCCAAGGGACTACCATAACTGCCTGAGGTAAATAAGGTGTTAGGTTTACAATAGGAGGAGCAACTACTCCATGCAAGGTTAGCACTTGATAGGTAGTAGACAAAAGGGATGATTACTTGGGAGGTAAAGGAGGCCTACTCTTGCTCTTAGTATTTTTGTTCTTTTGACGAGGTGCTTCAAGTAGAGAAAAATCAATCTTTGTAAGTCTCTCAAAGACTGGATCTATACCACCTTCTTTTCTTATACTTTTAAGAAATATTTTGGGCTCTAGGATCTCCACTAATTTGGAAATCTAACTTCATGATCTACTTTACGTTGTGCTCTTTGTAAATTCTTCCTTTGAATAGCTCGTTCAAGTGCTTCTACTCTCACTTCTTCTTGTTCAAGTACTTGACTAGCATTTCTATAATGCTTAGTATTTCTTTTGTGTCGCCAGGAAAAAGTATTCAATGAGGAAATGATATCCTCTTGATCGTCCTGGAATCCAAGGTTTGGCTGAAACATAGGAATCAAACTTTCATGGGGAATTACCATCTTTCCATATGATATTTCTTGTCATCTAGTGACTATTCGTTTCCCCAATAGAGTCGCAAAAAATATGTTGGTAAATAGATTGTTCTTTTTCACTTCAACTCTAAAATGCCCAAATATTAATGAAACAACCGAATACAATAGTTGGGAAATGTAACTGAATAAATAATTTCCCTCTAAATTTGAAGGTACAACTCCCTTAAGTGATTAATCTTCAATGAATTTTGTTCTTTCCTAACTTAATGAGGGTTTGTTCTTAACCTGAGAACAGAAGAGGCAATCTGAACTAGGCCTAGATAGGAACTAGCTCAAGCAAATAGATTCAGCTTTCTATCTAGCCAATCTTAAGACTTTATAAATCATATAAGATCCTAAAATTGGTAATGCAAGGGTTAATAATGAAGATGCAAATGCAAAACTGAAAGATTAATGATAACATAACAAAGATGAATTGATCTATTTCATAAGGAAATTTCTCATAATCTACGAACAACACCCAAATTTCTCCTCAATTGACTGTATCAAATCATAATACAAAACTTCAGTTTAATATTGAATTGTAAATCCAATTTAAAGAAACATTCAAATTGATAGAAAGATAATTAAAATGGAACAAATCAAACATTGGCATTCAGACATGAACAAATTTGACTAAGAAAAAATGAAGTTATTCACACCAAAATTTAGCCGACCTTTCTATTGATTTTCAAAATAGTACATATAGATCTCAGGGTTTGACCGTTAAAAAAAGGCGTAACTGAAATGGTTCAACTTCCCTAACCAAAAATGATAAAAAAGCATTTATTTGTTACAAGCTTTATCAAAACTTAGTATAAGAGGGAATATATTTATGCTTCCGTTTTCTTCCCTATCTAAGTTTTCCCTATAGGTGGTGACTGCTGTAATGATTGGGATAAGCTCTTGATGCCTATTGATATGAACATTTGTATATCTGATAAGCCATCGAGAATGATCTTTGGCCAGACTCTTAACCGCATCTACCTGATCTTTTAGCTCTTCCAAGGCTTTATAGATGCACCCGCTCAACTGTTGGAGTTTTGGCACCTTATCCAAGTGAGAGGAAGACTGTTTTTCCAGTTTATCTACATAATCAGAGAAATATTTATGCATGTTAGTCACTCCAATCATTTATTTTACTTGACCATTTGTCTATGACTCCATGTGAAGACCTTGAAGGAGTTTAAAATCTTTGTTCTATTCTTCTTTGATTTTGATTTATGGCTGTTGCAACCCTTCTTCAGCTTGGATGATCATCTCAATTTTAAATTCTAGACTTTGAAGCCATTCAATCAAAGGCTCATCTCCTTTCTGCAAGATCTTGGCCTTTATTGCCTCTTTAGTCTTCATTTTGACTACAACATGCAGTATTACTATGCACTCTTGACACTTCACCCTTTCTGACATGAGAGTCTACAAATTCTTATCAGTGTTGTTTCTTTCCTTTTCCAACCTTAGGAGAGTATCACCCAGCTACTCAATAACTACAAGCCCTTCATATTTGAGCCTCTTGATCCATATTTTACCAATGTGTCCAAAGTGTCTGTCTTCTTGCAACTTGGCTATGATGGATTGATTCTCTATAGCATTGGGATCAAAATTGGTTTGGGCACTAGGAATGCTTGCAACTAGAGTGACTAACTGCTTGATAAAGTTATCTAGTTCACTGACTTCTGCTTTAAGTTGGACTTTAGCAGTCTTGAGCTCCTCAATCTCGTCTTCAATTACAATATTAGTAGATTTCCACCAATCCACCTTGGTATCATGACAAGCTAACCCCATATCAAATGACTGTAGCTCAAATTCAGAAGCAGTTAAATCTTCAAACCTACCTTCCTTTGTTGGCTTTGCTACCTCTATAGTGAAGTGCCTTATTTTCGGATCTTGGCCTAATGTAGACAATGTCTTTGATTTCTTCACCTTTCTCATGGTGGTACTGGATTATAAGGCCCGTGAAAGAGTATCCTTGCTAGGAGCTCCTTCTTCCATCCCGTTCCTTTTGCATTCTAGAGTGTTTTCTATCCAAGACTCCGCACTAGTAACTTTGGTGGCAGAGACCAATTCTTCTATGAACAACTTCCTGACAACCAGAGGAGTAGATTTAGGTCAAGAAGCAAATGGATTTACTAAGGTAGGAGAGGAGGAAACTAATTTAGTGACTTGAGCAACTTTCTGTTGCTTTCCAAACTCTTCATCTGATTCTGTGGCTGCATTACTGGAACTATCCTCACCCACTTCTACTATAATAGGGGACCCTTGCCTTGGAGTATCTTGAATCAAGGTGTCACCTTGTGTACCCATAGTGCTAGTTTTAACTGGTTTCTCTATTTCTATACTTTTAATAGGCTCAGTTGTAGGCTTATCCGGTTCTATAGAAACTACTTCTTGTGTTGAACCAACGATAGGAGGTGATTCGTACCCACATGTCTTGTCCAATGGAATCATCTTTTCAGGAGGCTCATCACCTCCATGTGTTGATTGAGCTACCTCTTTAGCTACAGTCAGGATAATCATTGAGGATGATGTAGGAGTACTCTCAGTCACTTTTGTAGGAGTATGTTGAGAATGAGGATTCATTTCTGACCTCTTCCTTCTGCCCGCCATCCATTGGATCCACTGCTCTGTCCTTTTGTAGATATTGCCCATCAAGTTCTAAAAGTCATCAATGGATTGACCTAGCATGGGTTCAGAGCTTATAGAGAGGGGCTTAATCTTCTGCATGTATGTATCATCATACATATTCTTGCCATCATCTTCTATGCCTTCAACTACAATCTTAACTTTGAACCTTTTGATTTGTTCAATAGTTAATCTTTCATAGAATCTATCTATGCTTTCTAGATCATCCTTGTATTTGGCCCAATAGTCTTCTATGTCATTGATATGATGGATGGTTTGACCCATTTGAACTTAATCTTTGGCATAGTTCACAAGATCATACTAGGGCCTTAGAACATCATATGTTTCCAATTGAAACTTCTTTGGGAATGCTTTCAAAACATTCTTTGCATCAGACTGAGACACACAAATGTAGGCTCCAATAGTCATTGGGAAATCATAGCCTTTCTTCCTGGCACCTTCATAGATCAGGTTCACTTGGAATACTTTCCTCATCACTTCAACCAACATGATCATGCCGTCGGGGTACCTGGGCAGCTTCAAGGGGAAATCATCGAATGTTGCAAGATGAATATATGAGAAATTCACAAATTGGATAAAATAACCCCCAAATTGGCTGATAAATGCCATGGCTTCTCAATAAAATCTCCTTTTTGGGAAACCTTCCAGCTCCCTGCATAGTCTCATTGTGAATGTATCATTAACTTTGAGATACTCAATATAACTATTATGTAATTGCAAACAAGGGAAGCATTCGTAACTTTTAACATCCTTTGGGAATTCTTCCATTCTAAGAAGCCCTGGCCAAATTTGAATTGTAGCTCTATTTAGGGCATTTGAAATATTTTCACTTACCATGTGAGCCCAATCAATGAAATTATGCTGGGAGAAAATCACCTAAACTAGGAAGAAATGGTGCTCAACAAAATTAAGTGCATCGCTCCCACCTCTGATCCTATGAAGCAATTCCAGGATGTCTACAATTTATGGCTTCAGGTTCGTACCATATAGTGTCTTAGGAAACTTTCCCTTGGCGCTCCTTGACTCTTGGAACCATGTTTTCATTATTTCCTTCTTCCACATAGTCTTCTTTGCTCCATACTTAGTAACCGCCCAGCTATATCTTTGAGTATTCATCTTGCTCTAGAATACAAAGGGAGTTCTAGATGGAGTCTCAATCAATAGAGAGTAGCACTGTGTTTTTGGGAAAAATAATTTTCTTGGTGTCCAGATTATAGCATGCTATGCATTCTCGAACAAGCTCTAGAGCTTTAATCTCAACAAGAAAGCTGACGACTTTGACTAATCCACTCCCCTTCAGTTTCTTTGTAATGAGATGTATTCTTTCTGCATTCAATTTTCTATGAAAGCTCTACATGTTGAAGAACCTCAGATAAGTATCCATTATTTTGTGCCATTCAGAAGTGATACCATTCATCCCATCGAATCCCATGAATCTGGTGGCCATGTTTTGATTGATTTGATTTGCGAACTAGGAATCTATCTCAGGAATACGAAAACAAGGAAAAACTATCACCAAGGGTTTCAGTTTAGAAAATTTGACAAACATATGGTAAGTCTTGTTCGCAATACTTCACTAATTTTATAACTCTTGACTTTTTACCATTTTACAGCTGACTTCCCACGCAACATGAGTGAAAATACTTAAGCATTTATGAAAAGTCTATTATGAAGCAAAACGACTTTATTTAAATTAATTACTTTACCTCTATGAGCTGTTAAGAAACATTTTTTCACTTTAGATAAGTATAACGGTAACTTTCTGGAGGCAGCGGATAATTACTTTTCTGCTTCCCTTTGTGTGGAGAAATGTTTTTGGAGCACTCCCTACCTAGAAATACACCAAGGAGGAATTTTAACTTGTTACAATGCTAAAATGATATATGACAGTTTTATCTGCTCTCTTTATGCCTTAAGTCTCCTCACATGTTGATTTTTCTTCATAAATCTCGCGTATAACAATCTGACAGAAAATGCATCCTGTGAGTCAAAACCCACCTATTGGAGTAGTGGAGATGCTACTTTCTGCTTTTCTGTTGATAAGCTTTGATCTTAGATACTTCATCACTTGATCCTTCCTTTGGTCTGCATGGATTTGTTTTGAGTGCAATAGTCTGTCTAGCCCCAAATTATCTATTTTCAACTTCCACTAACCAGTGAGATTTTTAAAATTGTCATCTACGAAAAATGCACTCTGCAGGTGGTTATCCGCCAAGGAGAAGCCTAGAACCAATTTTTCGCCGATGAGACAAAATGAATTATCAAAGCTAAAGATTTCAAAATCACATAAAATCAATGTTACAAACCTCTAAATCATGACCTTTATTGGATTTGGGAGCTTAACCTACCCAATATGACATGATCTCTGATAAAAACCCCCTGGCTTACAAAGGAGAAGGTGAGTTGGGAAAATATGATAAAGGTTTCCTTAGCCTAAAGGAAAAACTAGACCTAGATTCAAGGATTGCACAATGTTTTCCAGACCATCACTATGCACTAAACATCCATTTTTCTCTAAGGATATGTAGAACAAAAATGGGGAAACACCATGTTAAGGGAAAAATGACTTGGGACTAGTAACCCAACAATTTTCACTCTTCTGAAGTGAGTTCGGTGAAGAACCAGCCCTGTTAAAGGTTACAAACACACTGTTAAGTGCGACCTTGTTAGATGGTTTAAAACTAACAGTTTGTCTTTTGACCTAGCACTCACTTTGTTGTCAACAAGAAAACCTTTTGATACTCTTGAGTATCTCAATACTTAAGGACTGTTAAATCCCACTCTGTTAAGAGATTTTCTGAATCAATGGTTAAACTGATACAGTAAATGATCTATTCAATAATAAAAATTTATCTGTTAGATATTCATATCTATTGATAGTCCAATAATACCTCCCTGATCAATTTTCACTTCAGTTCCTTTTCTTTCATTCTTTCTTCTTTATGCTCAGTGAATGCTCTGTCCTCTGCTGCTTGGTGTCTGAAGAATTTTTTGGCTCTATTCTTTAGCCTATATGATCATATCTGCATGAATAATTATATCTTCACCAGAATATATTCAGCATTCTCTCTCTTCATAATGAATTCCTTATCTCTTTATATAGACATGATTAGCCACTCAATCTCCTTATTTTTGTCGTAGATCACTGCTTGATCTATAAAGCTCACCATTCTTTTCTTTATTCCATAAATATTTTCTTTAGTTTTATTCTGTATATCTCTCCTTGATAACTATGCTTTAAATCTCTTCCATGTTTTAGTTTAACTAATCGTTAAGAATAAAGAAATCAATCAGTCAATCTCTTTAAATTTAGCTCTTCCCAGCTAAGTAGTTATTTCATTCTTGAACTTCAGTTCTGATCGGTCATCAACTCCAGTTATCTCGATCACTGACCTTATTTATGCTTGGTAAATAGCTCTTTCTCGGTAACACTTTCTTGGTTACTACGGTGCTCGACATGCACTATGAACTTCTCTGTGTTCACTGTTCATCGGTGTGCACTGTCTATTGGTGATTACTGTCACTCGATGTATACAAAACTTTTCTGTTTTACTGACCACATAAAATTTGTCTCTTCATATCTTCAAAGTTATGATATTATGTGTATGAACAATCAGACTAGGTCAAGTTGACATCAATGAAAATACAATACATTACCTGATTTAATGTCTTGCATTCACTTTTGTAATGCGATGATCATCAACTTATCATCTTCAAACATTCAATCAGTTATAGTTCATCACAAATAGTTATTATCCATATTATTGAGGCTTATGCAACCTACATTGAACTAAAGATGGTGGTTTCTTAGTGATTCAGAAAGGTTTTGCTTGAATGTGATTTGTTGAATATCACCATTTTATTAAGAGAGATTCAAACCTAAAGATGCACCATAAAGACTTTGATTTTTAATACTATAAAGTTGTTTAACTCCTTTGAATACTGTAATATTATACCCATGTGTATTGTGAAGGAAACTCAATTGTGGAAAATTTTGCTAACCTTGGGGTCTCACAACTTAATATGTTAAGGTGGGGGATTAATGATATTATCCCTCAAGATATTAGAATTCTTATTCAAATGATTATACTAAATACTAACTTAGAGGTAACCTAGGAAATGATGGATTCAAATTTTAGATTCACGTGAAGTTGCATGTCGATATGTCCTCCCCTCATTATGGTGCATCAATGCAACACCTTCTTTATGATATTTGAATTTTTCATCTGGGTTGTCCTCCTTTTTATTTCGGCTCTGTTCTTTCCTCTATGTAACATTGGTGGAGATAGGAACAAGGTAGAACCTATTATTTACCATAAATGACAAGAG
Source organism: Thuja plicata (assembly GCA_018584345.1). NCBI lineage: Eukaryota > Viridiplantae > Streptophyta > Pinopsida > Cupressales > Cupressaceae > Thuja > Thuja plicata. The sequence continues at coordinate 173,585 of MU227796.1, forward strand.
AATCATAAAGGTTGGGATGAGCTTTCTACTGGAGGCCTTGCTCTATATATACAAAAATTAATGGTGAAGGTGGTCTTAGAGGAGTTAGTGGTGAAGGTGTTGAATATTGTTGCATATATGTGCTAACATTAATGTTTTCTCATTTATTTCAACATATCTTTACTGATGGAGATAGTGTTCCTAGTATGTTCAGTGAGAAGATTATTTCGGTATGACTATTGTATTAAAGATCATATGTTGAGAAGGTACATATGGTTTCAGTGATGTCTATCATTTATCTATTACAACTTAAAAAGGTTTGCATGGTCACTTGAGTGAGCTACATAAATAATTTATCACATACTAGTATTTTGGTTATTCAGGTAGAGACAATGTTACAGCTGTTGGATCAATGTGGATCAGTTATGCAATATTCTTGGTTGCTAACCTAGTGGTGAGTTGAGGACATGGATGTGTGTCCTCAACTTGAGTGGTCTATGATTTGGATGCTGGGAATTTATCTTCCTTGTATGAAAAAGGTTGTTGTTTGGTAGGAAAAACATATAAAAAATAAATACAATGACTCTACTCCCATGATCGCGTCTGCATTTTCGAATATGGACAATTGACTCTCTAGACTCACAATTTCACTTATCTGCAAAAACAAAATATGCACAGCATGACCGCATCTCAACTGGTGTATCATCTTTCGATAGTCACTTAGCTCAGTCACATTCTACTATCCTTGATCTCTCAACCAAGTGCTTAACCGATGTCTGACCTAGGGTTTCTCCTATGGACATTTGTAATGATTCTTAGGAGGACCCTTGGATTCCTGCCTATCATCAAAATGCCAAACGTGGGTGACGGCACTCTAAAATACCTTCTAAAACTCATCCTGGGAAACAAACCTTCAACCTTCCTACCAATAATAGATTCTCTTATCTCCATCCTATGAATCTTGATCTCCAGCAATGCAATTTATCCCCTCCAATGCAAAATACTTTGGCTCAAATGCATAAAACCTCAAATACATGGCTTCCCGATCTGGCCCAGAAACCCTCAAGTTGGGTTTCACCTCCTCAAACTCTGTATACTCCTCCTTATCTTAGGAATAAGGCTATTACCCCTCCACAGATTTATAAATCCTCTCATCTCTCTCATGAATCCAAGCTTGGGGTTCAGCCTTCGGAGGCTCTTTACACTCCTCATCGTAGGAGTGGCCCTAATTTTTTCAATTCTTCTGCTGATGATGTTTTCTCCCTAAATATTACTGATAGCTTAATGGAAAGAACAAAATAGATGTGCACTTTGTATGGTGTTTTATGTCGATGGAATGGCATAGGTTCTTCCTCTAAAAATATTGCACTCTGGTTAGAACAAACACTGAAGGAAAAGGTAAGTACAATTATTCTCCCAAAACATTTCATTTTTATTATGTGCAGGAGCAAAGAATTTAAAGATAAATTTCTTATTGAGGGTTGCCCTAATTACAGAAGTATAGATTTTACTGTTCTTGATTGGGTACCCTTCTTCGATCCACGTAAATTAGATAATTTCTTTGTAGAAAGGGTTATCCAGTTGAAAACCTGCCAGTTGAATTCCTAAATGATGAACTCATGAGAAAGATTGGTAACCTCTATGGAAAATTTGTAGGGTTTATTGATACAAACTTATTATACTCTAAAAAATCAATTATCGTCATGATGAATATAAACACAAAAATTCTCAAACCTATCATTATCAGAGGTAAAAAATCAACACATAAAATGAACCCAATTATCTCTTATACTAACTTGGATATAGAGGAATCTGATAAGCTCTTTAGGGGGGATGCTCCTCGATCTCTCCCAGACTGTATTCCCAGCCCCATCTACCCTTACAAGCTTAATATTTCTTTATCTAATGATAGAGGAGGTTTCGTGCTATCTCCCTTTAGGCCTCCCTCTTTCTCCTTGAAGACTTCTATTGCTACTTCTCCAGAGCCCACCATAGTTAAATCCTCCCCTATGCCCATCAATCATGAAACTATACTTACAACCTCTGACCAACCTATCACATTACCTAAAACCCTAGATCCTTTCCCATTAGACAACCCTTCTTCCCTCCCTACCATGGAAAAATTCCCTTCACATCCAGCTGAAACTTTACAGGCTCTTCCTATCGATTCTCCTATTCATATTGATCCTAATAGCCCTTCCAGCTCATTTAGAAATGCTCCTACTTTGTAGCACCTCTCAGTTCCTTCCTCTAACAATGCTCCCCAAATTTCTAATGACAATGATCAAACCAAAATTCAGGAAGATGTGGAGATTATAGCTTTATACTTGGGGGAATCCCTAACTAATGAACTTATAAATTGTTTTATGGATGAGATTTGTGATAAGGAAGAATTAGACCTTCAGTGAAAGCTTCTCATAGAAGGTATCATTTCATCAAAACTGAAAGAAGAGAATTTAGAAGATTGGTTAGTTAATCTAGATAAACTAGAAAATTCTATTCCAAAATCACTTGGTATTACTGTCAACCAGGTCAGCCGAAGCTCCCCAGACTGTGCTAAAATTGCCAAAAAAAGGGGAAGAAAACCAAACTCTGAACTCAGAACCTTGGATGGAGAAGCAATAGGACAACAAAAAATAACATCACTTCTGAATGTAGTGAAGGGGAAGTTCCTTCCCAAGCTATCATGAATACCCTAACATGGAATGTTAGGGGCATGAATGCCCCTAACAAGTAGCGTATTATTCTGCACTATATTAAAAAATCTAATTCTGATATAATTTTATTTAAAGAAACTAAAATGAACAAGACAGATATGTTGAAATTTAAGAATAGGATAGGTTTTAGAGATTTACTGGATTCCCCTACTATTGGAGCTTCTGGTGGCTTGGCCATCATTTGGGATCCCCGGAGCTTGTCAATTAACATTATAGAGAATAGAAACTCATGGATGTGTGCAAAAGTTAAAAGTTTCAGACATAACCTAACCTTCAATATTATTAATGTATATGGACCTACTCAACATAGGGATAAATTGACTGTATGTAATGAAATTGAAACTTTTCTCAATATTTTCCCAAATGACCTTTGTCTTTTGGGAGGAGACTTCAATGTTATCACCAAAATCTCAGGTAAGAGAGGTGGCATTGGCTCTCTTCCTCGTGGAACCCATGATTTTATCAATTGGAAATAGAATTTGTCTCTCTTGGAAATTCCAACTGGAGATAATTCCTTTACTTGGAATAATAGAAGGAAAGGTTTTAGCAATATAGCTGAAAAATCAGATAGATTCTTCCTTATGGGCAGTCTCTCCAATTCAAACATCACCCTCACAGCCCACATCATGCCAATTTCAAGCTCGGACCATTTCCCGGTTCAGCTCAGTATCCTCTGGGATGCTAAAACTAAGAAATGCCCCTTCAAATTTGAACAAATATGGCTTAGAGATCCCAATATATCTTAAAACTCATTGAAAAATGGTGGTTAGAACCTATACTGAAAGGATCAAAGCTCTACATAGTTGTTAATAAAATAAAACATATCAAACGAAAACTGCTGGAATGGAACTCTGATAAATTCGGCAATATCTTTGAATCAAAACTTCAGCTTGAAGAAGAGCTTAAAGAGATCAATTATCAGGTCATCAAATCTGGTATGGATGAGAAGCTATACCTCAAAGAAAAGGTTGTCCTTTCTGAATATGAGGACATTCTAGCCAAAGAAGAGATCTTTTGGAAACAAAAGTCTAGAGAATCTTGGTTAGATGCTGGTGACAGGAACACAAATAAATTTCATAACAGTACAAAACAAAGGAGATGGGCAAATAGAATATCAAGCATCCTAGATGCATCAGGTTAGAAGATAGAAAACCTGAAGATAATAGCAAGTGAAACAGTTCAATATTTTAATAAAATCCTTAACAACCTAGAATGTTTGGATCTATCTAATCAATCAGAACTCCTAAAAAACATACCCAAAATTATAAAAAAATGTTGACAGAAAAATTTACAATGGAGGAAGTTAAAAATGCTATTTGAAAAATGAACTTGGATAAATCTACTAGCCCAGATGGTTTCTCAGCCATATTTTTTCAGAAATGTTGGGATTTCTTGGGAAAGGACATAACAGAGACCTTGGAGGGGGTAAGAAACTTGGGACAAATGCTTAAAGAAGTAAATAATACCTTTTTAACTCTCATCCCCAAAAAAAGAAAAACCTGAAAGTCCAAATGACTATAGACCAATAGCTTTATGTAATACGCTATATAAACTTCTTACTAAGACTCTCTCCCTTAGACTCCAGAAACTCCTCCCTCTAATTATCAGTGAAGAACAAACAGGCTTTGTTCCAGGTAGATCAATATTTGATGGAGTCATAATAGCTAATGAAGCTATTCACTCTGTCCAAATGAGAAAAAATCCTAATATGCTCATCAAGTTGGACATCCAAAAGGCTTATGACAAGGTGGATTAGAGGTTTCTATGTAAATGCATGGAGGCTTTTGGATTTACCAAAGGATGGATTAATCTAATCTTTGAATGCATCACTACTCCTATGATTTCAATTCTCATCAATGGGACTCTTGAAGGCTTCTTTAGCATCTCTAGAGGCCTAAGGCAAGGAGACCCAATTTCCCCTTTTCTATTTATTATCATGGCTGAAGCATTGGGATGATCTCTAGAAACAGCTAGGGAGAGAGGTTTAATAAAGGGAACAACTATAACAAATGACTTAGAACCAACTACCCACCAACAATTTGTGGATGATACCATGTTGTATGGGGAAAGTAGTAGAAAAGAGGCAAGAGCCTTTGCAAACATCCTAGAAAACTACACTAGGGCATCATGACAAGAGATCAACCAAAGTAAATCCAAAGTTTTCTTCTTTAATACAGACATAGCTACTGAGATGGACATATGTTGCATACTCAACTTCAAGAAAGGGGTACTCCCTTGCAAATACCTAGGGCTCCCTCTAGAAAAAGGCAGCAGATCTGCAGCACTATGGAACCCTACCATTGACAAAATCAAAAGCAGGGTGCTCACCTGGAAAGGACGATGGCTCTCCTCTGCAGGAAGAGCTACTATGGTCTGATCTATACTTGCCACTATGCCAACCTACCAACTCTCTTCTATTCATCTCCTAGTAAGAAAAAAAAAAGAATTATACAAACACCTCAGAACCTTTTTCTGGCAAGGCTGTGAGGAAAAGAACAAGATCCCTTTGATTTCCTAGGATAAGGTTTGTTTCCCAAAGGATGAAGGGGGTGCTGGTTTAAAGAACATTGCAGATCAAGGGAAAGCTCTGGCAGCTAAGCTTATTTGAAGAATGTATAGGAACCCAGATTCTAAATGGGCTAAGATATTGACATCAAAATATTTGCATAACAATTCACCCATCAATATTTTTAAGAGAAATTAACCCCCCAAAAGGCTCAAGGATCTAAAATTTTATGTTGGATTGCCGACACATTATAATGAAGAAGCTTACTTGGAGTCTAGGTGATGGTGAAAGAGCCCTTTTTTGGTCAAACTCTTGGAGTGGATATGACATCTTGGAAAGAGTATTAAACAATTATAATCTAAAAAATCATCTAGAAGCTAGATTTGGACCATACCTTAAGAATTATATCACCCGCAATGGGGAGGAAAGGATATGGAGATCCTTCAAGAATATAGGCTTATCTTCTGCAGAGTCTAAATCCATTGCTGAGATACTTAATAAGCGTAAGATTATTCTCAATCAAGGTAAGGATAGGCTGGTATGGGATGGATCAAAGACCAGAGAATATAATACAAAAGATGGTTACAACCTTATTAATAAACAACATAACAGACCTAAAATAGATATTCCAATCAACTTATGCTGGAAAAATAACTGCCTACCTAAAGTAGGCCTTTTTTCTTGGCTAGCCCTTAGACATAGACTCCTAACGGCTGATAGATTCAAGAGAATGGGTTTCTCTGGACCTAGCAGATGCTACCTTTGTGAAAAATAGGAAGAAGACATTGATCACTTA
>MU227798.1:11489-21966 GCA_018584345.1 Thuja plicata
TCGTACCTAACTTGTTCTTTTTGAAACTTTGAGCATATGGTTTATCTTGATATCATGTTAGCTACATTGCACATTTTTATGATAGCTCATGCTTATCTCATTCTAAAGTTTTCAAAATTTATCTAAAAATTATTTTATGATACATATTATGAGTTTCTTTTCAAAGGTGTACTGATTTGTATCAAGGGTAGATCCCAACTATTGGAAATCTACTTGTGGTTTTTCTATTCTTTGATTTCGGTGATATATCATGGACCTTTCCAAAGACATTGATTCATTTACACATGTCCTATGAATCACAAGACTACTTGCAAATGTGCATATACTTCTACTTGAACACATTTAAAGGACCAATCTACTTCTCTTGGCTCTACCAATGCTACTTGTACATCATGTTTCCAGAAGACTATTTGCAAACTTGGAGACAATACAATTTCTTCCTTATATTTAAGATCAAGTTGCAATTTTTTGTAAAAAAATGGGTTTCATACCCCTTTTTGTAAACACCCCAAGCAAAGATTATAGGGGGTGTTAGAAATTAATCTTTCCTTGGTGAACTATGTAATTTAAAGGATAAACCAATGTATCCTATTTTGTTCTTGTCCTCTAGTCCAAGTAGGAGGACATGTCACATTTTTGTATTTCCTTTAATAAGGAATTTAGATATTCCTCCTTAAGAAGATTCCTACACATAGCACACTCTTAATGTGAGTGTGGCACTCATAGGATATGGGAGTTATATGCAAACACCTTCACTCATCTCTACTTAAGAGGTGCTTCTCTCTCACTTCTCAAGGTTGGTTCTCACATGTTGGTTCTCACATGTTGGTTCTTATGGGAATTCTTCTCTCTCTTTTTATAACTCCTTTACATAGTACTCTATCTCTTATCTGTACAATTTTTGTATCTTCTCTTCTCCCCCTTTGACATTAATGGCAAAGGTATACAAAATTGTAGAATAACAAAATTGCTTACCAAAAAGTTTATACCGTCTTTAGCTCATCCTGGAAGGAGCTTTCGAAGATCTTCACTTCCTCTAACCAAGTCTTTACTAGTATTTGACTCACATGATTCAGTCCATTCAGTGCAAAAGAGGATGTCTATGGTCCCTTTAGCTTAGTAGGCATGTATCCAGTGAGAGCCTACTCTATTTTCTCCATGTCTAAAAGGTGGATCTCAAGAATTGAAAACTTAGGAGTAATTAAACTCTTCCGTATACCAAATATTCCCATGACTCTCCCTTTCTCTGTATCCAAAACACTCAATTTGTCCAATATCCTAGACACTTCTCTGTTTAACTCCAATATGGTGTGTGAGCATGTCTCAGAACTGTTCATCAACTTTTCCAGAGTCTGTTTGTCCTTTGCTATAATATCCTTAATTTTCTTAAGATGTCTGATAGGATTTATATAGTAACTATATAACTTTCTGCCATTAGACACACAAATCTTTGCCTTAGATATGATTTTTCTCAGTATGCCTAAGTCTCAAAAAATAGACTTGCATACTTCCTCCAACTTCTTTGCAAGGTACTTATTCTCTGCCTTCTCTTCAAAAATCTTTTCTAAGGACTCATAATGACTGTCAAAGTCATCCAATACCTCATTCAAATTCTTTTCATTGTCCTTTGATTAGAAAGCAAGAGGTATAGGTAGGAGTTTGTTGATAGTATCAACTTCTCTTTCCATTACCCTTGACTTATTCTCACCTTTATGCTCATATATCTCCTTCGCTTTTGAAAATGTGATGAAGGATAGCTTCATCAACTCATCCTCATTCATACTCTCAACATCAGTGCTCAGAGTTCTATCTCCACTTGCCAACAATAAATATGAAGAAACATATGCATGAGTTTCATGTTTCACTTCAACTTTATTTACTGCTTTCTTCACTACTTCAGCTTCACTCACTTTCTGCTCTTCTTTCTCTTCCAATGTTAGATCAACATTTCTTCCATCAATGCCAGTATTCTTCTCAAAAGGATCACTAACATCCTATGAAGTTTCCAATGACATAGGAACACCAGAAACAAAAAAAATATGGTTGCTTTACAGTACTGAAAAATTGGCTATTGTCTTCATCCTTTGATGTATCAAGGTTTACATCAACTATTCTTAATGACTCGCCTTTTAGAATTTTAGGCTTAGTATCCTTGGGATGTGAGGACTTCTTAGGTTTAGTTCCCATAAAAACCTTACCAAATACCTTCCGTGTTTCCTCAATAACTTCATCATACTTTATCCCCATTATCTTCATCAATCTTGACTTGGTTCTCAATAAAAGTTTCAAAGCATTTAATATATTTTCCCTTTCCTTAAAAGAAAAAATAGGTAACATATCTTCAACCACTTGTACTTTGATTGCTTCATCTTCTATTTGTGCTATATGTTTCCTTATTTCTAATTTCTCATAAAGTTCCTCTAGTATACTGCCTTCAATTTCTAACAAGTTCTTCTTAAAAGAAAGCAAATGATTTATGACCGTGTCCTCAATCAAAATTTTATCAGATGAATCATACCTCTCATAGTATCTAATCAATGAGACAAGTTTGACTTTCTCAATTATCATCTTTGCCAGTATCTTTATGTCAGGCTTCCAGAGTTTTTTTACATCAGTTCTCTTATCTTTAACTTTCTTCTCTTCTCCCTTCTTCTCTTCAACTTTCTTCTCTTCTCCCTTATTATTTTCATCTTTTGTCCTTTGTCTCTTTGGTGGACCTTGTGTTCCTTCTAGGCAATTCCATGAGTTTCTCTTCTTGTGATTTTCTATTTGTTTGTGTGGGTGCAGTTTCTGGTACATTAATCATAGTAGGAGGTGGACTGATAACCTTCTCAACTTCTGGAGGTGGAAGGGCTGCAAGAGCAGTGCTAGCTAATCCAGAAGCACATTTTTTCATCTTCTTTCTTACCTCTTTCATCTCCTCCATTTTAATACAAACCTTGGCTGCTAGATCATCTATCATATTTTCTACTTTTCTCTTCCTTGCAGCTCGACTTTGTTCTTCCCTTATCTTCATAGACTTCTCTTCATAGGTGCCCCATCTTTCTTCGGATGGATCAATTTCTTTAGATGGAATATGTTCTACTTGCATGTTCAAAACCTCAAAACTGACTTCACATCCCATAGGATAACACCACTTCATCCTAGGTTGCACTACCTCAAAGAAAACATAATCAGTTTCAACCATAAAATAGATTATATCCTTGTATTTTTCTACCAATGCCTCAAGGATCCTCATTCTTTCCTTCATCTGTCTCTACAAGATTTTGATCATCCCAAATAATTCACCACCAACCCATGTATTGTTCTATCTTCTATAGCTTTGTGTGATCTAAATTCCAGTGGGTTCATTGTCCTTCCAAGCTCTAGGGTGCATACCAAGAAAACTATGTAAAATATCAATATACATGTGTATCAATAGACACCAAAACCTGAATGCCTTTGACTTATCCTTCTTAATTTTCTTCACATTCTCCAATAAATATTGTGCAAGTATTTCACAAAGTTTATACTTAACATTTTCTTTCACCATTCTATATGCCATCATAATCACTCCTGCGTATATCGAGTTAGGTTGGTTGTTGTAATGTAGTTTATATCCAATAATCATTGAAACCAATCTAACATCTTGCTGAAATATGTCATTAATACTCATCGCTCTCTTATCCCATTGCAAATGCATTAGGGTTTCCAACTATTTCTTTGTGTTCTTCTCCGTGATAGAGATAACACAAGAGTTATCCAAACCTGTTATACCATGAATTAAGTCACTATAAATCTTCATTGGCTGATCTCCAAACCAAATGAAATGGTCATGAACTCTACTCAGAATGATCTTAATCCATTCCTCTCCATCAAATTCATAGAGTTCAGTCATTTACATTATACTAAGGTTCTCAGGATGTGTGAAATCGACTTTCATCTTACCATCTGCTCTAATCATGTCCTTCATCTCTTTATAGATCCCAAAGCCTCCTAGAGACTCATACTTATAGTGAATGTAAACCCTAATTTATTCGACATGTAGAACATCTTAGGGTGTTTATGAAAATGTACCTTCAGGATTATCTTCAATTGATTTGAATGGATGTTTCTTGAATTTGTACCTAGGCCTTTCGGTGACATAAAAAATCAACTGAGTATCCATAACCAAAGCTTCATAGATGATCTAAATGCCTTTTCTCTGTCAATTTTGTGAATTTATGCTTTGATCAAATGATCAACAACCATGCTTCTTTGCTTCTCTTAATTCAAATCCTTGTTCTCGTTAGGCCCTGTTCTTCAAATGACGTTTAGAAAAGTTATTTTGATTGACCTTATACTTCGATGTGAAAAGAAATGACACAATTCCCAATAAAATCATCTCTACACATAATCCAACCGATTAAAAATTTGGAGATCACAAGATATAGACTGTAAAGTTGTGTGATCACAGATATAAGTTCCATAATATCTCCACATGCTCTCCCTAAGCTTGCAAGAGCTTGCTGCTCAAAATTAGGGGTTGGATATGTTTATGATATTTCTTTCCAATGCTCCCCCTAAGGCCATGCTTGGCCATCTAGGTTGATGTGGAAATGTTCACATCAGGTGAAGACTCAGTAGCATTTACTGATTCTCCTTGAACCATTTCCTCACTTGATTCCTTTACTTTCCATACCTTACCACTGTTTACATCTTCTAATTTTCTAAAATGAATATTGAATTCATCCATGTATTCTGCAAGACTCTTGCCAGTATCACCAATATTCTTCTTTATAACAATAGGCAACGACCCTCTTCTTGTCTTAGTTCCATTGTACCTACAAAACCTCGCTATGTGTCCAGGATTGTTACATTTGTAGCATGTAGGAGGTGATCTATTTTGACTAACGTGCAACTTACAATACTTTGCGATGTGCCCAAAGTTATTGCATTTGTAACATGTAATCTTTGTTGTTGTTTCTTCTCTAATATAATCTTGTTTGTTTCTTAATTGATCACGCTTCCTGCAATCTACCTTTTTGTGTACATATGTAGAATAATTAAACCATTATCCAGTAAAGGATTTGTAAGGATCTTTACCTTTATAGTCTCTCTTTACGTGTCTAATCTTGTTGCATCCAAAACATCTACCTCTGAAAGGTCTGATATGTTCTTTAGGTTCTTCAAGAGTAGGTCTTTCTTCATCAGTATTTTCTTCAGTCTTTTCTTCCCGAGTCTTTGAACATTCAACTTTATTGAAGCCAACCTCATTCATGTCTCCTTTCAGTTTTTGTCTATCTCTCTGCTCATCAATCTTATCATTGCTCATATGAAGTTTTTCAATATGTTTCTTGGCCTCAACAAGCTCTCCCTTAATTATCTAATTATATTTCTCTAATTCCAGATATTTGTTCTTGTAGTCATCAAGTTCAGTATTCATTTGTCTCATCTGAATATTTGTATCTTTTAAGGTTTCTTCAATTTTTTTTCTACTATCCTTTTCCTATTGAATCTCTTTAGCCATCCGAAGGGAAGTAGTTTCATGATCAAGCTTCAAAGCATATTTCTCTTGTTCAAGCCATTTTATCTAATCTAAAGTACCATTTTCTGAATCCTCTTTTATCTTATCCATAAGATCTTGTTTCCAACTCCTGGATATTTCAAGTTGTTCCTTCTGTTTCTTGATGAAACCTTCTACTCTTCTCAATTTGAATTTCAAGTCACCATTCTCTTCTTTAGCCTTATCAAGGTCTTCAAGTGTTGCTTCAAAGTTTCCTTCCAAACTTGTAGAATCCATCTTGATCTCCCTTAAGGTGTTAGACTTTTTCTCTAAGGGCCAATAGCCCTGATACCAATTGTTAGGATTAAGTAATACTGAGAGGGGGGGGGGGGGGGGGGAANGGTGAATCAATATTATAGAACTTTGAACTTAAACTTAATAAAATCCAACTTAACTAGATAATTGTTGAAATGAAAAAAACATAAACATAAAATACACAACTCATAACACCGTGAATTTGTTGTCGAGTAAACCCTGGCCAAGGGAAAACTCTGGTGGGAATGATACCCACAAATATGTACTAAAAGTATTATGTCCCTATTAGGAGACCTAGCCATGTTAGGAGTTGATTATTACATTAGAAAATTTCCTTATTAGATCAATACATAAATCATGTTAAAGGTATATTGAGCTCACTGCTCATACAATCAAAAATTTGATTATGTTACAATGATTTATCAGAAATGAACAATACAAGCATCGACTATGCTTAGGTAGTTCCAGTTGTATCTTCCATCACCATCTGTCTAATTTTGACATCACAATGCATTCATCTATTAATATCCATACATTCTATCACATACCATACATATCCATACTTTGCTTCTCAAAAAGCTCTTCCTATATATACATCATTATATGTCCAGTCGACTTCCAATACATCACAAAATAGAGTTAACATTTATACAAAAAGTAAATACCAAGTCGATGATCATACACTATAAAAACATAGGTAATCCTCAATCCCAATCCAACATAGCACATTTGGACTCTGCATTATACTCCCTCAATGATCGTAACCTTTCATCTATCTTTTATCGTTGTTACTCTATCTTCGCATGTCTTCAACATACTGTAACTTACTGCGATCAACACCAAATCATAAGTGGTTTTAACTAAAAGTCATATACATCCCAAAATAGCTTCTCCTAAGCTTGCATGTCTTCATTCACCATATATTATTCTCGCTGACCAAAACTATACTACTATACTCTGTAATTTTGCTTTCTGGACTTAGTCATTTTGCAAGCTATAACTCTAGAACTATGTTTCACACCAAGAAATCATCCATACCAGATGTGTTGCCATAAATAAAAACCCTAAAGTGTTCCATAACACTCCTGAATTAACCACTTGCCAACAACCCTTTCAAATGTTGGATTGCTGACGTATCTTCCTTTCCTTGGAACTTGTGCACAAAACTTTTAAGTTTAGCAGAAAAATAATTTGGATTGTCAAGGATATTACTGAAATCCAATTACTCATAAGATTATTACAAATCCTTTATTAAATTATGGACTTGTATATCGATACATAGTAAACACCTGAGATTGTTACAACTTTTTCTTCTGTTCATTTGGTTCTTTTCAACAGATTCACCACCTCTTTCTAAGAGGAATAAAAAATTTCCTTTTCCCTTTCTTCTTCTGAGTCTTTTCCTCAGTAGAGTCACTTTTCAATGTTGCAACAATATCACAATCTTTTAATTCACCCAATGATAACCAAATATTCCATAATATCCTCCCCAGTAGAGTTGCCAATATGTTGGTTGTGTGACTCGAATGGGGAAATATCAACTACTGTGATCTGATAACACCAAAGATTCTGGATGATACTTTTAACATTCAGCTCCCCAGTAAAGTAGCCTATTTGTTGGTTCCCAAATCAACATATTAGAAAGCAGTAAATGGATGCCAAGCTTTATCTTTGAAATCTTCAACTGACTTGGCTAATTGACAAAATTCAACCAAGGTGTGGTTGTAATCCTCTGCTCTTTAGAATCTGCAAAACCTGGGTGGGTAAACCCTTTCTCTAATCTCCTTTTAAGTTAAAGCTTTTTATAGAAAATTTCAACCCAAATTTCTTTGACAATCCTTAATTCCAAGGTGGCAATACTTAGAATGTAAGAACAAGAACTCCCTACTACTCTTATATAATAAATCCTATTTGATTATTCCTCAAGTACCTCTACTTAACAAAAATAAAGTAAATTGACTTATCAGTTTTAGATATTCCTTACTCCTTTCAATGGATGAAGATCAATCCCTTATCCAATTGTGCACAGAGTCAATATTGTTGAACCCTTCGCATACTTCTCTGATAGAAAATACTCCAAAGGCTGAGCAATGCCATCAATCACTCAATCCTATCAATGTGAATAAATTAAATTTATAATATTAATTTGTCTGATTGTAATTAATCCTCACAAAGGAACCAATCAGATAGAAAGAAACAAGACAACACTTTTCAATTGCTTTCTACTTTTTTAGATCAATATCATAGAGTTGCAAACCAATCACACAAGTTTTAAAAGTGACAATCAATCCTTTAATTGATTATAATAGAGAAACTCAATTTAGAAAGCATACAATATCCTATTTGGACAAGGAAATAGGGTATATTTTACTGATATAAAAAAAGTAAGTACAATTGAGAGTTTATCTGCTTTTAGTTGAGACTAATTTATAATGAACGGTTGTTGTTTCCCTCCAAAATGAGAAGCGACAAGATTCTAACCGTTTACATTCCATTCCTTTTCAAAACTAATCCTAATCCTAATCAATCGAAAGTAGATCAAAGGTTACAATAAAATACCCAAAACAAAATAAAATAAATAACTGCCACTTGCACATGGATCAATCTGTTAGAACATCTTCTTTTCTAGAGATCCTCTTTATACATTTTTGAGCTCTTGTGACTAGTTCAAGATAACCCTTAACCCATTCTGAATCATGCACAAGTGAAGGCTATTTAAAGTGCACAATGTCAAACAAACTAAGGTGGTGATCCTTCCATCTCTTGCATGTGATAACTCGAGCATCAATCAAGAACTTGGAAAATCTATCTTCAAGGACAATAACCCTGTCAAGACATATGTTGAACTTATCCACTGAAAAACTTATGTCCTCATTCAAATGCTCAATAATTTTAGGGAGCATATTCTGATATTCAATTTTCCATTCTTCTCAACCCTTGACACCTCCCTCTATGTCCACAATCTAAGGAATTGTCCAATGCTTGATAATATTAAATGCTGACAACCTCTCCTTAATCCTATCCTCCTCATGTGAAATGTAATCCAATTCTTCGATCACTGATTCAATAACTTCTTTGGTATCCTTGATCTTAGCAGGAGCGTCAGGATCTCTATGAATTACATCACATATACGTGTTATCTCATAGGAAGAAGGCTTACATCTCCTAGCCAGATCTTTCAAAAGTGGTTTATTCTTTCTGAATCCATCAGACGTCTCAATCAATAAACAATAAGCTTCATAAACATCATTGCATTTTCCAATTACAAGCTTGACTAGGAAAGATAGAATTTTGTCTAGAGTAGTAAATATGTGCTCTGGGATCTCTAGCTATATCTTAGAATATATTATTTCTTCTATCTTCTCCTAGCCTTAACCTATTTATGATCAGAAGAAATACCCGGGGCATTGTGATGGACTACAAGAGACTGAAATTAGCTATTCCCTTTCAACTTCTGGATCTCTTCATTCTGTTCTGTCACCCTGAGGTATAACTCATTAATCACTTTATTTAGTTCTACTTGCTTTCTCAAAGCACTGTGTAACTCATATTGCATATGTTTTATTTGATCTTTATTGAATATAGCCTTAAATAAGAGCTCGCTCATAGATACAATTGGGTTGGTGCCACCCACTGTTTGCACAATAACCAATCCATCAGCTCCTTTGGAGAAATCAACCAATTTTGGCTTGTTATCCCCCTTAAAAATTACCCAAGTAGAAAATGTCTCTGTCTTCGGATTATACCCTGATCCTATGTTTTTTTTTTCCTTTGTATCAAATTCAACAATAAAATTAGGATCATCTTACTTTTTAGCTTGATCAAGTAGGTAAATTCCTTTCAAAGAAAGTCTAGGGACAAGAAACATATCACTCTTCTTCAAAATTTCCCTAGCTTCCTCCATTGTGCAATCTATATTATCTAAGTTCAATTCCCCAAGGAGCTGATCCACAATCTCTCCATGCCAAGATTCCTCAACCCCCATTAATCAAATTTTCTTTTGTTCTTCAAAGTCCTCCATCGTCATTTGAACCCAAAAATCCTTAAACTCTCGAGAATAAATAAAGTTATCTTTCTCAATGAACTTGGTAGAGATAGCCTCCTTTTCATCACCAATATCCATAGGATCCTCATCTTTTGTAGTTGTTCCTTATACCCATGCACTTCCTCTTGATATACAAAAGGTGGACAAGGACCTACTTTCTTAGTCTGTTTCATATCCCTTAAGGTAGTCACAACTTCATCAATGTCACCTTTCCCTTCTCATGACTCAAATAGGATAGGGGAAGATAATTCATTTTCCCTGGGCCTCTTTGGTGGAGAAATGTCAAATTCTGTATCTTTAATAATTAACTTTCTAGGCCTTTTTGGAGGAGTCTTGACCTCGGCTACATATGTATCCGCACTCTTTGCTTGCAGCTTGTCATAATCACAAATGCACATTTCCATCCTAAGGATCTCATTATTCTCTTCATCATGAAATCTAGACAATCCCTTCATAATTATTTTCTTTTCCAACTTAATTAGAACCTTTACCTTATTCTATCTTTGAAAAATCTCTGAAAGGTCCAGGTAGTGTGTGCATAAATGTTGTCACACTTCTATGAATCATTCCATTCAAGGTTGCTCAAGAATGAGGCCTCAAATATCGATCCATAGCTCTCTAGTCATGGATGTGTAAAAATGTAAAATGAAGGC
>MU227798.1:31530-56894 GCA_018584345.1 Thuja plicata
TTAAATAAGAGGAATTTTATTTAATTAAAAGAGAGATTAAATCTTTTAATTAGATAAAAATTATCAAACCTTAGAAAATATTGAAATAATTGAATAATTGAATTAATTACAATTTGATCAAGGAAATGATTTGAATTGAAAATGTTCCAAAGCATTGATTCATAAATTTGATAAAATGATAAAATAATAAATGGGGCCCAAAGTCTAGGCGACCATTTTAGGGTGCATACAGGTAGTTCCTTGCAATATACCCTGACAGGTAAAGGAAATGCCTATATTCTTTGATAAAAGAACTAATATGACTCTATGGGTCATAATTCCTTGCTTTAGCACTATCCAAATGATAGGACTAAAAATATTCCTATAATTTATTCAAGGTCCCAGAGCCTATAGAAAATCCTAAAAATCTAGTTACATTGGGTAAAAATGTTCATTTCTTCCTTGGAGCATGGACCTCTTTCTCAAACAAGAAGAGCTACCACATAAATTCCATGAATCCTATCCTTTTTGATATAAAAAGAAGAAGCTTGAGATGAGTGTGTCTGCACCCATACATTATGTAGATAGTGTGGTCAGACTCTCAAATCCAATCTGCAAAATTATATGTAAAATTTTCCTTAGGCTTGGTTTCCTTTGGCCTCAAAATCCCTGCGACTTTAGGGGGAATTCTCACCACACCCCACCCAATTCAATGAAAATCCACACCACGAATTTGTTATGAAATATTTTATAATCACCATCCTTACTGTGTTTATCCCAAACCATGTGCTACAATTGAATCGGTAGCCTACTCCCTTGACCAGCCATAGTGGTCAAGTCAAATGAGTGCCGGAAAATGATACTATTTTGGAACAAAATGAGATGACACAACAAAGAGTAGTGTTTACATGTCTTGGCCACTTTCCATTCAGTCAATTCATTATGCAAAAGTCATTACAATTCTGTGGCTACATTAAACTCATGTGAGAGGTGAGGGTGTTGAGTCATTATAGACATATACATGAGGTCAATAGGCATCTTTTTTCTATGGTCTTCCTGAAATATCTGCCCCCAACCCCAATAAGTTCTCTGAAAAAATCTCATGAAATATGCGGTTAAGAAAGGCGCTTTTGCAATCAATCAAAATAACCTACTATCATCCTCTCTACACATAAAGAATGTCACTTCTCTTAAGCCCATACTCCTAACCATCCATTCATAGTCCACAAGGAATCATTCCATGTATATCTTGGTTAGGCCTTGGGTATTTAACCCAAAACATTATTGTATCATCTCCTTGGAGATAACCAAGAGAGGAGCTCTATCCATTCTCCTCACTGTCATGGTTTCATGTTTTTAATGTGTTGCTAGGGCATCAATTAGTTCAACATCAATAAATACATTAGGAACAATAACCTTAGCCATGGCTAACCTCCAAGGGTTACATAGTTGGGCTATCTTATCTTTCTTTTCCGTAAAATGACCAAAACAAAGACCTTCCATGAATAGGGATAGTTGAATCCCCACATCCTAACCACATGTCCGAAAATAAACCCTTCATACCCACAACTTGCAAAATAGGTAACACTTTCAACAATGTGTGTTATGGAGGATAAATTATAGTTTCACCTACCACCTCCTCCTCCTTCTTCTTAGGCATACTTGTTTCTTATAAGAAAAGTAGGCTAAGGAAAAAAACACTTACTAGTTTGAGCACCACTCCTTGCAAACTTCCAACTGAATGATAATTCTAGAAATCCCCAGCTCATTAGCTTTAGTGAGTCGCTTCTCCTCAATTCGTAACTGAGCATTCTGCTAATAATTTTGCAAATTAAAAATACTTTCACAATACTCATACGTGCGAAAATCCCCTTATTGAGTTGATCGCTACCTCATGGGCGATGATGTCATAACATGTTCGGTTAGACATAAATGCCCCACTATTTAACAATATTTGGAAACCGCTATGTACAAAATGGTGATTATTTCTCTATTTTGCACCGTTTAATACTTCTTGGTTGCAAAATAACGACCTTTCGTTGTTTCACAGCCCCCACATAAGCATTCTTGTGAAATACTCAAAATCAACTGCTTCATCATTTCCTCATCAGACCAACACTTGTCTTCTATACGACCATTTATGGAGTGACCAACATATATTAAAGTAATATATGAAAACAACAAAAGGAGATAGATACTTGAAAAATACGTATACATTATTTATTCAGTCCCAACAGTAGCTCTATCTAGGGATGAGGCATTTCCTGAATGCCTAAAAGAATCCAAAAAATATCTTTCGGAGAGCATACCATATGCCTACTATATTGGGATCCACTAAATATCTTCCCTTTGTAGAAATCAGATCCATCCAAGATTGGTGGCCCCAGACCACCCTAAAGAAACTATTTTCCTGACAACATCTTCTTTCATCCATTTTATTTACATTATTTTACATTTCCTTCATCATCACCTTCTAAATAATATTCACTGTTTTCTCTTTATTAATGAAGCCATTAAAATCTTCTGCATGTTCACGCAACATCTCAAAGATTGTATTTTCTATGTGCATCATGTTAAATTCTGTTCATTTTTGGAATATGAAAGAATCTTGGAGCCAATCCTCTGCACATACCTTGGATGTCTTTTATCCAAAAAATATGAAATTTCTTCAATGCTAAGGGAAATTTCTTCTTGTTTACCCCCTTTTGTTGATTAACTGATGAATATCTGATCGAGATGATGAAGACCGAGTGATATCGAGTATTATGATTGTAGAAATAGTTAGATCACTTGTTGTTTTGTCATTGATGTCAAGCAATTGATTAATTGATTTTTATTATGTTACCATATATTAAGAGGAAAAGTTAAATGGGTGACAAATAAAGATCAAAAAATGATGAAGTAATGATGATATAGTTGTTTTCTACTATATATTTGATATTATTAAATCGATACATTTGATTGATCAAGTCAGAAATTGTAATGAGTTAAAGCTATGACTGAAAGAGTTACTTTATTGAGCTAGATAGAGTCACTCGGTAGAATGTTATGTGAGTTGGTCACAAGTTACTAAGCACCGAGTGAAAGTCATACATTGAGCACCAAAGTTGAGTTAAACACCAAGCAGTGAATGAATTCAGTTACTGAGTTGTAAAGCAAGTTTTACCGAGTACAAGATATTGATAATAAATGATGATAAGATCGAACTTAATGTGAAGCGATGATGAGATGGATGAGGAAATGAATTAAATGATGTTTGTTATAAGATTATGAATGAGAAAATTCAATGTGAAGATATAAGGCGAAGATCAAGCGGTTAAACTAAATTGTGAAGAGTTCCAATAAAAGTACAAGTTCCGAGGTAAAAGTGAAATGGTTTACCGAGTTGTGAAATATGAAGAAGATGATCGAACGACTGAGCGCAAATGAAGGAAAATAAAATTAAGGAGATTAAGAGGCAAAATTATGTCTATATAAAGAATGAGAAATATGAGCAGAGCAATTTTGCTGGCGAATTACACATAGAAGAAGAAGAAGCTGAAGAACAACATTTACCGAGAAGAACAAAGAAACAAAGATTGAAGAATCTACAGTTTGAGAAAGAGATCAATGGAGTATGTGATGCAAATATACAATTGAGCATAAAGGATTTGACACAAGCAAAATTAGTTGCTATATTTACAGATCAAAGTTTACTGTTGCTTATTAGTATTTGTAACAAGGAAATATCTTAACCAAGTGGATTTAACAGTCCTATTTGTAAAACCTAGACTTAGGTGGAATTTCAAAAATATGTTTAAAGACCTCTAACAAGGCCACTCCTAATAGGGTGAAGATCTTAATAGATCTGAGGTAAATCCCCTAACAGGGTCACATTTAGAAAATGTGTTTGTAATCTTTAACATGATAAGTTCTTAACCGAGCTTACTTCAAAAGGGTACATTTTTATTGTGGGTTACAATTCCCATAGAGATTTTTCCCAAATTGGGTTTCCACGTTAAATCTGGTGTCAACTGAGTTAAATATGGATTTATATGAGTTAATCTGATGTTGCTAAGTTTGAATGATTGATTTACATTTATGAGATGTATTGATGTTTAAGTTATTGAGTTTATTGGTGAATTGGTTATTTACTGTATTCAATATTACCGAGTGAATCAGAGAGTTTAGTTTTAAGTGTTTAAGTTTTGATTTTTCTGATTCACCCCCCCTCTCAGTGGGACCAACAATTGGTATCAGAGCTAAGTTACTCTGAAGTGATAAGTTTTAAAGGAATTGAGTCAAGATCTAAAGATATATAAGAGGGAAGCACCAAAGCTAAATAGGGATCATTTCTCTATATGGAAAAGTAGAATGAGGTTGCATGTGTCTTGAGTAGGAGAATATAGACTTTAATTTATTGATAATGAATTTGTTGCATCGACTACTAGACCTATGACTATCAGTGAGCAAAGACAGAAATAAGAACACACATAGATTATTATTGAGATTGCTTCTACACCTACAGACCATGCATATGATGAGCTTGATGGTGGCACTACTTCAAAACAAATGTGGGATAATCTTATTTTGACCTATGGTGGATATCAACATGTTCAGAAGGCTAAAGCAGAAAGCTTGAGAGGAAAATTTGACTCTATGAGGATGAAGGAAGGAGAGTACACGATAGAGTATAGTACAAGACTTAATGAGACTATTAATTCTATCAGAGGAGCTGGTGGGATCATAATAAAGGATGATGTTACAAGAAAAATGTTGATAACCCTGCTACTGAGTTATGATATTCATATACAAGAGCTAAGATCTATACCCTAGATGAATGTTTCACTGGATGCTACTATTGGTAAGTTAACTGCATTTGAGTTAAATGATTTTGAAAGTTTTCCTACTACTTCTAAGATTGAATCTGCATTTAAGTCTATTTTAAAGATTGGAAAAGCTAGGAAGCTACTACTAGAGATGGGTATTTGAGCAGTGCTAGTGAGAAATTTTATAGTTGCACTGAAGGTCTTGAAGAGTTATTTACTAAATTTGATGAGAATGAAAGATAATTTGAAGCTTTTCCGGATAGAAGGCTACAAAGAGGCAAAGACAAATACCAAGGTAAGTTACCCTTGAAATATTTTAATTGTGATAAAGTTTGTCACTTTGCATCTAACTGTCCTAAGAAAGATAAGGAGGAAAAGAAAGATAACAGAGATAAGGACAAAAGAGAAAACATATAAAAAAACAAAGGTAATAAGTCTTGTCATATTGCTAATGAAGGACTAAGTGATGATGATTGTTTTGATAGTGATGATGGAAAAGAAGTTTTTTATGTTTCTATAAAAATATTATTCTAATGAAGAAGAACCTAGAGCCCTAATATCACAAGTAAGTAAGAATGAAACATGGATTATAGATAGTGGTTGTTCACATCACATGACTAGTGACACACTTAAGTTTAGTTCCTTGGAAAAGCATGATGGAGGTTATGTTAGATTTGGTAATGATGCTCCATATCTTGTGAAAGGAAAAGGATCTATAATTCTACTAAATAACACAAGATGTGATGATGTTTATTGGGTTGGAGGATTAAAGTATAATATGTTGAGTGTTGCATAGCTAAACAATACAGGTCACCGACTGGAATTTCAATATGGAAGGGTGAAAGTATTTGATGAGAAGAATAATCTGATTGCTACTAGAGAACAATCTAAAGGTAATTTATTTTATCTTGATAGTTCTATAAAGAATTTCCTATTTTCTTAAGTTGAAGATGTTTGGTTATGACACAAAAGGCTTTGTCATGTTAATTTTGACAACTTAATCAAAGTGAGCAAGAAGAGTAGAGTAAGAGGACTACCGAAATTACAAAAACTAGAGAATGCTATGTGCAGAGAATGTTAGATGGGTAAGATGACTAAATCTAGTTTTGCAAGCAAGACTTATGTTACACAAGGAATTTTGGATTTAGAACATACTGATTTATGTGAACCCATGAGGACTCAAAGTTATTATGGAGATATATATTTTATTTTATTTATGGATGATTATTCTAGAATGGTGTCTGTAATGTTTTTAGAAGAAAAATCTGATGCATTTCAAATGTTTAAGTGGTATAAGGCTCAAGTTGAAAAAGAAACTAGAAGATAGTTCAAATGTATGAGATCCGACAGAAGAGGTGAGTTTACTTATGATGAGTTTACATTCTTTTGTAATGAGAATGGAATTAAGAGACAATTGTCAGCACCGAGGACACCACAACAGAATGGGATTGCTGAGAGAAGAAATAGATCTATTGTTGATTGTGATAGGAAACTGATGCTTGAAAAGGGAATTTCACATAAGTTTTGGAGAGAAGCTGTGAGTATTACTGTTTATACATTAAACCGAGTACAAATGAAGAAAGGTGCCAACAAGACACCTTATGAAATCTAGTATGAACACAAACCTAATGTTGGTTACTTTAAAATTTTTGGGAGCAAATGCTATATTCTGAAAGATTCTAGAGAATGAAAGTTTGATTCAAAAGGAGAAGAAGGAATATTCTTAGGATATTCTACAAGGAGTAAAGCTTACAAAAGTTTGAACAAGGTTACTAACAAAATGGTTGAAAGTGCAAATGTAAGAATTGATGAATTTGCATAAAGGAATGATGAACATAGTAAGAAGGAACCAAAAGACTATGAGAAGTTTGTATATGTTCAACCTGATGCCCCTAATACCTTACCGAGATCACCTACTGAGGAGGAAGATGAACACGGAGTTCTACAACTGAATGTTGATATTGAAGAACCGAGAGCTACCGAGCCTATTTTGGCAAATTATGTGAGAAGGCACCATTCCCTAAGAAAAATGATTGGAAATAAGGATGCTGAAGTGATGACCAGAAGCAAGGTAAAAGACAATACATGTTTGATATCTACATTTGAGCCTAAGAAAGTTAGAGAGGCACTAGATAATGAAGATTGGATGAAAGTAATGAAAGAAGAGTATGACCAAATTCAGAAGAACAAGACATGGACATGTACCCAGACCCAAAGACAAAAAGGTTATTGGTACTAAATCAATTTTTAGAAACAAACTGAATGACATGGAGAAATTATTAGAAATAAAACTAGATTTGTTTGCAAAGGTTATGCACAAGAAGGAGGAATTGAATATGGAGAGACTTTTGCACCTATTGCTAGATTGGAAGGAATTAGGATAATTCTAGCATATGCTACTTACAAAGGATTCAAGGTATATTAAATGGATGTTAAGTCTGCATTTCTTAATGGGATACTTGAAGAAGAAGTATACATTGAGCAACCTAAAGTATTTATTGAGAAGACAAACAAGAACAAGGTATGTAAGTTACATAAATCTTTATATGGTTTGAAACAAGCACCCCAAGCATGGTACGAGAGATTTCACTCTTACCTAATCAAAATAGGATTTCAGAGAACAAGTGATAACTGTAATGTTTACTTGAAATGTGACAGTGATAATAAAGTTTTGATTGCTGGAATTTTTGTTGATGATATTATTTTTGAAGGCAATGACACTTTATGTAAAGGATTTGTTGATGAAATGAGAAAAGAGTTTGAGATGTCAATGATTGGAGAGATTAAGTTCTTTCTAGGTCTATAGATACAACAAGTTGCTAGAGGAATCTATATTACACAAGCCAAGTATATCAAAGAGATTCTTGAAACTTTTGGTATGGAATATTCCAAACCTGTTGGAACACCTATGGTTACTGGATGTAAATTATCTAAAGAGGATGAAAAAAAAGAGGTGGATAATACTCTTTACCGATCCATGATTGGTAAATTGCAATATCTTGTTAACAGAAGACCTGATATAACACACGTTGTTAGAATTGTTGCAAGATTTTCTTCTAATCCAAAGGAAACACATATGTCTGTAGTAAAGAGAATTTTGAGATATCTGAAAGACACAAAAGAGTTTGGTTTATTGTACAAAAAATGAGGTACTTTTGATCTACAAGTCTACACTGATGCAGATTGGGCTGGAAATGTTGATGACATAAAAAGTACTAGTGGAGCTGCATTCTTTCTAGGTGAAAGATTGGTTACATGGCTGAGCAAGAAACAAAGTTATATTTCACAGTCTACTATCGAGGTTGAATATGTTGTTGCTTCTATGAATTGTGCAAACATAGTATGGATTAAGAAATTAATTGAAGGTATGCAAGAAGAGATCACAGATCCGGTTACTATTTTTTGTGATAATACAAGTGCTATTAATATATCAAATAACTCAGTTATGCATTCAAAGACCAAGCACATTTATATCAAGTATCACTACTTGAGAGAACAAGTTCAAGAGAAGAATATGAGATTGGAATATGTGAATTCAAAGGAACAATTGGATGATATCTTTACAAAGCCACTACCTAAATATTCTTTTGAGTATCTCAAAGGTAAATTAGGGGTTCTTACCCTATCCAATGTTCACTAAAGAGTGTGAGGCATGATGCATCAATTATATATTTCATTAGAATATCTATTTCTGAATTGATGTTAGTGTGAAACACTTTAGGTGATTCTTGAAGTTGTGAAAATATTTTTGTATGTAATTATTTATGAGTACGTATTACGTAGAATCCACTACAGGAACAAGTTTTTAGGAGTATGACTTTTTGGCATTGTTCTCAAAGAGGGAGAGAATGAATTGATGACATTTCTACTTAAGGGAGATATTGATATTGAGAAAGAATGAATTGCTAATATTTAATCATGAAGGAGATTAAGAATGTATGTCACAGAAACAAAAGATTTATCCAAAATGGAGATTCAGATTAGAGATCAAAGTGGAAACAAAAATATCAACTCAGAGGGAGTACAATTATGTATTGGAGAGCTGTCATCATCAATTTCTATAACCCTATTATAGAGGTTTCCACCAATGCCAAAGAGGGAGATTGTTGATTAACCGATGAATATCTGATGGAGATGATAAAGACCGAGTGATACCGAGTATCATGATTGTAGAAATGGTTAGACCAATTGTTGTTTTGTCATTGATGTCAAGCAATTGATTAATTTATTTTATTATGTTAGCATATATTAAGAGAAATTAAATGAGTGAAAAATATAGATTAGACGATGATCAAGTAATGATGATATAGTCATTTTCTACTATATATTTGATATTATCAAATCGGTACATTTGATTGATCAAATCAGAAATTGCAATGAGTTAAATCTATGACTAAAAGAGTTACTTTACCGAGCTAGACAAGGTCAATCGGTAGAATGTTATGTGATTCGGTCACAAGTTACTAAGCACTGAGTGATAGTCAAGCACCGAGCACCAAAGTTGAGTTAGACACCGAGCAGTGAGTGAAGTCAGTTACCGAGTTGCAAAGCAAGTTTTTATCGAGTACAATATATTGATAATAAATGATGATAAGATCAAATTTAATGCAAAGCGATGATGAGATGGATGAAGAACTAAATTAGATGATGTTTGCTATAAGATCTATGAATGAGAAAATTCAATGTGAAGATCTAAGGCAAAGATCAAGCGGTTAAACTGAATTATGAAGAGTTCCAAGAAAAGTACAAGAACCGAGGTAAAAGTGAAATGGTTTACCGAGTTGTGAAATATGAAGAAGATGATCGAATGACTGAGTGCAAATGAAGGAAAATCAAATTAAGGAGATTAAGATGCAAAAATATGTCTATATAAAGAATGAGAAATATGAACAGAGCAATGATGCAAGCGAATTGAACAAAGAAGAAGAAGAAGAAGCTGAAGAACAACATTTACCGAGTAGAATAGAGAAACATAGATTGAAGAATCTACAGTCTGAGAAAGAGATCAATGGAGTGTGTAATGCCAGTATTCAATTGATAATAAAGGATCTCACACAAGTAAAGGTAGTTTCTATATTTACAGATCAAAGTTTACTGTTTCTTATTAATATTTGTAACAGAGAAATCTCTTAACCGAGTGGCTTTAATATTCCTATTTGTAAAACCTAGACTTAGGTGATATTCCAAAAGAGTGTTTAAAGACCTCTAACAAGGCCACTCCTAACAGGGTGAATATCTTACCAGATCTAAGGTAAATCCCCTAACAAGGTCACATTTAGCAAATGTGTTTGTAATCTTTAACATGATAAGTTCTTAACTAAGCATAATTTAGAAGGGTGTATTTTTATTGTGGGTTACAATTCCCACAAAGGTTTTTCCCAAATTGGGTTTCCTCGTTAAATTTGGTGTCAACCGAGTTAAATATGGAGTTATATGAGTTAATCTGATGTTGCTAAGTTTGAATGATTGATTTACATATATGAGATGTATTGATGTTTAAGTTATTGAGTTTATTGGTGAATTGGTTATTTATTGTATTTTTTATTACTGAGTGAATCAGAGAGTTCAATTTTAAGTGTTTAAGTTTTGTTTTTTCTGATTCACGCCCCTCTCAGTGGGACCAACACCCTTTTCACTTATATTTGTCCCATAGGTGTCACCACAATTCTCATGTGTGAATGCTTCTTCACTTTTATCACAACTATGATATTTATTTTCCTCAATATGTGAATCAATCAAGTGGTGCCATTCAAAGTTGTCAGAGTTAACATGTTCTGCAATATCCTCATTTAAATATTCTTCAACTAGTAATATTTTATTTATCTTATGTTCCAATAAGCCAATAATTTTATCAATATTATTATTGTGTGATGAATAACCTGGTGGGATAATATTTGAAGTGTTGTCTTCAATAATGCCATAGAATTCATTCATGAACCACCATTCAAAATTTTCCCAGGGTTAGATACTTTGTGGGGGTAACTGACTATAAATATCAATTGCAACATCTATCAATGATCTTGCAAAAAATTTCATGATCTCATCTTCTGCACAAATTTGAAAGCTTTCAATGAAATCATAGAGCCCTTTCAAATGTTGAATTGCCGACTCATCTTCCCTTCCTTGGAACTTGGGCACAAACCTTTTAATTTTAGTAGGAAAATAATTTGGATTGTCAGTGATATTAGTGAAATCCAATGGCTCATAAGCTATATAAATTGAAAATCCTCTATGAAATTGTGGACTTGTATATTGATACATAATAAACACCTTAGATTGTTGCAACATTTTCATGTGTTCATTTGATTTTTTTCAACATAGTCACCACCTCTTTCTAAGAGGAATAAAAAATTTCATTTTCTCTTTCTTCTTCTGAGTCTTTTCCTCAGCAGAGTCGCTTTTCAATGTTTTAACAAACTCACAATCTTTTATTTTGCCCAATGATAACCAAAGCTTCTATAAGCTCCTTCCCAACAGAGTCGTCAATTTGTTGGTTGTGTGACTCAGATGGGACAATCTAAACTAGTTTGATCTGATAACACCAAAGATTATGGATGATACTTTTTACATTCAACTCCCCAATAGATTCACCAATCTATTGGTTCCCAAATCAAAAGATTGGAAAACACTAAAAGGATGCCTAGATTTATCTTTGAACTCTCCAAATGACTTGGCCAACTGATAGAATTCAACCAAGGTGTGGTGTAATCCTCTGCTCTTTAGGCTCTGCAGAACCTGGGCAAGTAAACCGTTTCTCTAATCTCTTTCTACATTAGAGCTTTTTATAACAGATTTCAACCCAAAG
Organism: Thuja plicata; assembly: GCA_018584345.1. Taxonomy (NCBI): domain Eukaryota; kingdom Viridiplantae; phylum Streptophyta; class Pinopsida; order Cupressales; family Cupressaceae; genus Thuja; species Thuja plicata. The sequence continues at coordinate 43,123 of MU227798.1, forward strand.
TTCTTTGACAATCCTTAATTCCAAGGTGGAAATACTTAGAATGTAAGAACAAGAACTCCCTACTACTCTTATTGAATTAATCCTATTTGATTATTCATAAAGTATACCTCTACTTAACAAAAATAAAGTAAAATGAATTATCAGTTTTAGATATTCCTTACTCCTTTCAATGGATGAAAATCATTCCCTTATCCAATTAGGCACAGGGTCAATCTTGCTGAATGCTTCATGTACTTCTCTGATAGACAATACTCCAAAGGCTGAGTAACGTCATCAATCACCCAATCCTATCAATGGGAATAAATTGAATTTATAATAGTAATCTGTCTGATTGTATTTAATCCTAACAAAGGAGCCAATCAGATAGAAAGCAACATGACAACACTTCACAATTGCTTTCTACTTTTTCAGATCAATATCACAGAGTTGAAATCCAATCACACAAGTTTTAAAAGTGACAATCAATCCTTGAATTCATTATAATAGAGAGAATAAATTTAGAAAACATACAATATCCTAATTGGACAAAGATACATGGTATATTTTATTGATATAAAAAGAGTAAGTAATATCGAGAGTTTATCTGCTTTCATTTGAGACTAATTTATAATGAACGATTGTGGTTTCCCTCCAAAATTGGAAGCGAAAAGCTTCCAACTGTTTACATCCTGTGCATTTTCAAAACTAATCCTAATCTTAATAAACTGAAAGTAGATGAAAGGTTACAATAAAATACCCAAAATAAGACCAAAAAAAAACTACCACTTGCACATGGATCAATCTATTAGAGCATCTTGTTTTCCAAAGATCTTCTTTATATCTTTTGGAGCTCTTGTGACTGGTTCCAGATACTCCTTAACTCACTCTGAAACCCGCACAAGAGAAGGCCATTGAAAGTGCAAAATTTTAGGCAAACAGAGGAGGTGATATTTCCATCTCTTGCCTATGATAAATCAAGCCTCAATAAAGAACTTGGAAAATCTGTCCTCAAGGAAAATAACCCCGTCGAGGAATATGTTGAACTTATCCACTGAAAACTTTTTCCTCCTTCAAATGTTCAATAATTTTACAGACCATATTCTGATAATCAATTTTTCATTCTTCCAGACCCTTGACACATCCCTCTTTGTCCAAAAACTTGAGAATAGTCCAATTCTTTATAGTATTAAATGGTGAAAGCCTCTCCTCAATCCTACCCTCCTCATGTGCAATGTAAGCAAATTATTTGATCACAAAATCAATAACTTCTTTGGTATCCTTGATCTCAGCAGGGGAATTAGGATATCTATGTATTACATCACATATACATGTCATCTCATAATAAGAAGGCTTCCATCTCCTAGCCAGATCTTGAAAAAGTGGTTTACTCTTTCTGAATCCACCAGCCATCTCAATCAGCAAAGATTAAGCCTCAGAAACATAATTGCATTTTCCGATTACAATCTTGACTCGAAAAGATAGAATTTTCTCTAGAGTAGTAAATATGTGCTCTGGGAGCTCTGGCTTTATGCTAGCTAATATTATTTATTCTATCTTCTTCTGGAGCTTAACCTATTGATCATCAAAAGACACACCCGGGGCATTGTGATGGACTACAAGAGCCTGAGCCTAGTTATTCCCTTTCAGCTTCTGGATCTCTTCATTTTGTTCTACCACCCTAAGGTATAACTCATTAATCACTTTATTTACTTCTACTTTCCTTCTCAAAGTATGATACGAATCATTTTTCATATGCTTGATTTGATCTTTATTGAATATAGCCTAACATACAAGATCACTCACAGATACAAGTGGGTTGGTGCCACCCATTATTTGCACAACAACCGATCTATCAAATCCTTTGGAGAAATCAATCAATTTGGGCTTGTAACCCCCCTTAAAACTTACCTAGGTAACCAACGTCTTTGTCTTTGGATTATACCTTGATCCTATGATTTTTACTTTGTATAAAATTCAACAATAAAAGTAGAATCATCATGCTTTTTAACATCATCAAGTAGGAAAAATTCTTTCAAAGAAAGTCCAGGGACAAGAAACATATCACTCTTCTTCAACATTTCCCTAGCTTCCTCCAATGTGCAATGTACATTATCAAAATTCAATTCCCTCAGGAGCTAATCCACAATCTCTCCATGCTAATATTCCTCAACCTCCATAAATCAAAATTTCTTTTGTTCTTTAAAACCCTTCATCTTCATTTGGGCCCAAAAATCCTTAAACTCTTGAGAACGAATGAAGTCATCTTTCTCAATGAACCTGGTATACATAGCCTCCCTTTCACCACCAATATCCATAGGATCCTCATCTTCTGCAGTTGTTCCTTATACCCATGCACTTCCTCTTAATACACAGAAGGTGGAGAAGGACCTTCTTTCTCTTTCGAGATAACTAGGAGTGGAGCTCCGTCCATTTTCCTCACTGTCCTAGTTTCAGGTTTGTAATGTGTGGCTAAGGCACCAATTAGTTCAACATCAATGAATACATTAGGAACAATAACCTTAGCCATGTATAACCTCCAAGGGTTACATAGTGGGGTTCTCTTGTCTTTATTTACATAAAATAACCAAAACAAAGACCTGCCATGAATAGGGATAGAAGAATACCCACAACTTGACCACATGTCTGAAAATAAACCCTTCATACCTATATCTTGTGAAGTAGGTAACACTTTTAGTAATGTGTGTTGTGGAGGATAAATTATAGTTTCACCTACCACCACCTCCTTCTTCTTAGGCATACTTTTTTATTAAAAGAAAACTACGCTAAGGAAGAAAAAAACCCTTACTGGTTGAGCACCACTCCTAGAAAAATTCAAACTGAATTATCATTTTGAAAATCCCTAGCTGATTAAATTCACTGAGCATCTTCTCCTCAATTCACAAATTAGCACTCTGCAAATAATTTTGCAAATTAAAAACACTTTCAAAACACTTATACGTGCAAAAATCCCCTTATTGAGCTGGCACCCACCTCATGGGTGATGATGTCATACCATGTCTGGTCGAACATAAATGCCCTTCTATTTCACAACATTTTAAAACCACCATGTGCAAAATGGCGATCATTTCGCTATTTTTCATAGTTCAATACTTCTTGGCTGTGAAATAACGACCTTTCATTGTTTCACAACCCCCACATAAGCATTCTTGCGAAATAGAAAAAATCAATTGCTTCATCATTTCCTCATCATACCGACACTTATCTTCTATCAGACCATTTGTGCAGTGATAAAAAAATCTTAAAGTAATATAGGAAAACAACACAAGGAGATAGATACTTGCAAAATCCATAGAAATTATTTATTCAGTCCCAACAGAACATAAGGAATATAAGTGTTGATGTAAAAATCCTTCAAATCTGATTACCACAATCGGTGTGTATCACCAACTCAACATGCACACAATCCAAGAACATCCATTGGCATCATGAATACTACAAAAACATCTGAACCCATCCAAATCATTAGATTTGTTAGCATCTCTTATGTTTAACCTCAAGAACACTATCAAAACTCTTTGATCTAACTAAAAAATGCCTTGCAAATCTCTAGACCAAGAAAATTTTGAATTGAGAACACATCAGATGTCCCAAACATTTACCTAGATTCACAGAGAAAATTATCCACTCGAACGTGCACACTGAACCTTTTTATGACACGTTGTCACCTTTATGAACAACTGGAAATACTAGTCACCACACCCGACCTCATAACTCATCTAAATGTTTATCCACAACTTTGTAACTTGACATAGACCAAGTATAAACTCTCTACAACATATCCTGACATCCATGACCTCTTATCTACAATAACCTTACCTCACCAGACCTATAAGCATACTGCACTACTGGCCAAATTGTGACCAAACTACCCAAGAGATATGTTGACATCATTGACAACACATATAACTAATATGTCTTCCAATACATATGTGCATCTTCCCAAAAATCTCCCCCTTTTGCATTGATGACAACATATGATGTGAAAAACAAGAAATCAACATCTCCCCCTTTGATCTCTCACCCCAAGAGTTTTTCACATGTCTTCTTCTCCCCATTTGACATAAATGGAAAAGACATAAATAAATCTCTTTGTTAGGTCTACATCTCCTCCCCTTGACAAAAATAATCAGAAAAATAACACAACAATTGACTATTCCCCCTGAGTAGTATCCTTCATACATCAATCTGTATCATAAGATTACATTGTTAAGCCCACAGACTGATGCACACCTCTGCATCTTTAGTTCTGGTTAGGAGGGGAAATCACCCCAACCTTGCCTCTAAGATATTCAAATATAGCCTTAGGAAATGGATTTGTGAAGATATCAACAACGTGTTCCTTAGTAGGGATATACTCTAATGCCACTTCCCTTTCATTCACTTTCTCTCTCATAAAATGAAACTTGATTGAGATATTCTTTGTTCTTGAATGTTGCATAGGATTCTTAGAAATGTTGATAACACGTGAATTATCACAATATATAACAAAAGGCTCATAAAAAAATAACTTTGATATCAGATAACATTTTCTTTATCCAAACAAATTATGTACAAAATCTAGCAACAACAATGTACTTATCCTCTACAGTATATAAGGAGATGGATTTTTGCTTCTTACTCATCCAAGAAACCAATATTCTGCCCAAATAGAATGCGCCACCACTTGTTCTTTTCCTATCATAAACATCGCCCGCTCAATCAATATTTGTATAATCACACAAAGTGAAATAATTTCCTTTAGCATAAAGTCATCTCTCCCTTTTAGATATTTGAATATCATCCTCACAACAACATCATGACTCTTCTTTGGATCTTCTTGAAATGTAGCTACAAGACATACAACCTTCATAATATCTATTCTTATATGAGTCAAGTACAATAAACCACCAACCATTGATATGTAACTAGACTAATTTACTGTAGGAGACTCAAAATCCTTTGTCAACTTGCATCCGATCACCATAGGTGTACCCACTATCTTTGATTCATCCAACGAAAAGTTATTCAAAAATTCCCCCACATACTTGGCCTGAGATATGAAAATCCCTCCCTCTGACTGAGTAATTTTCTATCCCAAAAAGGATTTCATCTCTCTTATCATAGGAATCTCAAACTCACTTTGCTTCTCCTTTGAAAATTCCTTTCTCAAATTATCATTACCTCCAAAGATAATGTCATCCACAAATACCTCAATCATAAAAATGTCTTCATTATCTACCTTGAAATATAAATTACTATCAGTCGTACCTTTGTTGAAACCAAGCTTTAGTAGATATTTGCCCAATCTAGAATACTAAGCTCTAGGAGCTTGCTTTAACCCATATAATGCTTTCTTTAGTTGACACGCCATGTTTAATTGACCAGTCAATAGAAAACCATCTTGTTGAACTCTATGTAGACTTCTTCCAACTCACCATTCAAAAATACAAATTTTAAATCCATTTGATAAAATTTGAAGTTCTTATGAGCAGCAAAAGAAAGAAACGGTCTTACTACTTCCAATCTTGTCACTGCTGCAAAATTTTCTTCATAGTCAATAAATTCCATTTGAGAATATTCTTTGCACATTAATCTTGCTTTATTTCTAACCACTTCTCCACCTTCATTCAATTTGTTTCTAAAAAGCCATTTAGTGCTAATAACATTATTGTCACCTTTACACAATTTACTTATATCCTTGGGTTCAATTAATGAGATTAGGCAAATCTAATCTTCAACAATACTTCTTCTAGTCTGAACACCCTTGTTCCTATAAAAAAAATCTAATCTTCAGAATGATTTAATCTCACATACCTTGGTGTCTTCAACCTTACTCTTGGTTCTTGTGTTCCTTCCTCTCCACTTGTATAGGCTTCATCATCTACAATCACCTGACCACTTTGGAATTGGTTTTGAACTTTATGTTGTTGTCTCTGATTAGTACTGACATTCTAATCATCAAAATCATAATCAACATATCTGGATAGGTTCTTGAGACTTTCATCAACTCTAACATTAACACTCTCCACTATCTTCTTCAACCTCTTGTTATAGCACATATATGTCTTGCTTTTGATAGAATACCCAAGAAATAAACCTCCATCATTTCTTGCATCAAATTTACCTATATCGTCATCTCTCTTGATATAGCATCTAATGCTGAAAATTCTGAATTATCTGATAGTAGGCACATTTCCACACCAAAGTTCAAAGATTTCTTACCTGTATCTCCTTTAATTTTCACTTGATTGAGAGTGTAGACTAGAGTACTAACCGCTTCTCTCCAAAAGATTTGCAGAACATTTCTATCAAAAATCATAGTCCTAGCAGTCTCAAGAATAGATCAATTCTTACTCTCCACCACTCCATTCTATTGTGGATTCTTAGGAGCAGAAAAATTTCTCTTGATTCCATACTTCTCACAAAAATAATTGAACACACCAAATGTGATTTCTTTACCTATGTTTGATCTGAAGCACTTCAGCTTCAATCTTGTCTTAGTCTCAACCATTTTCTTAAAGATCTTAAAATTATCAAAAGATTAAGACTTTTATCTTAAGAAAGTTACCCATACCATCCTAGAGTAATCATCAATGAGAAACATGAAATATCTATCACCTTGCAAACTTCTTACCTTAGCAGGACCTCTCAAATCAATATGAAAAAGATATAACAATCCATTTTAATTTTTTAGTCTTAGAGTGGAAAGTAACTCTTGTTTGCTTGCCCAATTGACATTCCTTGAAAATAGTATTAGCATAATTCTTCACCCTAGGAAGATCTCTAACAACATAAGTAGAACTTATGTCCACAATATTGTCAAATTTCACATGACACAACCTTTTATGCCATAACGAACTTTCATCTATTTGAGCATTAAAGAAACTTTTTTTACCTTTATTCAAAAGAAATATGTTACCTTTTGTCTTTGATCATGATGCAATCTCTATCCCTGAGTCATTCATGATCTTTCACTTACCATTCTTGAAAGGCATGCCATAATCTTTGTCCATCATCTACCCAACACTACATACAACACATCATCAATATTATTCTTGTCATCCAAAGAAATAGAAAATCTACCTCTGATCATACCACCTGAGTTGTCTCTGTTGTAAGGTGTGTGCCCTTGGTCTTAGTCAATACACACAGTGGTTGGTGACAAGGGTTTAACAACCTCTTGTGGATTCTATAAGTCTAGTGGTTGTATCAGGCATTAACAGTTCGAGCTTTTGGTACAATGACAACCACCCAATCTAACAATTGGTATCAGAGCCTAGGTCATAGGTTCCAACCCCATGCATATCTTGGGGGAAGGATTATTGCAAGGTGTTCACCCTTGGTCTTGTTCATTACATGTAGTGGTTGGTGACAAGGCTTTAACAACCTCCTATGGATTCTATAAGTCTAGTGGTTGTATCGGGCATTAATAGTTCAAGATTTTGGTGCAACGATAACCACCCAATCTAACAGTCTCCCCATTTTACAATACCAATATCATACCTTTAAAATATCAAAAACTAGCTCTTATCACTAGTCATATGATGAGAGCATCCACTTCAAATTACCCAGTTGTCCTCTTTGACAACTTGAGAAGTTAGGGATTTCTCTTAAACAACACAACTAGTAGAGCTAGTAGGCATAGAATCTTTAGGCTTATGATCTTATTCTTCTTTGATAGAAATTAATGTGAATTCATCATCACTTTTGTCAACATCATTAGATTCATCATCTATAACTTCTTCATCAACAAAATAGTAATGCTTCTTTAAAATAGTAGGCTTGTTATCCTTGAACTTAGGAACCCTTTCTGGACATCTAGATGCAAAATTTCCTATCTTTGTTACATGAAAAACACTCAAGGGGCATCTTTCCTTTGTACTTTACACAACCTTTTAGCAATCTCCTAGCAATAAGTGCTTCCAACTCTTGAAGTTCTATCTCTTCTTCTTCAATATCTTTCATCTCTTTCTCATATCTTGACATTCTCCTCGTGGATCCTTCTCTTAGATCATATCTCTGCATGTTCCTTCCAGATACAATATCTTTGAATGTTGATTCCACCTTAGGTAATGCACCACCAAATTCACTTAACTCAAATGCAGTATGCTTACCAATAAGCTTGTCTCTTTTTATAGTTGTCACTGTCTAAATCTCTTCAATAGGTGCAACTTTGTGTTTGTAGGCAGGCGGTAAAGATCTCAGTATTTTAGCAACAATCTCTTCCTCTTCCAAAGATCCTCCAACACATTTGATAGCATACACCACCTCATTCACCCTAAGCATGAAAGAGGCAACACTCTCATCTTCAAGGCTTCATACTTTCCCTTCAAACTCTGCAAGGCAATATTGACTTCCTTGTCTCCTTCATACAAGGTTTGAAACTTCTCACGAATCTCATTGGCCATCTCCAATTCCATTACATTTTTCATTTCAGCATCAGTCAAAGCAGTCAACAATGCTTCCTTTTCCCTTGTATTTTATTTAGCATCCCCGATCTCATTTGGAGTAGTAGGAGTTGCAGGAGCAGTATAAGTTGACTTGGTAATATCCCAACAATCTTCATCAATGCATCTGAGATGAACTATCATGCGAATCTTCTACAAAGTGTAGTTGGTGTCATCAAACCTTGTACTATCCTTCTTATAAGTTTTCATCTTTGGATCACCCTCAAACTGTTAGGATTTCTTCAAGGGACCAACTTTGATACCAATTGTAGGAAATATGGTAATGAACAATTGATTCACCACCCCTCTCAGTTATTCACTACCATATTTCCTACACTTTCCTTGGGGGAGTGGTGTTTGTTTATCACGGGACATCATTTTCTTCTATGAAATTATTTATCTTGATTCAGGATTCTCTCTTATGCAAGAGGTGTGTATCCTCGATCACAAACTCTTCCTTATTTGCAAAAGCATGCTCATCCTAAACAAATACCCATACTTGGGGGCTTAAAGTTTCTTATCCTTCATCAAGAATCCCCTTTTCACCTAGCAATAGGGGGGGGGGGGGGGGNGGGCTAAAAAGGTGAATTATTTTTCTCATTCCCCTCTTCATCTTGAAGATGTTATTTTTGTTCAAGAACTCCTCTTGGAGGTAGATTTATTTTAATGAAGATTACTTCCTTTCAAGGGTCTTTTCCTACTTGTTGCAAGACATCCTTTCACAATTATATTTTCCTTGGCTAACAAGAGTCTTGCCTCTTTACTAAGGCTATTGCATACATTGTTGTTTTAAGGGCATCTCCCTATTGTGGGAAGTACGTATCCTTGTTCTCATTTCCTTAAGTTTCCATCATAGCCTTATGTTGGCATCTTAAGGAGGGGGGCATACATGAAGCCTCCTTGTACATTATTCTGTAGATTCCTTTGGAGACAGTGCTTTCCTTAGGCCTAATCCTCCTTTTTCAACAAATCTCTTTAGAGGGAATGCTTTCCTTAGGTCTAATCCTCCTTTTTCAATGGATTCTTTTGGAGACAATGCTTTCATTAGGCCTAATCCTCCTAGAGTAGATTTCCTCATGGACATGATTTGATTAGTTACCATTTTTTATGGGTTGAATAACATAACACAACTTGATAGACTATAAATTCCATCCTTTTGTGCCCCCATGCCTTATTTTGCAGTTTCCTTGGAGACAATACTTTTCTTGGATCATTCTTTACTATTTAGTGGATTTCTTTTGTAGACACTGGTTTCCTTGTGATATGATGTTAGGATCTATGACTGTTGCATGTGCATGATAACTTATTACAACGATTAAATTGAAGGTCTCCAAACATAATTGAAATGCTTAATAAAACATAACAATAATAAAGTGATGAAATAACATAGAGAGAAAGTAGAGAGAACAAAACAAGAGTTGATAATGGATCTCACAAATATGGCTATGTCTCTGGGTCCTCTCCAAAAGAGTGACCAATCCTTGATAATGCTCCAAATAGAATGTCTACAAGGCCTTCAACTAGACAAAGTTCATGTATCCTAGTTACAAAGAGTTACAAAGTTCATCTCCTTCAAGTGCAACAGTATGACGCTCCTCTGATGCACAGATTTGAAGACTCAAATTCTTCAAGAAAATTCTCTCACCAATCACCACTAACCCATCTCCCTATTCATTCATCCTTTATACACAAAAAAGACCAAATACGGTATAAAATCATATGATTTTACAAGTCTCACATTTCTCCCAATTACAATACAAAATCTTTGGAAATAATCCTTAAAATATTCTCAAAATACCCATCCCCTTTTCACATATGGTTTTTATAGTTAAAGTCTTAACAATATATATCTTCGGGTTTGTTACTTTAATTTTACTTGGGGAGGACATGTGGCACATTCTAATTTTCCCATTGATGACATGTGTAAGTATCGACTGGGCCAACTATGCACATTGCCTTATCACCTTTCTTACCACATGTCAAACTATGATTGGGTCATGTAATCAAACTACCAACTATGTTTGCTGATTGTACTGCCACATCATGCTGACATCATCAAGTCAAAATTTTTCTTTTGCAACTTTGACTGGTTGTAACTTGCACGTATAGACTCTGTTTGAGTCCATTCAAGTTACGTTGGAATCGTATCGAAGGGCTCTTCAATTTGGTGCCATTTTTCAGAGCATTTGGAACACTTCATTTTTTGGTGAAAATCCACTCGGATCACCTTCGAACACTCATCTTTGGTGGATTTCCTTATGAACAATTCTTTACTTGGTTATCTTGAGATAGGTTGAACTAGCATAACACAACTTTCTAGACCATCAATTCCACCTTTGCACTGAGCTCTCTTTTTGGGATGAGTGGAATTAGCATAACACAACTTGCTATCCTTTCTACTCTTTTCTCCTCTTTTCTTCCATGGATCACCTAGCATAACATAACTTGCTAGCCTATTTGATTTATGGCCTCTCTAGTATAGCTATGCTATTGGGTTAGACCATGGATTCTTGTCTTGTCTTGGGTGATGCTAGTTTCCTTTCCATGCGACCACTTGTGCTTTTGCAATAACTTTCCAAACATACTAGTGGTTGAGATGTTTTCTCGATCGAAGTCTTCAATTATTTGATTTGCAGTTTTGTTTTTAGTACTAACCCATTTTTCATTTGTTGGTGTCTTTTGTCTTTTTTTTTTTGTGTTTCCTTGCACATTGTTGTATGAGATAAGATCTTTTTATTTGGGGGGTTTGTGCCCTTAAACTTACTGATGTCTTATCTCTTTGCAAAATTTCCCATAGTTTCTCTATTTCTTCTTTCTTATCCTTTACCGTGAGCATGAGGTGGACTCACACTCCCGCTAAAGTGGGGGTTAAATGTACAGTCCTAAAATTGCATCACTATGTAATTTTCAATTTATCGTGGTGGTCCCATTTTTATCATGCATGAACTCCTACATTGATTTTCGGTACTCCAGCCCCAATTTCTCTTTTCATTCTGACATCCCCTCATTAATTGAGACTCTCAAGCTAAATATCTTTAATTTTTGGGGGGAATAGGCTAACTTAGTCATCCTGTTCCTGATAATAGTTTGACCTAGCTGGCCTATTCCTTGATGTTTCTTCCAAAATTTGAACTAGAGGCTTGTCTCAATGGTTGAGTGAGAAATACAATCTTCTGTTGGGCCTCTTCAATTTTTGAGCTCTGAAATATTTGTGAGGGGTGTATAAGCAACCTACCTCTCTTGATTTTGGTAATCACAAGATCCAAGAAATAAGTAAGAATTCTAAGATCGAGCACTCAAACACTCAAGCATTTTAAGGAAACTTTTAAGCATCCAAAGAATCAAGGCAATCTTCTCCATTGTAGAAAGCTTCTCTCCCAATAACGACAAGTAGAGAAGATCATATTTAAGGAAGAATATAATATCCATCCAATCAAGTGCTCAAGTATTCAAGCATTAATTCCATCCTCCTTCTCCATATTAAACATTGTGGCAAGGTACAAGAATCATTATGCAAGGCATGTATTTCATGATTTCCTTTTAGATTTTTAGTGTGAAGTCAAGTTATTGCATAAATATTTGTGATCACATTCAAAGAAGCATTTTTGTTGCTAAGGTATAAGACACTTCATGTTTTAAATCTTTCGTATGCTCTATGTTAGCACACTTTTATTTTTTCAATTTAAATTTCAAGGTTGATTCCAAACCGGGGTTTGACTTAGGCAAGCCTCTCTCTACAATATAATTTAATTTTTTTCTTTGTGCAAGAATAGGTGGCACTAATGTTGAGATTACATCTAGGAAGTAAGGGAGCCCGACTACAATCTACAACTAAAATTGTCAGAAAGTGTAAGGAACAAGCCGACCTAGTCGACATAGTCCCTGTATCATCTTAAAATGGAAGCACTTCCATGATAAGAATGTTTAGCCCTCCTTAGGGGATGTTTTTTACCACCATCATACTGTCCCCTCATTTATGCATCATCCTCTACTTCTGTGCCTATTTAGGACCCTGATTGGGCCTCTCTGGGCACCTTCTATCCCACCTGGCACATTTTCCAAGGGTTATGATCCACTAGGTCAAGGTCAAACTCAACCTTGACCTAGGTCAGGGTCAACCTCAACCTTGACCTGGGTCCCCCTTTCAAATCTAGAAGCTTGTCGGCTTCCGGAGGTAATCATAAAATCATTTTTCCCGCTTCCGGGTCAACTGTTTTGGGTTCTGAAGTGGCAAATCCTAAAATATATTTAATATAGGTCCTCTTCTAGGGGAATGCGTCTAATTGGAATTTAATTCTCCTATGTCAGCCTCCTTATAATATTGTGCCCTAGTTTCATATAAAAGGAAGTTTTCTCCTCCCATTTTCTCTAAGCGATATTGAGCAAAAAGAAGTCTTCTAAGTGCAAAAATCTCTAACCAAGATTTTGTTAAGAAGCAAAAGGTTCAAGCATCCATTATTCTACATGCTCCCAAGATTTAAAAGTGTTCAAGTATTCCTCTCAAGCATTCAAGTTCTCCATTGAAGATCAAGGATTCAAGCTTTCAAGCCTTTGAAGGAATTAGGTTCAAACATTCAAGATTCATCATTCAAACCCTAGATCTAGCCATCAAGGTGGTGTGATATTCCTTCAAGATCCTTTGTACATCCTCAAGACTCATTTATTCTCTTCAAGGTGGATTCCAAGCATACAATCATGGAGGTTTATGGTTTCTATTGATTCCAAGCTTTCATATTCACATACTTGCTTACATTTGAATTACATTGGCATATCTATTCAATATCATAGCTTCATTCTTAGATTCAATTCTACTACTTGATAGTGTTCTATACTTTATTGATTTCAAGGTTAATTCCTAAATTGGGGTTTTACTAAGGAAAACCCCTCCCCCCAAACAAACAAACCTCTTTTTCTTGCAGATACAGATTCAGGACTGCAGATTTGAACCCACATCTGGATACCCTTTTCGGCCAACTTCTGGGATCCACGAACAAATTTTCTGTCAGACCTATGCAGGTCAAGGTTGAGATTATTGGGTTAGGGGTGAGACTAGTGGGTCAAGGTTGACCTTTTTCATAAGACGGTGTCAGAGCGGAAAAATATTTCTGGGTTTGTTTGTCTCTGCGTTTCGGTTCCGGATCATTCTTCAGATTTTCCAGAAACAGAGTACATACCCCACAAAACAACATTTTTTAGATCTGCAATTCTGTAAGGTTGTACATTCCTCCTATCCATTTCAATTAAAATCCTTAATCATTCTAAATATATCACACATTTACATTCATTCACACACATTTTAAGAGGGAAACCTAGGATCTCCTTCTTTATTCTTATTTCCAATAGATT
>MU227798.1:57584-72134 GCA_018584345.1 Thuja plicata
ATCTTTGGTCCCTCTTTTCTTTAGAAGATGACATTTTATCCTAAGCACTCCTCTATGGTGAGGGTCTTGTTGATAAGATCTCTTCCTTTTTGAGGATCCTTTTTCCATAAGTGACATATCCATTTCAAGATTATCTATGTTCTTGGATGTAAGGGTCAAGACTCTTCACTAAGAATATGGCATATATAGGGTCTCCCTTGTACTATATTTTACATTAATTTACATTTTGCAACATGCTTAATCCTTCGAAGGTAACACACATAAGTTGCTAAATCCTGAAGGAACATGCATTTTTACTTTTATTTTCGCTAAATCCTTGGAAGGTAATGCACATACGTTACTAAATCCTGAAGAGACACGCATTTTTATTATTTTTTGCTAAATCCTTGGAAGGTAATGCACATAAGTTGCTAAATCATGAAAAGATACGCACCCTTTTTATTTTACAATATGCTAAATCCTTGGAAGGTAACGCACATAAGTTGCTAAATCCTGAAAAGACACACATTTTATATTCATAGTGATGCAAGAATGTGGATCTATGGATATTTTCAAAAGCTGTCAGAAGACGCATTACAATTACAAGCATAGTTTATGGGTGAACCTATTGGGCTCTCCCTCCTTGGTGATTCATAGTAAGGTGGGCATCTTACTAGGCGAGGTAATCACTATCTCTTTTCTCTCTTTCGTTTTCATGCTAGTAGGATTAGATCATGAAGCTATGTTATCTATAGTGTTGCTCTTGTCTTCCTTATGTAATCATGTATGTTTCTATGATTGATTGCTCTTTATTTCCATATACTTATGCATGTATGTTGAGTTAGAATCCTTGGTCTAGGGTCTCATGTCCTTGAATTTGTGATGTTCTACCTCGTTGCGATCCACCAGAGTCTTTCTTCTAACTTTACCACAAGCATGTTCGATTTCCATACTTTCGTTAAAGTGGGGTCTTAATGTATCATCTTAAAATGGAAGCACTTCCATGATAAGAATGTTCAACCCTCCTTAGGGGATGTTTTTGACAACCATCATACTGTCCCCTCATTTCTGCATCATCCTCTACTTCTGTGCCTGTTTAGGACCCTGATTGGGCCTCTCCGGGCACCTTCTATCCCACCTAACACATTTTACAAGGGTTCTGATCCCCTAGGTCAGGGTCAACCTCAACCTTGACCTTAGTTAGGGTCGACCTCGACCTTGAATTGGGTCCCCCTTTCAAATCTAGAAGCTTGTCGGCTTCCGGAGGTAATCAGAAAATCATTTTTCCCGCTTCCGGGTCAGTGGTTTTGGGTTCCGAAGTGGAAAATCCTAAATTATATTTAATATAGGTCCTCTTCTAGGGGCATGGGTCTAATTTGAATTTAATTCTCATATGTCAGCCTCCTTATAAGATTGTTCCCTATTTTCATATAAAAGGAAGTTTTCTCCTCCCATTTTCTCTAAGCAATATTGAGCAAAAAGAAGTCTTCTAAGGAAAAGCTCTAACCAAGATTTTGTTAAGAAGCAAAAGGTTCAAGCATCCATTATTCTACATGTTTCCAAGCTTTCAAGGTGTTCAAGTCTTCCTCTCAAGCATTCAATTTCTCCATTGAATATCAAGGATTTAAGCTTTCAAGCCTTTGAAGGGATTAGGTTCAAACATTCAAGATTCATCATTTAAACCCTAGATCTAGCCATCATGGTGGCGTGATCTTCCTTCAAGATCCTTTGTGCATCCTCAAGACTCATTCATTCTCTTCAAGGTGGATTCCAAGCATACAATCATGGAGTTTTATGGTTTCTATTGATTCCAAGCTTTCATATTCACATACTTGCTTAGATTTGAATTACATTGGCATATCTATTCAATATCATAGCTTCATTCTTAGATTCAATTCTACTACTTGCTAGCGTTCTATAATTTATTGATTCCAAGGTTAATTCCTAAATTGGGGTTTGACTAAGGCAAACCCATCCCCCCAACAAAAAAATCTCTTTTTCTTGCAGATACAGGTTCGGGACTGCAGATTTGAACCTAGATCTGGATACCCTTTTCGGCCAACTTCCGGGATCCACGAATAGATTTTCTGTCGGACTTGTGTAGGTCAAGGTCGAGATTATTGGGTCAGGGGTGAGATTAGTGGGTCAAGGTTGACCTTTTTCATAAGACGGTGTCAGAGTAGAAAAATATTTCTGGGTTTTGTTCATCTCTGTGTTCCGGTTCCAGATCATACTTCAAATTTTCCAGAAACAGAGTACAGACCCCAGAAAACAACATTCTTCAGATCTACACTTCTTTAAGGTTGGTACATTCCTCCTATCCATTTCAATTCAAATCCTTAATCATTCTAAATCTATCACACATTTACATTCACTCACACACATTTTAAGAGGGAAACCTAGGATCTCCTTCTTTATTCTTATTTCCAATAGATTGATTCATTTATGCATTGATCCTTTTTGGGTTGATCAATTGGATCCTTCCTTTGTGCATTAGAGAATAAAGGGGAATGTCTTATTTATCCCTCCACTCTAAACATTAAATGTAAGGTGATAAGTGATTTGAGTATCAAAACACTCTTATTCTATTAACATCATTTTCTACCTTACAGTCCCAACAAAACAACTTCAAATTGAATCCATAGGCTAGTTATAGTTTTAGGTTTCTATTTCTGAGATCATAATTGGTCTATCAGGTTTTTATTAGTCTGTGTTCACAAAAATTCAATATTTTCCTTCATTTCATCCTATATTTCACATCTCCCTATCAACTATCATTTTTCCACTTTCCATTTAATCAAGGATCACGATACCCATTCAATTATTGGGCCCTTTCAAGTCTATTGGGTCATATTCCTTCTAAATGTGATATAGGAAATAAGAACTCATCTCCTTGATCCCCATTTCTTATATTATAATATATATTAACATATAAAAAATATTGTTGGATAAATGTATCCCAATAGAGAACTCCCTCTTGTTAAATGCATGGAGAAAAAATAGAGTTTCCCATCTAGATTAGATAAAAATATAAATAAATACAATCACAAGGTTTATTATAAAACAAATAACCATTATGAGTTATGCTAGCTAGACTAAAGTTTTATACATTCAACCCTCAATCACAAAGCATTCAATTGAAATTCCCTAGCTACATATAGAGATCAAAAATATACTTTTAGAAATAATATTAGTAGCTACTTTTGTAATTATTGTATTGATCACGCTTTACTCATCTTCCACATATAAGTTGTGAATAAGAAAAAGTGAGCATCACTTGATACTCAATACCTCACTCAAACTCATAATCTATTTCAAGAAATTTGTGGCTTTTTAATCTTTAGATACCTTGAAGCCTCCATTACAAGGTTTCTAGTGAAGATTCAGTTACGCCCTGCATACCCGTCCCTACATTTTGTGGGCAAAATGTTGGGTCCCCCTTCTCACTTTTGTTTTTTCCTTATTTTGTTTTGTTTCCTTTGTTTCCCTCCGGGCTTTGCTTCCGCGAGGGTTGTTTTCTCTTTCTTTTGGTCTTCTTTTGTCTTTGGGACCCAGTCCTAGAGTGTATTTTTCTATTTGAGTCAGTCGAACCCCAGATTCTGGGATCCTTTGCCATCATGTCTTATTTTGCAAGAAGATGTGGCTGCATGGAATCCCCGGGCTCGGAGTCCAAAGGTTTGCTTGTTCTGGAGTTTGCGGGAGGAAAGCAATTTGTTTTTACCCTAAGGGTATAAATACATTTTACCAGTCACTTTTACATTTACCACAGTAAAACACTCATAGCGATTAAGGTGATTAAGATGATTTAAATGGCATTTTGCTCCTTGTACTTAGCGATTGATTAACAGTGATTTGCAGTGTTTGTTCATGGTTAATCAAAGGTTAACTAGTTGCAGAGCGCCTCCCATTCTCATCCTCCCCGCGTCCTTTGTGTTTTCATGTAGGTCCTTCATCTCTCCTTTCTGGTTTTGTCTCACTGGTTTTGCTTTGTTTGCTTGGTCTATTTCTTGGTTTTCGGTCTCGTTTCCATTTTTGTTTTGTTTTCGTTTGTCTCTTCGTCACCTCCCATTGGTTGGATGGCTCTGTCAGAGGGTTGTTCACCCTCTGTGCAGCTATAAAATTAGTAAGTTTTCATGTATATCTCTGTATATTTTGAATATGTCTATATATATGCCTATTTTGGGCTAGCCTGCGAGTCGTGCTTCGACCCTCATGTGCGCTTCAACTCTGTCTGTATATATTTCTTATATATCCTACACTATGTATAGTGGCGAGCTTGTTACACTCCATGCAACAAAATCCCCAAATATGGAGCTCATCTGAGAGAGATGTTTGCCTGGTTCGAACTTGGCACCTCGCTGGTTTGAGTCATGGCGGTTTTCTCTCTCCTCCGTCAAGTCAATCTTAATGGCGGGTTAAGTTTCCCATGCGAGCATTCAAAATCGGCCCAAGTGGCATCCATTTTCATGCGTGTTTAGATAGTTGTCAGCTTTAATGTCATTACTCCATTACTGCATGGCCATGTGACACTCCCACGTCAGCCTAGTACGGCTAACCTTCGGCCATATCATGCAACGGTTAGTTTTCCAGACTCCGGGTCCTAGGTCTTCATTTGGTCCTTATTTCATTTTCATCACATGTGCTGGAATCCCTGGAGGCCTGGGTAGAGGTCAAATTCCTAAGTCATTCTTATTATATACATATCTTTTTCAAGGTTTGAGGTGAACTAACATCCTTTCAGGAACATATGCACAGTGGTGGTGAAATTCCCCGACATCAATAATAATGTTTTGTTTTGTATACATACTGATGGTCGTCTTGTTTTGCAAGTTGCCAGAATTAAACTCACCAATCATGTTGGAGGCATCTACATCATCTCCTCCCATGAGTCCAGAACTCCCCACTACTGCTGCCACCGGGACAACTGTCAGGACGAAGGCCAAGAAGGCCTTGGAAAATCTCCCATTAACAATGAAGTATCTGAAGGGGGACACTATCCTAGGATCGAAGGTCGATTCCAAGTTGTAGTTAATCACCGACACAAGTGTCAAGATGTGGGATGAAATTCAAGCCCTGGTAAAGATGATGTTCATTCAACACACGACCAGAGATCCATTGGCCCTCAATGTGGCCAGCTCTGGGATCCTCAAGGCCTCTTGCTTCCCCTACTCAGTGTAAGCTTTGGAGCTCATTCTCACTATGGAGGAACACTATAACATGGCCGTCTGGGCTGTCATGCTCACTACCCCAGTTGTGACAGGCTACCCAACGCCTATGGTGTCTCTGGACGCCGCGACTTTTACTGTAGGGCTAAGGATTCCCCAATTTGATAATGTGGCCGTTCTCACCCGGTCTCTGGCCTTGGAAGAATTTCAGAAGCTAGAACACATGGCCCAACAATATCTCAATAACAACTGGAAAAAGGTGCCAAGGAAGGATTTCAAAAAGATCAAGCTGGAGATCCCCCGGGCAGAATTTAAAGAAAGCATACAGATGGGGATCATCGCACTATGCAGGGTCTTTGGAGGACCCCATGCCCAGGAATGCTCGGCATGGATGTACTATTTCTTGTTAGGCATCACCTCTGGCGGGCAAAATTTTGATTGGGCCACTATCATCACCAATCACATGGACTCTCAGCTGGTCAAGGTCACCCGAACCCCCAAATTCTACATGACATCCTATTTTTTGTGGGCACTAGAACAACAATGCCCCGTGACCCGGGGATTACTTACAATAGGTGTGCTTAGAACTAGCGTAGGCTAGAATGCTCCATGGGATTATTTCCCACAGGTCCAATGGGATGCTAGTTTCCTCAGCTTCTGCTAAGTGAATGATGCCTTCATTTACTACAACCTCCTCACACCTACTCGGGATGCCAGATACTGGCTCTCCAAGGAAGCAATGAATTTGGTCAGCACTTATGGCCACTATTACATTCAATATCAACAATGTACATACATTCGGGTGACTGGCTTCTCTGGGAAAAACTATTTATTACCCAAACATTGTGGGAATAAAATAATTCTTTTAGAGTACTACAGACAGATCCTGGAGCTGCATGCCCTCTTCACATTGAAGAAGGTTACCAATGTCTGGTTCCCTATCTCTTGTGGGAACTATTCTTGCAGCCTTTCTGCAACAAAAGAAGCCGACAACGAACTTAAAAGTTTAGGGTTGGCAGAGTTTTATTTGGAGCGGAAGAACTTTGATCCGCTGGGCAAGATAGCGACGACACTTCCCCAGGCAGCCCCTCTGCATGAGCTTCACATAGAAGATTTTTGGGAAGATTTCCAAGATGATTTTGAGGTCCAAAAATGACATTTCATCCAGATGACACAGGGGATGATGAAACAGACGGAGCTTTAAAAGTTCCCGTAGGACTTCTCAGACACCGGGTCCACAGAGGACCCACAATATAAAGAAAAGGAAGTAGACAAAATGGCCCTCCCTCTGGTAAGTTGGGATGCGCCGGAGGATCTGACGATAGAGGACATCACCCATAATGTGATTGAACATAGTCATGCATATTTTTAAAAGGTATGTTCGAAAAGTACACGCAAGGTTGGCCCATTTGTGTGGGGTTCAACTTCCAGGGACGGAACCTCCTCGCAGGGCGAGGATAGAGGAAAGTGAAAAATGGGGACCCCGTCTCAAGTCCCATCCACAGTTCCTGTAGTGTAACAAATGTAATAAAATATTGTGGTATCCCAACAAATGAAAGAAAAATTAATCACC
Organism: Thuja plicata; assembly: GCA_018584345.1. Classification (NCBI taxonomy): domain Eukaryota; kingdom Viridiplantae; phylum Streptophyta; class Pinopsida; order Cupressales; family Cupressaceae; genus Thuja; species Thuja plicata. The sequence goes on from MU227798.1 coordinate 64,302, forward strand.
TAGTTGGAAACCCCAGCTATTATGGTCAGACTTGTCCGCCATCCCAAATCTCCTTCACTTGCAGAATTAATGGTCTGAGTAATAGGGACCATAGCGGTGGAAGAGCGGGAAACCATGTTAGATGTAGGGCCCCCATTGATAACGAGGAAGAAGAAAAGAACAACTGATCCTCATCCAAGGGTGGAGCTGGAGCTTGGGATGCCTAGCATCCCCAAAATAAAGATTGTTTCCTTAAACTCCCTGGAGTCGGACGATCGGCCCGAAGGTCCCCCAGAGACCTCCCCTCTGCATAATGAATTTGATGACATATTCAGGGTGGATGAACTTGTAAACTTACAAGGGGATATCGGGAAAGCGGTAGAAGAGATCACTGCCCAAGATGAAGTAGTAATCCCCATTGAAGGGGAGACCCTAGAGAAAGAAGCTGTCACAGAGAAGGAAGCTTGGGTTGAAAAAGAAAAGGAGCCAAAATAGGTAAATGTCTCCGATGTACCGGAGATACAGGTTCCAGAGACCAACACCGTGGAGGAAAGACAAGTGCAGAATGAGCAACCGACATCTGCTGAGAGAACCAGACCTATGGGAGCAACCATAATCTCAGCCACCATGCTCCAGAAGCCACCTCCTACCCCAAAGAAGGTAACATTCCGTGAGGTGATCACTGTGGCCCAAATGCTTAATCTTGGCCCTGTACCTCTGCCACCTCCAGAAAATATTCCAACGGAGGGAGATATTTTGGCAGAAGAAGCCGAAGAAGAGAAGCAACAACAACAACAATAGCAAGGTGAGGGGCAGAACCCCGAGAATACAAATGTTGAATCTGACGCTGCTAAGGATGCGAACACTAATGTAGATGATACTAATGCCACTAAGGTGGATAATGCAGGTGGTCCAGAAGATACAGGTAAAGAGTCTGAAGAGACTCAGAACACCAGGGATGCACAACAGAACCTCGGAGGGGATTCACAGGATCATACTTTGGCAGCAAGGCCACCCCCACCACCATGATGGTTGGTGGATTCAAAAAAGAGGAAGGACCTAATAGGAATAAAGGTCCATCTCTCTCTAGCTGAGATGATGACATAGGCACAAGGGGTCCTGAAACAAAAGAGGACTCAGACCCTCCATTCCACTCGGACCGGTCTAGGCGGAGAAACAGTTGTAGTGATTGCAACACCTCCCCCAGAGATAGACACAACAACAGTCAAAGCTGAAGACTACACAATCATGAAAGTACCTCTGGGGAGGAGAGACAAATAGGGTGAGTTGGACCTGTTAAAAGAGGCCAGACAGGCAATAGAGGCCCGTTACAGCAAGCAAGCCCAGAAACTCAAGGAAGAGAGGGAAAATAATGCAAATCTCCTTGGGCTTTTGACAGAGCTGGCGTAACCCATCACTGATATTCCTCCAGAAGCTTCCACATCCGGATCACCACTCCCACAGGGTGACATAGATGCGCTGAGGGGTATGAAGAAGAAGGCTCAGGCTGGATGACACAGGGGATGATGAAATAAATGGAGCTTTGAAAGTTCCCCAAGGACTTCTCAGACACCGTGTCCACAGAGGACCCGCAATATAAAGAAAAGGAAGTAGACAAAATGGCCCTCCCTCTGGTAAGTTGGGATGCGTCGGAGGGTCTGACAATAGAGGACATCACCCATAATGTGATTGAACGTAGTCAAGCATATTTTTAAAAGGTATGTTCGAAAAGTACATGCAAGGTTGGCCCATTTGTGTGGGGTTCAACTTCCAGGGACGGAACCTCCTCGCAGGGCGAGGATAGAGGAAAGTGAAAAATGGGGACCCCATCTCAAGTCCCATCCACAGTTCTTGTAGTGTAACAAATGTAACAAAATCTTGCGGTATCCCAACAAATGAAAGAAAAATTAATCACCCAGTTGGCAACCCCAGCTATTATGGTCGGACTTGTCCACACTCCCAATTCTCCTTCACTTGCAGAATTAATGGTCTGAGTAATAGGGACCACAGTGGAGGAAGAGCGGGCAACCATGTTAGATGTAGGACCCCCATTGATAACAAGGAGGAAGAAGAAAAGAACAGCTTATCCTCAGCCAAGGGTGGATCTGGAGCTTGGGATGCCTAGCATCCCCAAAATATAGATTGTTTCCTCGAACTCCCTGGAGCCAGACAATCGGCCTGAAGGTCCCCCAGAGACCTCCCCTCCGCATAATGAATTTGATGACATATTCAGGGTGGATGAACTTGTAAAATTAAAAGGGGATATCGGGAAAGAGGTAGAAGAGATCACTGCCCAAGATGAAGTAGTAATCCCCATTGAAGGGGAGACCCTAGAGAAAGAAGCTGTCATAGAGAAGGAATCTTGGATTGAAAAAGAAAAGGAGCCAAAATAGGTAAATGTCTCTGATGTACCAGAGATACAGGTTCCAGAGACCAACACCGTGGAGGAAAGACAAGTGCAAAATGAGCAACTGACATCTGCTGAGAGAACCAAACCTATGGGAGCAACCGTAATCTCAGCCACCATGCTCCAGAAGCCACCTCCTACCCCAAAGAAGGTAACATTCGGTGAGGTGATCACTGCAGCCCAAATGCTTAATCTTGGCCCTGTACCTCCGCCACCTCCAGAAAATATTCCAACGGAGGGAGATATTTTGGCAGAAGAAGCCGAAGAAGAGAAGCAACAACAACAATAGCAAGGTGAGGGGCAGAACCCCAAGAATACAAATGTTGAATCTGACGCTGCTAAGGATGCGAACACTGAGGTAGATGATACTAATGCCACTAAGGTGGATAATGCAGGTGGTCTAGAAGATACAGGTAAAGAGTCTGAAGAGACTCAAAACACCAGGGATGCACAACAGAACCTTGGAGGGGATTCACAGGATCAGACTTTGGCAGCAAGGCCACCCCCACCACCACAATGGTTGGTGGATTCAAAAAAGAGGAAGGACCTAACAGGAACAAAGGTCCATCTCTCCCTAGCTGAGATGATGAGACAGGCACAAGGGGTCCTAAAACAAAAGAGGACTCAGACCCTCCATTCCACTCGGACCGGTCCAGGCGGAGAAACAGTTGCAGTGATTGCAACACCTCCCCCAAAGATAGACACGACAATAGTCAAAGCTGGAGACTACACAATCATGAAAGTACCTCTGGGGAGGAGAGACAAATAGGGTGAGTTGGACCTGTTAAAAGAGGCCAGACAGGCAATAGAGGCCTGTTACAGCAAGCAAGCCCAGAAACTCAAGGAAGAGAGGGAAAAGAATGAAAATTCCCTTGGGCTTTTGACGGAGCTGGCGCAACCCATTACTGATATTCCTCCAGAAGCTTCCACATTCGGAGCACCACTTCCACAGGGTGACATAGATGCGTTGAGGGGTATGAAGAAGAAGGCTCAGGCCGTGGACGGATGGATCATCGAGCAAATAATGACCGTAAGGCAATTTTTAGTTGTGTCGCTCCTGAATCTTTACCAGATCAACAATCTCTTGAATTAGGTGAATGTCTCCACCACCCTATGGGAGGGAGACTTAGAAAAATATGAAGGATGGAAGACCAGGTTAGATGAAGTCTTTAACCCCAAGGAAGAAGCCATCACAGAGATGGGAATTTTGGGGGAAGAATCATTTGAGTCCCTCCGGGCCCAGTACTCCAAACTTGGCCTGAAGATCAAGGTATGCAAGCAACTGGTTAAGGCCCTAAGAGAGAAAGTAACTATGGATCAGTATCCTTTGGCCCTATTTAAAGCATTTGTTGTAAGGGTGTCACAAGTCAACCCCTTCACCACCGGAACATACGCCCAGAGGACTATGTCCTCAGTAAGTATGATGAGCTGATGGAGTCCCTGTATCAGTCTGCCAGGGACTTCAACGGAGGAGGTTATCAAGACTATCTAAGATGATGCTCTGGGCTCATGATGCCATAAAAATAGTAGATGAATTCCAGAACGGGGCCAGAGAAGTTGAAGAGAAGTATGAAGCTATCTGCAGACGGTGGGATAGTATTAAGGATATAGACGAAGATGGCATTAGCCAAGTTTTGGAAGCATTTAAGAATAGTAAAGGGAATTAAAATTCTCCGGATTTTGGGGATTATCACCAGCAGGATGCATTCTTTTACATTCATTATTCTTTGAGTGTAAGATCCCAGATCCTAGAGTCCTGGAACCAACAGTTTTGCATTCTTTTGATGACCCACATTTAGGTTCCCTGAAGTCGACCGGACATTATCAGGAAATCAGTAAGGGTGTCAGAAAGTAGGTGACCCCATCAAGGCACGTCAGCTCGAAGGATGGTCTTCCCAAGGCACCACTCTAGTATTAACTACCTGGCACATCAAAGACAGTGAGACGCATATTGCATTGATGAGGCATGTAGCCTCGAGCTCTGGAGAGATCAGATTTATTCTTTCCTCCCTCCAGCACTCTTCTCGATGCTGATTCTTCCATACTTCTCTTCTTGTCTTATTCTTCTGACATGTCGGACCTCTGCTCTCTTCGAGGTTGTTGTAACGTGGTGTAGGTAGTACTGGCCACCAGATATTGTATTTTATTGTTGAGTGTGTAGTTAGATTAGGTCAGTTTTAGGGAAACCTTTGTGTATAAATAATAAGCCCGACCTCATTTCAAGGGTCGGGAAAATTAATGATTTTGCAGTCCATAGCATTAGCATTTCAACATTTCATTTCTTGTAGTTGCAGAGCTCAATGCTCAGTAGTTCTTAGTCATTCTCAGTAGATAGATGCTCTCTTGGAGCTGTTGATGTATACACTAGTGCTGCTGGAAAACCTGTTAATGAAGAAAGAAGAGTTCTGGTAATGATGTTGTTAGCGTTCTGATCTCTAGATTAACATTCTTTTGTGTTGTATGTTTCTAATGTCCCTTGCTCTAATGTTTTAAGTAGATTAACGACCTCTTTCCCCTCACTATTGAATATGTATGAACTGATGGTTCTATATGCATTCAGTATTTATTGTAGCATGTTAGAGCATAGTTGATATTTTGAATGTATTGGCATAACTATAAGTAGAATGAATACTCCTAACCCTGGCATATCTTTTGAAGTTTATTTAGAAAACTAGTGCATGCTTGTAGGAAACCCTGACCTAACAAAATCCCCAGAGAAGGCGAGCAAAGAAAACCACCTATCCCCCCCGAACAAAATAGTCACACTCCCAACTTAGCTCCCGCACTGTCGAGACCCGACTCTCAGGTGCTTGAAGGCTCGGAGAATTTATTCCCTGGACAACCTTTACAGGAAAAGTTGGCCAGTACCACGGTACCCGGTGACAACTTACCTCTGTTGGCAGACCGGTCAGAAAGTCCCCCGAACAGATTCATATTTCCCAAGTTATAAATGTGGAATCATTAGATGATGAACAACATCGGACAAGTGGAAACTAATGCCAAGAGTTGTTGTCAATAAACATTATTTAAACCTTATAACAAATAGTTTTTAATTAATGTTTTTTTTTCACCCAAGTCTAATATTTCCACCACAAACATGAAAAAGGTTCTTGGTTTAACCTATAATAGTGCTTTGTGACTAGAAACTCATCCCCTAATATCCATTGAATTGCATACATTTTGGCAATTTCAAGGTTTCATTTCTGTTATGCTTGATCCAACTACCTATTCTTCCTGATTTGGCATCTAATCTATCTTCCCAATTGCCCATTTAAATTTTGGTTTTTTTTTTCCTAGGAACAAGTTCCCCGAGGAATGGACCCAAATTTGAATTGGACCCCCGTTGTGGTTTTTCAATGGGAAATTAGATTCCATGGTTATTGAGAAGCATATATGTTTGTGAAGTTTTCCCATTCTTATTGAGAACTAAATATGTTTGTGAATGGGCTAGCAAATAAGGCCACGTTGGAAGAAAATATCAAGCATAAAATTATTCTTTGAGTATACTTTCCTCATGAATGCACACTTGAAGAGGTGTTGGGTCAAGACTATTTAAACTCATAATTGGATTGGAAACTATTTTCTAATATTATCCCTTTTGAAAATTCTATTATGCACTAAGGGTGTAGTCCCACGGAGGGAGGTTTCCTAAAAAACCAGTGGGTGCTGCTGAATTTTTTTAGGACTATTTTAAACATGAATTTTGTAGCGGAGTTCATGCTTAAAAGTTTAAGCTCCAAAATTTATGCAAGTTGGTGGCCTCATGAATTTTTTTATTTAGCATATTCAATTCACATGACTAAATAATTGAAAAATTTTATATGATTGACGAGTGACAGAAAAAGCCTAAGTTAGTGTGGCAACTTCTATTCCCCCACCTTTTCCACCCACTCAAATATGAAACCCTAAAAGTAGGGGATGCTACTTTTGAGAAAAAGATTCAAATTAATCCTCTAAATTTTTATTTTTTTTGACTTCATGGTGTGTGATGAAAATGTGTCACACTTCTATGAATCATTCCATTCAAGGTTGCTCAAGAATGAGGCCTCAAATATCGACTCATAGCTCTCTAGTCATGGATTGCAAAGGTTTTGTAATGGAGGCCCTCATATTGACCTAGTTGTGCCCATGCAAGTACACCATGAAATGAGAGATTCAATGCATGAAAATGACAACTATTATATATGATAACAATGCATAAAAGGAAACTAATCTATATGATAACAATGCATGATTTACTCTATGAAGGGAAATATGAATTTAATCTAAAATGCAAATGCAAAGTAATCTAAATGGATTGTCTTGAATGCATGAGAGAAGAAGACAAGAAGATAGAAGTTGCAATATCCAAGCTCAAGTGCTCAAATTCTCCTCCAAAGTTGCTCTGCAAACCTGCAACATAACAGTAAAAATCTGGGATGCTCAAATGAGAAGGAGAGGCTTCCTTATAAATAATAATGGGCAGTGAAGATTAAGAGGCTTTTAAAGCAATGGTGGAGATTAAATCTTGGTTGATCCATGTGCTTTAAATCTTCAAGAGGCAAAATCAAGGGCTATGATTAAGAGGGAAAAAATCACACCACTTAGGAAAGTGTGGAGGAAAAAGAAAATTTTATTTAATTTAATTTGATTTATTTCCTATTTTCATCAAAAAAAGAGCTTTAAGTAGGGATTTTATTTATTTAATTAAAAGGTGGATTTTTAATTAAATAAGATAATATTATTTAATTAAAAGAGGGATTTTAAAACAAGATAAAATCATTTAATTAAAAGAATGATTTTCTTTTAATTAAATAAGATTATTTTATTTATTTAAAAGGTATATTAATTAAATAAGATAATATTATTTAATTAAAAGAAAGATTTTAAAACAAGATAAAATCATTTAATTAAAAGAAAGATTTTTTTTAATTAAATAAGATTATTTTATTTCTTTTAATTAAATAAGATTATTTTATTTATTTAAAAGGGATATTAATTAAATAAGATAATATTATTTAATTAAAAGATGGATTTTAAAACAAGATAAAATGATTTAATTAAAATAAATATTTTCTTTTAATTAAATAAGATTATTTTATTTCTTTTAATTAAATAAGATTATTTTATTTATTTAAAAGGGATATTAATCAAATAAGATAAAATCATTTAATTAAAAGAGATTTTCCTTTAATTAAACAATATTATTTTATTTAAGAGATATTTTCTTTTAATTAAATAAGATTATTGATGAAATGATCAAACCCTAGAAAATATTGAAATAATTGAATTAATTACGATTTGATCAAGAAAATTAATTTGAATTGAAAATATTGCAAGCCATTGATTCAGAAAATTGATAAATTGATTAAAATGATAAATGGGGCCCACAGTCTAGGCGACCATTTTAGGGTGCATATATTTGCCCCTCTTTGACTAATGTGTGATCATTCTGGGAACACATGTAG